>JAWWEW010000088.1:33686841-33721504 GCA_035583185.1 Anabacerthia variegaticeps
GGGTCTAAACAGTGTACTACAAATGCAAGTCTGTGTTTAAATGATGAAAACTCTTACAAATTGCAAAGAATTTGTAGTCATTTCATACTAGGAATTTCCCACCAGAGACAGGACAGGGGTTTTAGATCATTAAAACCATGGGAAGATGCAGACAAGTTCTGGAAGTTGAGGAGGAGCATAAGCATGCAAAACACTCGGAACAGAAGGAGCACGGGGGTTATAATGGAAGTTAGTTGTGTTTCTAAAACTAAATATTTTGCACAGTAACCTGGCCGTCTGTATATTGCTATAAAGTACCTTGTTAATGTGCTGGTATGTTAACGTTAGAATTTGGCAAGAAAATCTGTCTGTATGTTTCATTACTTAGGAACCCAATAGGGTATATTTTCCAAGTGCTTTATTTTAGAAATGTAGTTGCAAAGAATTATCTGATACTGGAATGTGGCACCTGAAAATATTTTTTCCTTCTACTGTAAGCTTAGACCAGCATCATGTAAAACACTCAGTAAGGACTTTCAGTAGAAAAAAATCCAAGTATTACTAATGCACATAGAATACTTACTGTAACATTGAATCACTTGATCCTGTACATCTACCTGCAAAGTTGCGGAGCAAGGTATATGCAGAGACAAAAACACAGGAGAGCAAATGCAGAACGGAGATGTGAGAGAGAGGTGGAATTATTCAAGGAAGAAAGACTGCCAAAGATTTTGAGTTAAGATTTTTTGATGTAACAGACCTTTTTAAGTGCCATTGCAATGAATTAACCTCGATAATTTTTAAATAAGTTTCCATTTTGCTTTGCCTGTAAGTTGCAGTGAGATAGATGTAAACATATCCAGCCGAAAAAGAAAATTTGTATTTTCTAGTTCACAGCATTAATTAGATGATCCATAGGAAGTCTACTATAATCTTCAGGGGAAAAAATTGCTTTTCCGGTTTTTGTGGTGTTTGTTAAAGCAACTCTAATTTTGAAATCCTAAAGCTTTCTGTACCTGCATGTTTAATCATACTGTCTGAACATGGTACATTAACATACCTACAATGTAGCATGCAGCTGTTAAAATCCCAAATTTCAATCGAGAAACTAGAAGAAATACAGTATTTTGAGACAGTTTCAAATTCAAAATACAAAGTTTCATAGAAAGTATAAGTGAAAACACATTATGTTATGAGTTCGCAGACCTGAAAATTGACCTGGCATTCTGGACAGGGATTGAATTATGTAGACCAGTTTCAAAAATTGCCTTCTTATGGAAGCACAAACCAACCTTCCTAACCCAGCATGTCTTTTGTTGGTGTTTTATACCTCAGATTTTACATACTTGCAAGCACTCTAGGAAAGCGAATATTTGAAAACCAAAACAGTGTGATTTGAAGGGCAATCAACACAGGATTCATTCACATAATATTAAGTGTGTAGAAAAGCAACAAAGCTCAAAGAAGGGGTCACCAATTAAGATTAAAGAGGGCAATGACAGGCATTTGACATCAAATGCCAGTATCAAATGCACCAGGAAGTCTGCTTCCCATGAAACAGCGATGCTGAGACAACTGATGACAAAAATTGTTTTTCTCCTCAAATGATGATGTTGGAAAGTGTTGACCTGAATTGGGGCACTCCTCTTTGTTCTGCACTGGGATGGAAACATTGAAAATGTATTTAGAACTGAACTACAGCCCATTATACAGTGAGCTCATACAGAGACCTTTTGTTTAGCATCAGAGACAAAGTGAGCATGCCAGCCAGGGAGTATAACTGTCTGTTTCTTCTGCCTGTGTATGAAAGACCATTGAGTCTCCTCTGGCTACAGCTGAGACACAGTCACATCTGAAATTTTGAGGAATACTACTGATGTTAGTGAATATCCCACACAAGAGTCTGCTAGTTTCAGACATGCTATGCTCAGTTGATTCCTGAGCTCAAACTAACATAAAAACACTCATGAAACATTTATTTGAAAATGGTCCTTCCGTCTTATCCTCTCTCCTCTTTTTTCTTATCTCAGTTTTTTTTGGCACTGGCTACTGGGAAGCATGGGAGAGAGGAACTGCAATGAGTATGGTGCATGGATTGTATTCCACAATCCACAGGAACACTTTAAGAAAGATCAGTGCATTTCAAATCTTACTGCAGAACAGAGAGTAGACCTTCTGTTCCTCTAAAAAGTCATATTTTGAAAGAGAGAAAATTCTTATTAATAGGTGCTGAATATATGACTTTATATTTTTGTACAGTTGAGCTCATCCCATGGCTCCCATCCTCAAACTTGCCTAATTCTTGTGTCATGTTCAGTTTCTTTTCTTTCACGTCCCTCCCTAGGATAATAGTAAATTATTTTACCTGTACACCTATTAGTGATCTTACAATCAACTAAAACAAAACATTGATTTTATCCTTAGAATGGATTTCCAAAAAAGAATTCCTTTCCACTGGATGGTTTTATTTTAGTCAAGAACTTGTACTTTCCGCGTAACTTACTGTGTTCTCCTCTTTAGTTAGTGCTTTCCACATCTTCTAATTCTTATGTTAATCATATATAATATAATTTCCTGTATACCACCATAATAAATATCTTCTTGAATCTGGATGAATTAAATTTACCAGCTTTTGTACTTTAGAAATAATGCTTTTTTATGAAGAGGTAAATACTGGGTTAATGTGGAATGGTCTAAATATCTTTAAGTATAAACTAATGGTTGTTGAGCTGGACAGTTCTAAATGCAAACAACTGGCTCCACTTGCTAGTTTTCAAGGACCCTGTACTCTGCAAGTGCCTACATGTAGATTGAACTGCTAAAGTTGTCTCAGAGATGACAAGGTTGCTCATGGAAGATACTTCTGCTGAAAATTAAGTATAAGTTCTGGCTGGTGTCAGGACCAAAATCATATGGGTGAAACTTCAGTATGTGGTCATGACCCCAACAAAAACAAAACTAAAACCAAATCAAACAAAAAAAATATAATAGAAGTACTAAGGAAAAAGCCTGCTAACATGAACAGAGATGAGTCTGTTTAAAGGCCAAATGAGAATAGAAAAAGCCTGTAGAATAATTCTAAGTGTTAAAAGTGAGACAGACCTAGGTTTGACTCAGGCTTTCTAGGTTCTTAAAATATAGGTTTCGGTGTGTAGTATGGTGAACAGGATGCTCAGTTTGACCTCTTGTCCACTGGTTCCCCTAGAAGTTGAACCAGAATGCCCACTTCATTAAAACTCCAACCCCTTCAAATTTAGCTCACCTGTGCCCATTTTTAGGTCCACTCCTGGTTTTGCTTCTATTAATTATCATAACTGAAGTCTACATAGACCTATATTTTCATTCTCTGAAAGAAAATACTACTCTTTGCTACTGAAAATCAGACATTTATGTCCCAGACATATTACTAGCTTTTTCCTAGAGAAATTACTTCCGTGTTAGTAATCTCAACAATTAATCAAGTTTTAAAACATTTTTATAGATTTCTTTGCAATAAAAACTATTTATTGCCTGTACTAAGTTAACAGAAGCACAATGTATATCTAGACCTATTGCTAAATATTGATTTTTTTTTTTTACTGATACTTTTTTCCTGACTCATAAGGAATACTAATTTAGGTCATTAGAAATTTGGCATTGATCTTCACTATGCAGAAATGACACAAATCAATGAGACGTGTAAGACATTCCTCCAGAAAGGGTCTTTAGAAAAGCTGGAAGGTGTAACTTTTTTTCTGTTCAAGGGCTGGATGCTTCACTACTTACATGTTTGGCCAGCAGTTATGACAAGCCTTCTGAATACCCTGCTGTAGTAAGAAACTGTTTCCCATGACTGAGTTTTCTTGTCTTTTAGCAACATCTGACATCCATTTAAATAAAATAAGCCAATTTCCTATGTCATTTAAGTAGACATTGCAGCAAGAAATATAACCTTTTACTGAATTTGCTCCCAATTTTGTAGAAATTAATGGCTGTAAAAGTTGGATCTTAGTAAATGAGACAACTACTTCATCTCTTTTGATGCTGGTGCCATTACGAGTATACTTCAAAAAAACTTCTCATAGGCTTTACTAAAGATGCTTTACAGGCATAAGATTTATGGAGAAAGGAGAGCATATTCCTGTACTATGAACATCTATCCTCAGAGAAAGCAAAGAGGGATACAAACAGATATCAGTTTTTCTTTCTGAAGATACTGCCCTTGGTATTGGCAGTGCCTTTTTATGCTGGGAAGTCAAAACCTTAACATTTTGGTAAGCAGTAAGGGCAATCAAGTTCTCTTTTCATATCTGTCTCCTTCTGCATCTCTCCCTCTACAGATTCCCAACTGGAGGATCAAAGACAACACAATTCTAAGCTTTTTTTTCTAAGCTTTGTAGCATTCATTAATAATTGAGCCGTGAGTGTTAGTTGGCTTCTAAATTACCACACTATCAAAGTCTTCCTATTAAACTGTCCACATTGTGTTAGTCTTCCTATTAAAAATGGCTTGATATTTTTGAAGTTACAGTATCTCTTTGAAACACTATGCTAAATGCCATTTTTCTAGTATTAAAATCTCTCACCATTTTTGTTTCTGAATAATAGATATCTGTTAACCCAGACAAATATTTATAAAACATTAAAAGTATGGAATAAAACTCAAAATACTTATTAAGAATTATTTTGTGAGTACTTTAATTATCTATAAAAACTACATATCTTCAGCCTTTTTCTGATATCTAATGTGGCTGCTTTGAAGAACACTGTTCATACGAGCTGTTTTTGCGCTCATGCAGCTGGAAAGGGTATATGGAGAAGAAAAAAGCACTTCTTAGAACATTTCTGAGCTCTTCAGCTGAAAACAGAGAAAAAGCTAGAGAAGCTTAGAGTATCAGTAGCAATAACAATTAGATGAACTGGCAGAGTCCAAGAATGGTGGAAGCTCTCATTCACAAATTAGATCTGCTATTAATACCTGAAATAAGAATCCCTTCGAATAGTAACCATTCTCTGAAAAGTTAGAGAAAAACACAGAATACATGTATACTGTGCTGATTCAAGACAAATTAGCACAGCATGAGCTTTGATTATTCAGTGTTCTCTAAAGTATGCTGCTGCTGTCTGCTAGACTAAGTAAACATATGTTTTTCTGTGAAGTAGATGCAGCTGTGCTTTCATCAATGACCAAAACTCAGACCTCCTCTTATATGTCTCCGCTAGCTGGAAGAGTTAAGTTGTTCATTTAAATAAATGCATTCTGAGGTGGGTTGACTCCAGCCAGCAGCTAAACTAAGCTATGATTAGTTTGTGTCAGCAGTCCAGATTCCACCTCATCCTCACTTCTTGCCCAGCCTTGGCCTTTTGCTGGGAGGACAGAGAGGAGAAATGAGAAAGCCTTGATGCTCTTCCAGCATTGCTCAGCAACAACGAAAACACTGGTGTCTTATCAAGAATTTTAGCCACAAATACCAAATATGGCGTTTACAAAGGAAGTTAACTTCACCCTGGTCAGAACTAGTACATGTTCCTAACCACAAAAGCTTACCTGTTCTGAGGAAGTGCAGTAAAAACACTGCCAGTGGGGGCAGTTTTTAGCATAGGAAGAAGTTTGTACTTCATTTTGCTATGTGCTTTCCTGAACACCTAACCCACCTTCACTTCATGGGAACTCAGTTGTTTCACCAAGTGCCTAACTATAGGTGCTGCTGAACTTTTCATTCAACACCTTTTCAAAAATTCGGTTGTAGTTCCTTGGTCCCATTTTAAAAATAAAGTACCTCAGGCTTCCTGCAGTGTGAAACAGGTATAATTTAGTATGAATTCCTGAGCTACTTTAGCATTGCCTGGTTGATCAACACAATGTGGCTCAGCACTGTGTGGGTTGCTTTGCAGGAGCAAGCTCTTGAGCTTGTCAGCTCAGCCTGCAAAAGCAGTACAGTGCAGGTAACATGCTGAGAGTACTATCCGTAGTATTTAAGAGTAAGTAACTTTCTTCCTAATTCTTGAAGCAAAGCCAGTGCAGTTATAACTCCCATGCAACAGAATACTGCCTGTTAGAAAACAACAGTGGACAACCCTTATGCCCCTATTTTTTTGTAAATTGTCATTTTCAATGAAGAAATCCGACTGATTTCTTCTTCCTTGATTGTGCTATTTAACTACCATTGGATAAGTAATCAATCAAGACTACTAGCACAAGAAATTTCTTCTTATCTGTGTACTGAAAACAAACAGGATTGAGGATAGTTTCATAGTTTGTGTAACAATTTTCTAATTTTGCTACCTGTGTGGGTTTTTACATCTACTAGGAAGAAAAAGGCAAAATAACTTGAGAATTTGTTTCAATTAGTTTTAATAAAATTAAGCCTGAGAACAGTCAGAGGTCTAACACTCAATCCTAACTAAGGAATTTAGAGCTGCTGGTGTGCCTGCTGGGTACCAGACTCTGTGTGCTGTAGTGTTGGCTCAGAAAGTGGCACTTTGCTCTTAGCTGATGCCATATGAATACATATCCATATGTATTCATATGGAGAGTGACAGGATGAGGGAAGAGGAAAACCTTAAATATAAGAATGTTGATGGACATGATTCAGTAGCAGTTCTTTTCTAGAAGACGTGATTCATGTATACACTTCATGCTGTTCAAAAAATTAATAAAGTGAATTCCACAAGAATCGGAAATTGACAGGCCAGATCACTTACCAACAGTGAAACACAGGTGTTCGTACGGTGGAGTAAAGCTGCTGTTTGACAGTACATTAAATGCCACACAACATTTTGGTCAGGGTGGAAAGAATGCAGTAACAATTTGAAAAGACAGAGGAAATGCCAGACTATAATTCCTCACTGAAAGCAGTAAAATGGGCTTAGTGCCCCACCTCTTGCATGGAGCAGTATGAACTCTTAACAGAAGCATTTTATTTTTTTTTCTATCTTGACAGCAAAGAGCTGAGCTTGGGGCAGTAGCTCAGTACTTTGTGGTTGCGAATGGAGGATCAATGAATTCTCTGCAATTTCACTTTCAGTCTGGTCATGATACAAATGGAGGCTGTGCTACTACTCATCATTTGTAATGGTTTATAACAGATTACAAACCTGTAGTATAAATACAAGTGAGTGTTACCTGCTCCTCACCAGCACCACTTCAATCCAATATTTTTCACATAGATGAATGGCAGGAAGCATATAATATTTTTTTCCAAAGAGGGGATTGTATCTCTTTGTCATGAGATACAGCTATAGAGCTCTGTGTGTAAATCACTAAATGGTAGTGCATATAACACCAAAGTTTTGTCCCTGGCTACTCATTGTGCTGTTTTCTATAACCATAAACTGTGACTATCATTCATGTCTTATTTCACCTTTGTCAGTCAGGAAGTGGAACTATTTTACAGGACACCTACTGTAAATGTAACGACAATCTTTTTTAGCAATTTTAATAAATGGGGTAAGGAAATTTAAAATGGGCATTATAGGGTTCTGAAATCATTATGAATTGGTAGCTTCACATCATGTTAACTCACAATAAATAAAGTTATTTTTGAACATGGTAGTCAAGCTTCTATATGATACTATAGCAATATATTTCAAACCAAAATTAAGCAAGTCTTGATGGGGCAGTGTCCAGAGAAGACTACAGGTTACTCTGACAGATTTTTCTGTATTTTCACGTCCTTTCCACAGGATTACATTTTTCCATACAAATGGGGTTCTGAGGGACATATTCAGTCTTTTAAAAATGCTGAGTTATTTCTTTGGTGTACTTTCAGACATAAAAGGATTTAGAACTGAAGTGAAGTGCAATAAAGTTTCAGATGACAACTCCACTATGTCAGGTATATTTTCATTATTACATTATTTACATCAATGACTGGGAAATAATTACCGAGTGCCTTTCCATCACAATTTCCCAAACAGTTAGAGATCTTTAACTTGCCAAAGACAAGACAAAAAACCTATTCTGTCCCAGCCTGCTTCTTCATATGCAAGGGTTTTCTCTCACAGGCATGCTTCCTTGATTCTCTGTGGTAAAATTTTCTTGATCTTTATAAGTGAAAAGCAATTGTCTGAAATAAAGGTGCTAAGTATGATCCGTCTGAAGCTACACAGATGTAGGCCAACTAAAATCTAGATGGAAAAGTAAAAAAAAAATTAAGAGAAAAGGGGAAGTTTGGGATTCACTGAGATTAACAATGAAATGACCTAGTTTTCTACCAAAAAGACTGAGGCAATTTCATCATCACATATTGTCATCTACTGGATATCTATATTGTATCTGGAGGTGGAAGTACTGCTACCAGTTTTCTAGACAGCTGTGCATCCTCACATGTTCTAACTCTTTTTTCCTCACTCACAAAAGTTAAGTGCTGCATGCAGAGCTTGATGTAGGACTAAAATACAATGAGCACCCAGCTGTGGAAGGAGGAAGAACTTGTGGTTCCTGGCCATGTGTTTAATCATTTCAAAGCAGCTTTGAGGTGGGGAACATAAACACATTAAAAGAATCTGAGCAATCTGCCTTGCTAAACTGAAAGTAATGTAGGCTAACAGAAAGCCATTAGACCAGCAAGATTCTCGAATCCTTGTGAAAGTCATTTATCTTCCCCCTACAACAGTTTCCCTATCAGAAAAATGGGGATAAACCACTCATCATTTATTTTGATAATTAAATTAAAAGAAAGACAGTGTTTGATTGCTATGTATTGTGCTCTGCAACAAACAGGACTTAGTGTTTTGACTAGTCACAATGAAGTGAATAACAATTATATCAGATTTCAAGACAGAATAGCTTAATTTGTAATATACTAGCAGTGAAGTGGAATCATTACCTTGCCAATGAACTTAATATGCCAGCAATATTTTGATTGCAATTTAAAAAATGGGAATATATACCCAAGGCTTTACAGTGAGCTATAAAACTGCTTGCACTGGTAGTTAAATGAATCTAGTAGATCTCTAGCAGCAAGCATGCATGAGCAAAAGAGTACATAACCAAATCATTTCTAAAGTTTTATAGCTATCACATCAAGAGGGTGGTTCTATGAGCTATTAGTTTGGTATGGTTTTATTTAATGTCTTTCTTAGTTGTTTAGAAGGAAAAGTTTATTAAGATAGATAAATAAGGTGCTTTCATGGCCCATGAAGCAGAGCTCCTATGTCCCTCTCTAAGAACCATGAAGCCTCTGAGGTATAAGAGTCTTAACTCAATGAACAGTGCTGGAAAAGCACAGCAAAAGCAAGAGACATGAAGTAAATGGAGTAGCAACGGACTGCAGGAAGGAGGAACATGCATGGAAGAGCAGCTTTCAGTGAGTCTTGATGCAATAGGGAAGGAGTTTGAAGCAGTTGCTGTACAAGACAAAAGCAGTAATATGCTTCCAGTGCCTTGTTCCTCCCTTCTCAGCTCCACTGTATCTGCATGGCAACATGAGGAGGCTTCCAGCTGTTGCTCAGAACATGCAGAAGAACTGCAGAGAAGATTCATGGGGGACCAGAGTGGGGGCATATAAAAGAGAGAATGCACAAATAACTATTTCAATTCTGCTTAGTTGCAGCAGGGAGATGTTTTCCACACAGGCAGAGGGGGTGGTTTAGAGAGCCTTAAGGGTAAATGGCATTTGGTGTTCACATAGGCCACACACATGGATTGTGAACTCATATGTACACAAACACTTGCAAAAACAAATCCTTTGCACAGGCTGTCTTGGCAAACATCTTAAAAATCTGTACTTCACCCACAGAACCAGAGGAAGCTTTAGGTTTAGGACCTTTATGATTGTTGTTCAAGCAGCATTGCAGACATCAAGAAACATGTCATGGAAAGCCAAGAGACTGAACAAAATGGAAAGCACAACTTTACATTTAGAAATAAACATACAATATGCTTGCTGCATATGCAAAATGTTCCTAGGGATATGTGGGCTTCCCGGCATTTCAAGTCAAGAGGGATATATGTCTGCCTATTTCAATTTTTCCACAGAGATGTAATAGTTTGCCATCATTAACTCTGCCCTGCTAGGCATGCCTTCATCTCTGAGTGTGTGTGTATGTGTGTGTGTATACTGTAACTAGATAAATGAAGTAAAGCAGAACAGCCTACTGTCATGTCAGTTGTGTATGAGACAAGTAAAACTGACTGCAAGAGGGAAAGCCTCAGCATTTCAAGGTTTAATATGAGAGCCTAGTCATTTTTACTTGTAAAATTGTTTTCCTTTTCTCTGTTGTGACAGAATGCTTTACCAGATTTACCTGAAATAAGAGACACAAGAAAGTAGTAGTCTGTATTCCTCTTCTCACACAGTCTAGAAATCAGTAGCTGCAGATCAAGTGGGGCACAAGTTCTGGGTGTCTTCTGCATGTACCTTCCTGTCTACCATCTCTCTGCTCTCTTTTAGTTTTGAACCTGTGACTGCATGCTCCAAAATCAGCAGTTAGAGAAAACTAATAGGGAATTTATCAATAAAATGCATCTTTTTATTTTTCAGAGTGTTCCTTAGCTCAGTTGTTTAGAGCATGGTGCTGATAATGCCAAGGCTGTGGATATGATCCCTGTATGGGCCATTCACTTAAGATTTGGGCTCCATAATTCCTGCATGTCCCTTCCAACTCAGAATATTTTGTGATTCTTAAGAGACCACAAACAGCTCCAGCCTGGGTGGGATTTCATGCCTGAAGCAGAGAGCCCTTTCTGAATTTAGCAGCCCACAGCCTCACTGGAGACCAGGTGTCAGAGCACTTCACACAGGAACATCAGCCTGAGTTCTTTCCTTCCAAGAGAGGGGAAGAGCTACTGGTTATTCAAGATGAGGTTGTTGCAACTAATAAGCAAGGGATATTAGTTACACCAGGATTTTGATCTTGTTTCCATACCTCAACTGAATGCCACAACTTCTGAGAATGAGGTCTTGCAGCATTTTACTCCTTTATCATTATTTAATTTAGATCAAATCTATATCACTGTAAACAAAAATTTTATGTAGAGGTTTTGCCAAAATGACAAATTTCAGGATTCTACCATTTCATTGGAATGATTTGTTGTTTCTGATGCTACAGAATGAATCAAAGACCATATGGCAAGGTGATTTTCAAGCTAGGGTTCACTGCCCAGGTTCCATGCCTCTGACCAGCTGGGCGTTAGTGATGTTTCCTCCCTCCAGAGGTTATGCAGCCTTCTGAAGATTGTAAGGGGATCAGGAGTTAGAAACAGAGGCTAGGAAAGCAGGAAGTAAGTAACACTGTACCTACTTGGGGAAATGGGTGAATTCAGGGAAAATCTGCAGGTCTGAGCATCACCTGCTGAAGGAAAGAAAACCACAAACAGGGAACACTAGTTTAGGCTGCTGGTTGCAATAATCAGATAGGAATCTACTTGTGTTCAAGCTAAAGAAACACGGAGTTGAACAATGTGGAACTCCAAAACTGTTCACAAACACTTTGCAGCTATCTTCTGGCTATCAAAAGGCTACATTTCCTTTCTCTGTCTCTGCCCTCTGCTGTAGGAAAATAATCATTCTTACAAAAATGCATACATTCTATATTTGTCTGTGTAAACAGGTGTGCTGTTGCTCAGTCCATACACATTTAAAAAAAAAGGAGAAGAAAAATTACTCAGAATGAAATTCCTGAAATTGAGGAGAGAAAGGTAGGTACTCAATGTACATGTGATACAGGTATTGATTTTTTTTTTTTGCTTTATGATACAAGCAGAAACTTTTCTAAATTATTATCAACACAGAATTGACATTAGAGAAAAAAATGGACCATACAAGGAGGTGTCACTAGCAATAGGAATGCTAGTGACACAACAAATTATTCCTTATGTATGGAGCCAGTTACGTGCTTTTACTATAATGGTTTGCAATGCCCATTCTGAAAGGCCGTAGTAAGCAGGCTGCTGCTAGTCTGCTCAGCCACGCTGAGTAATGTATTAGTAGTAATAATGTGTAAGTTCTGTCTGGATGATCAGATGATCAAAGAGCTTCAACCTTGACAGTGACGGACTGTTCCCAAGCACCTGAAAAAAACCTGGTAAAACATACAAATAATTAATATTTCTTTAAAGTTTATGATGTCTGTACTCTTTATGAACAAAAACAATGGCCCAGGAGTAGATAAGGCTCCACTTCATTATTTGGTATAATTTCTGACTGAATCCAGTAGAGCATCTCCTTGAATGGAATCCATACGACATTTAATTAAAGATTAGAATGGGATACGAGTAGGAATTGGATACATAGCCAATATAGTTTCTAAACTGTATGTTTTGTTAAATTAGTAAGGTTTGATGTTCCCTTTTTGTTTATAAGTGATACACTGCAGGTAATGGCAGAGCTAGTTCTTCCACCTAGCTCTCACTTTGCTGAGCTGAATCCTAGGGAACTCAAGAGAAACTGAGTCATACTATTTCTCCTCCACAATAATGTTCAAATACTTTTGGATAATGAAAAGTCTTCTGTACACCTTAACCCCCTTTAACAGACTACACAATTGTTCCCATGACATAATGAGCTTCAGTGCCTGCTATCCTGGCCTGGATTTGAGCTGATGATCTGCATCTATCTATTTCCAATTGACAGCTATAGAAGTTCAGTTTGTTATCAATTCTGTTCTGCAACTGTACACTCAAGAACACAGAGTTGCATCTGTTTGTGTTTTCTTCTGAAATTTTCGGTTTGTTTAGTGCAAGTGAATGCTTTCTGTTAGAAATGTGAAATATTTTTCAATAAAAGTAACAGTTTGCAGCAATTTTAACACTTCATTTCTAGCCTGTAAATGACCCTATCTGGCCAAAAACATTGTTTTATTTTTTCAACATTTTAAAAATGGGCTTTGCTAATGGAAAAAACCTCCTTTCCAAGAAAACTTTCATCTGACCAGATAGTGCTGTGGAAAGTAGAAAGGTCAGCATAGCACAAGAGCTTTAGCTGGGAGAATTAGATAGCGCCTCCTATAATCTCTGTAGGCACAAAGAGTCAAACTTTTATTCCTCAGTTAATTAGCAGAAAACAGAAACTTTCCACTCTGAGAAGCAGTATTAGCACTCTTGCAAAACAATGTAACTTGCAGACACAAATCTACCTAGCCCCATAGACAGTCTTGGAAAGCATCTGGTGTATTTGTGGTGAGGATAGTAGGACTTCCTAGCATGCACTGCCCAGCATCCAGTAGCCAGCATCTGAGACATTTATGTCTCAAGCCTCTAAGTTCCAGAACCTGGAGATGTGGAGGAAGTCAGTACTTCTAATGTCAGTATTTAGTGTGTGTATGATAATGTCACTGCATGCCCCAGTTACTAGTGTCTTAGATTCCTATAGCATAACACTTCTTGTACCATCTGCATGATTATAAGAAAGGAAAACTTGAGAAATTAATTCTTAATTAAATTTCCAAGCAATCATGAAAAATAAATTTACTGTTCTAACAATGTGCTCCACCAGTGAGTGACCATTTGGTAAATATTTATACCAGTACTCATGCTCTGCCTGGTGAATTAAAAACACATTATCAAAACCAATGTAGCAAGTAGTTTATGGAAAGTTTTTCAACATAGTTTTTAGTAGTTGTAATTGCCAAGCATTAATAGTAGATGCATCTCTATCACAACCACGTTTTCTCTTGAAATTAGACTTTCTTAATTTTTAAAATATAATCTTACTGATAAAATACTGCTATGGGTAAGAATTCACACCCCTGACAATTTGCACCGGAACAGAAGTAGCCAGCACATCTGCATACAATTTCAAGACTAAGATCACTGAGAACAAAACCTAAAATTCTGTCAAATTTTTCTTGAATGAGATGTGCAAAGCAAGCCGGGCTAACTGCATGTATGAAAATACTTCACTTTTTCTTTTCTCTTGGAATTCAGTCAGTTTTCATACTTGGGCTTGAGTAACAAAAATAGAAATGCATTTAAATCAGGTAAAATATTCACGTGTTTAACATATTCCTAATGAATGCTTCATTTACATCCCATATCATACCAAATATATAGTTCTAGAAGATAGTTTTCACGCAAGCCAGTAGTGACAGAGAAGCTACTACTACAATAATTTCTAAAGCAAATGCCTTTAAAGAATAATGTAGGAAATTTGTAGCTGTAATTAGATCTGGATATACTTTGCTTTTCATATTCATGTAAGTCTTATATCTAAATTATATTTTTCACTCACTTTGAGTGTATTTAAACTAATAGTGTGGGTAAGGTCACTTTTTTTTAAAAAAAAAAAAAGATTAATTTTATTGATGTATCTGAAGACAGATACATCAGCATTTCCATAATAAGTCAACAACTCTGAAAGCTATGAAATGACTGAACATGGTAGTCAGTCTTCTTTTTTTTTTTTTTTTTCTAAACCAACCAAGCTTTCCCACTTAGGCAGCAGACAGGGGTAAAGATGAAGCAGAAAGGCAAGGAAAAGATAGCCTTATCTTTGACATGATCTGTTAAACAAGAAATATCACCTCCTTGATCACCCCTACACACATATCTCCCACCCCAAAACAGCAACTGTGACATCCTGTAACTTGAAACCAGTACTTTAAAGCAGTTCGGTGTCGTTTAAATTACAGTCTGCTACACAAATAACTTGCACTGAAATGTTTATCAGCTTTCTGACAAAGCTGCTTCCATTTATAGCTTATAAACTGTTTTTTACTGGTTCCTTCACATCTGATAACATGGCTTGAGAACAGGTGGTGAAAATGTTAGGCAATTATGAGAGCCTCTGTTTGTGTGTGTGTGGTCTCTTGGCTTGCAAGGCCACTGGCCAAATACCAAGGCATGGCAAAAGCCTCAAAGTTACTTTATCAGCCTCTGTGGTTGAGCTCTGCCGTAGCTGGACTTTTTCTGCAGCTGGGGTCTTTCTGGACTTCAGCTTTACTGAAGGGTTAAAAGTTCAGAATTATCAAAACCTACATTTAAGAACAAGATCCACTCAAAGCTACTTACAAAATAGTTCTAAATCTTACATGTAAGCAGTGTGTCTGGATAACTGTCTTGTTTTACAGTGCAACGCTGGTGTCTCAGTCAGGTGCAGAAGGTGGTATGTTGGCTGTGCCAGGAGTGGGGTTTTTGTTGCATGTTACCATTGCATCTTTAGAAGTTTTGCAGAAAATCCTGCTGTAATAAGTTTCCTGTCCAGAGATATGGGTTGCCATTTAATTTTCTTTGCAGTAGAGATAAAACCCTTCCATAGTTTTATCATGAAAACACCTTCCTTGCAAATTCTATTTTGTCAAATAGAAATATTCACCTTTAGAGGTAAAGTACTGTCTGATTTGGGATTCAGATTTTTAATTTAGCAACACAAGAATTAGCAATCTGATCAAGCAAGAATTAAACTAGTGATAAAATCTCATAAATTATTTCTGTCACATATAAAGCCTTTTAGCTAAAGGGGTTTTGTAATTTGAAATAATTTCAAATTTCTATGCCATTATTGCTAAGAATATGTTTGCCTTGGAAGATGTAAGTGCTGTGGGACTGTTTCACACCAGTGGATATAGTAAGGTCAGGGTGTTTTTCACTGCTGCCCGGCTTTTGTATGTGATACGTGCCACTTGCCATTATGCAGAAACAAAAATAACTTCAAATATTTGCCCTAGAGCTACAATAGGGATGCATATCTTGGATTTCAGCAGTGATTAAAATAACCTTTGTAGAATTCAAAGGAATATTCTACAAGTGGTGCAGTTTTGCATTACTCCTTCCATCCCTGTATTCCCTCCCAACACACCTGTATTTACCTAGCTCCCCTTCCCATTTACTGTTCAGTCATAACCTCCAGAAAAAGAACATGCACTTTAGTCCAGGATTTTAAGAACAATATGCTCTTTCCCATTTACAATGCATATACTTCCAAGAGGAATTCTACAACAGGTCTGTGCAGTTTGTTTTATTAAAATGTTTCCAGTACTTCTTTCCCATACTGCTGACTGAGTTGGGAAGAGGCTGGCACATCTGTACAGAAAAATTGCATGAACTATAATCATTTTGAAAGAGGCATCTATTAGAAAGGCTGACTACACAGACTTCATGGAATTCCCTTCAGTCCTGGTAAAGTACAATACACCCTGAGATCAATGTATAAAAGTTCCTAAGGCCCAGTTTACCTTTTTCCTTTCCTTTTTTGTAATTTTGGTTTCAAATAGTCCTGAAAGTTAGTCAGTTTTTAACAATAAACATAGTATTGTGTTCTTGTTAATAATTTCTAAAATTCCAGGAAAGAAATTATTCCTGCTGCTCACACTGAAAATATTATAGAATTCCTGCCAATACTGGTTTTTGGCTGTTTGACCATGAAATTATTTTTAACAACTAACTGTCTCTGCAAAGCCGTTTTTGTTGTATCTGTATGTCAGTATCAGCTTGGTATGTTCCTCTATTTGTCTGAGTTTATAAAAATATATCTGTTCAAATAATGAGACAGGCTTTGAACGGACTACGGTTCTGTAGTGCACAAGAAATTTTTCTGTTTATATTGTTGTGACACTTTCAGCATGAACTATGTTAGAGTTTTAGCTTGCCATTTCAAAATAAACTTCAGAAAAAAAGCAATTTTTCATTTTCATATTGTTACTGACACAAAAATATGTTATGTTTTGTTTCATAGCCATGCTGGAAAATGGCTACCAGAAATATTTTAAGATTTCAAAATCACATGTCCAGAAATTAGGAAGTAGCACAATTAAAGCAGTCTGTTGAGTTTTGTCCCTTTAGGACTCTTTTGAAAAGTTTTAAAGAAAACATTAATTTATTTTTTCATTAGACTCTCAACTTTGGCAATGCACACAACAGCTATGATTCAGGGAATACAACACCTGGTGAAAATTTAGATGTCTCCTTTTCATTTCCATTCTCCATTGTGAGATTCCATGCTGGAAAAGTGGTTTTTCATTGAAGCTTTTGTTAATAAATTTCAAGCCGCAGTGAACACCAGAATGGGAAATTTCAGTTCACATAGTTAGTTAATCAATGTCAGGAAATGACTGAATATAGAGAATTTTAACAAAAGTGTTAGGCTACTTCTATTGATTGTGCTATTATCACAGTGTGAATAATGTGTTTTCAAAGGATCAAATTCATTAATACAATTTAAGATAACTGATATAATGGACTATGGTAACTTTACAGTGCAAGTTGTACTTGTCGAGTATCCCCATGGTGATTCAGCTGAGGATGTGTACCTGCTCAGGAAAGCAGAGGGGAAAAAGAAACAAATGTGGTCTAATGCAAGTCCCTTTTCCTCCGTGCTGCTGGGGATTATGTGTGCTCCAGGTATTTGCAGGAAACAAGGAAGAGAAAACAGAATTTTTCAAAGACTTGATGTTAAATGGCTGTGTCTCCCTAAGGGTTCCTGTGCTGTAGGGCTGAAGGTGACACCTGGAAAGACTTTGCCACTGGCCCTCCCAGTAACTTTCCTCATGGCCTTTTTGTCATGACTTTCCTGTTTACTTTGACATTCAGTTCGGGAGAAGCTGAAGTATAAATGAACGGTGTTTATATTGACATGTGCTTTTATCTACTATGATTTTTCTTTTTCCATTACTGTCATTCTACAGAACTGGTTAATTCAACGGTATAAATTGTAAGTGACCTCTTGATATTAAACACAAATTTTCTACAGGCATCTTAGCTAATACCTCAGTTTAGCTGGTAGTCTTACAGAAGTAAGATGGCCCCTAACTGTACAATCCTAACAAACAATAAAAAGAGAAGAGACAGTACTTTCAGCAAAGTTTCAGCCTTAACATATGATGAAAAGAGTTACTAAGGTCTTTCGTTTGCTTTTTACCTTTCAGACATCAGGCTACATTTGGGTCAGGTTTTCAAGCTTTCTTTGAAATTAAGACCAATGTTGTTTATAAATTAAGCAGAAGATTGTCACATATTTGCAAGCTACAAGGATCTGGGACAGGAAAAAAAATGCCATCCATTATCTTGAAGCTTGCAGTGCAGTGCAAATGTTTTTTTGAGCTCGGCTGTCACCCCTGACATTGTAGCCATGTGGTTGTAAAAATTGCTTTAAAATCTCTATGAGTGTGTGTCTGTGTCTAGTCTAAGAATGGGTGAAGTACATATTGAAAACACAAAAATTTAGATGTACTTGATACAGAACAGATTTTAGCACTACTAGTGAGGGCATTACAGATTTTTCTTTCCTAAAGTGAGGCTTCTTTTCTGGGAAAAGCAAAACTAAACCAACAAGCCAAAAATAACCCACAAAAAACCTTTTCCTGAAGTAAAGAAACTTCTCTCTGTTCCTCTTCCACATAAAGGATCTCTCAGTCATGGAGTAGTAGGATGTTTGATGTATAGCCATAGTGCATAGATTGCCAGGTTTGTCCTAAAAGCTGCATTTGTGTAAGTTGCCCTCTGTAGAAAATGATAGTGTGGAACTGGTTTCTATGGAGATCCCAGCTTGCATCAGAAGATCAGTATAAAAATGATATATGGGGTTCAGAAAATGACAGTGATCTGTAGAAGGAAGGAAGGTGTTGCTGAGTGTTGTTTTTTTTTCCTTTTCTTTTTGAGGTTGTTCTGTTGTCCTGCTTCAGAACTTGCTTGAGAAACAAGGTCTAGCCTTAGTTTAAATAACTGTATAAATAATGCCAGCTGTAGAAGCATTTGCACAACATTGGCAGTAATGGATAAAAATACATAAAAACTCAATTTCTCAAACATTGCCTTTTAAGTACAGCAAATCAATGAGCATAAGTTCTGTGAAACACCGAGTTGAAATATGAATGTTTATAAAATATGGGGCTCCCAGCAGATGGCCTAAGGGCTGACTGGCAATTTGCATAAAAGAGCAAAAATTTCCCAAATGGCCATGATTCTAAATCCTTTTACATTTGAGGTGTAAGCTAGCAGTATCATGCTCTGGGTTTGTAGAACTGCTAATCTATCACTACTTCATATGAAGCTAGTGGGAATTGCAAGGCTTTACCAGTTTTGAAATTCAAGATCAAATGCCACACATTAAATTGCCCCAAAATATTTAAGTGCTTAATTTCACTAGCCTTTGTGTTGTAGAGTTATCACTGACAATCAAGTTTGTTAAACTTTGTTTATTGCTCTATTAACATCAAGGAGAAAAAGAAAGCATTCCTTCTGAAATTTGAACTGCTTGTATATTGACGGCAAGCAATGACTGGAGAACATTTTTTATCTTGACTATTCATGTGTAGTTTAAAATTGTGTGCTGTTATGAAAAATTACACATATAAAGTGCTTTTTCATTGTTTGGTGTTTTTTTCCTCCATGCACAGTCCTCTGTTTTAAAAGGATATAAGGTATAATGCATGCTACTTTAGAAAGTTAAAGGAAAATTCAATTATTCTGCTAGCTGGCAGTCTTGTCTGCTGTGCTGCTTCTTTAATGTCTAGGAACTAAGTTTGCCAGAATGAAACTGGTCTTTCTGTTGATGTCCACTAAAATACTCTGGAGCCATTCAGCAATGCAAAAATAGGAATTAGTCAACAAGCTGCATTTAAGGAATTTATGCATCATCAGGCTCAAAATACAGAATTTGCTTGTGTATAGCAACTTGTGATTCTGTCAGACTCATAAGAGTATTACACACACAAGTATTAGAAGAGGAAAGGCATACACAAAAGGATCAAGGCTGCAACTCCTCCTATTCCCCCAAAACATGAAAGACTAAAAATCAACAACAGAATTGAATTTTTGAGTGTATATATATATATATATATCAAATTAAATATTTTATGCTCAGTTTTACAACTCATTCCTTTAGCCTTGCCACAGTCTTCTCTTCACAACACACTATTCTAACAGATGGACAAAATAAAACTAAATTCCTATAGATCTTTAAACCTCTATTTAAATATTTTTTTCAAAAGGCAGAGAAAATGCTAAGTAATTAGCAGCATTGAGAGATCTGCTCTTGAGCAGATCTCACCCCATAGTTTGTGATGCATGTTAAAATGTGCCTTCTAATTTGGCATATTATGCACATAAGGCTGCTTTTCTCAAATAACTACCTTTTATCATTGATTATTACAAATGGGATGTCACCACAGAAAACAGTGTATCTCAATGCAAGGAGAGTTTAAGATGCAGTTTTTATAGTATTATGAAATAATGCCTATATGACTGTCCCCAGTCTCTGCCTTATCTCACTCATGCTTTCCTGGCTGTCTAAGTACTCACCAGACACTTGAATGAAGCAGAATTTGTTCCAAATGAATAACATTTGGATTTGTATGAATTTGAAGATGATTTATGTTTAGCCTGCTAATGGATACAATTATTGAGTTCTTTTTTAATGCTTGGTCATGCCAAAAAATACACATATGGTCAGCTTTGTCTGGTTTCTGCTACCAATCTAATACACCGGTACAAAAATTATTTTTTTTCATTTAGGGATACTTCATAAATATATAGTTCACAACTTTATTGAAACAGAGTGAAATTGTTGAGAGTTTTAAAAAAAAAGACTCCACAGAAGTATGTTTATTCCCTGATGACAGGAACATATCATCCTCAACTTGCCTAACATTCAGTTTTACATTTCAATGTTCTGACAGATTTCAAAGTAAGAAAGGACTACTGTGCTCTCTTAGTTTCACCCTACAGCTATTACAGGACAGAGCACATTTTCCACACTTTATCAAGAGCCAGATCCACAACTCTTCCTTTATGTAACAGGAGCTAAACAACCTGAAAAACTTGTGGGAAGTCTGTAAATTTTATTTGAAATTAATTTTGGCTAAAACTGAGATGCTGTCAACAGTAGAATTGATCTTCTAAATTGAATCTCAATTACAAGACAGGACACCATGCAAAAGTGCAAAGACCAAAATGTTTCCATTAGGAAATAATAAAAAGAGGCAACACTATCCACAGTTCAATTCTGATTGCATGGAGAGTGACAGGAAATTTTTATCACCAACTGCACAAGAAGAGAATTGACAGATTCCCTCTAACCTCAAGAATAAAATGCAAAAAAGGTCTAGTAGCAACTTCCCTATTAGTAGAGTAACTATCAGATGTCTGGGAAAATAATTCCTCAGTTTTTGTATGATCTCCACCAAGAAGTGGATGGAAGTGTTTTGGCTGGACAGTTTGACTTGACTTTTTGTTTGCTCTGGAGACAAGCAGGATTTCGTCATTTAAGATACTCAATTTCTCACACTCTGTTAATCAAACTTCAATGAAAAATTAAAATGGAAAAAAAATTTAAGATCAGTACCTTTGTTTGTATGAACAAAACAAAACAAAACCAACCAAAACAACCCGCAAAATCCCACTTAAATTTCCTTCAGTTTTGGAAAAATCTCCCCCCCCACCACCACCTTTTTTATGTTTTGGGTTTCTAGAGTTTACAGGAAACAGAATGATAAGTCATCAGTGCACACCAAGAAAGTCTAATGACCAGTAGTTCAGCAGAGGATAACATCAGAGTTGTTCAAGTAGCTGTGTTCTCTTTTTTCCAGAATTTAAAAAATAGAAAAATTCTGCTATCACAGTAGGACAAAGAGATTATGTATATTTTCACAGGAACTTCAGGCATTTCCCATGAAAATGGAATAAAACAAAGCAGAAATTTTTACACCACAACATTTGCTTAGCCCAGGTAACGTAGGCAGAGCCTAGGTTCAAGTCCTCCATCTGAACCCACAGGACAGGCTGGGTTTCTGCATTGTAGATGAGTGTCCTGAACATTTTTTCAGCAGAAATGTATTACTGTAATCACAGTAATGCATTTCTGTGTCTGACTTGGGATAAAACTGTCATGCATTTGAAAGTTTCATGTTCTGTAATTTTTTTGAGACAAAACAGCTCACCTGAAAACATCAGACTGTTTCTAATGAAGGCATTTTTTTATCTGAAGTTTTCAATCTATTGATTTAAGTCTTCTGACTCTTAATATTGTTAATGTCCTTTCACTTGGTATCCTGTTCATGTTAAAGAATACCATAGATAAGTTACAAAACTTGTACCCCAGTGCTTCAGTAATTTCAATCAGCTTTTAATCAAATTAAAAACACAGTTTTAGTCAGCATTAAAATTGGTATATCTAATTTGACTTAAGATAGTATGTGAACAAATCCTTTTATAGTAAGCAGAAAGATGCTGTTTCAGCAATCCTCTATTTTCCTAAAATAAATTTTAACACAGTTTCTTTTAAGAATGGCGGAAGTACTATAGAGTCATTAAGCATTTGAATTAAGGGGTCTTATCATTCAATTCATTAACTTCAGTAGAGGGAGGCTGTATCTTCTGTTTATATTCAAGGAAATGAATGTCAAAGACAGCCATGTGTGTGGTGTAAATAAGAAAGGCCACCAGTGGAGAGCTTCAATTTTTGTGATGAGAACATAAAAGTCAGTTGCTTCTGTTCCAGAGGTGATATTTTACTTAGACATCTGCTCTGTTTGCAGAAAGAAGGCAATCCTTTGTTACTGGTTTGCAGACTAAGGGGGTTTGGATATCAATTAAATTTAAGCCTTTTGAAAGTCCTTCTGTAAACCTTTGTGTTTTAATGATAGACTGAGCAGTTCTTTGTAAAAATACAATTTACATGAGAGACAAAAGAAATAAAGCAAATAGAGGGTGTGGCTTATCATGAAAATAACTGCACTACATCCCTGGAGCATTTTGCTGCCCATCATTAATTTTCTTAAGCTGTAATTCTACTATGAAAACTTTGTCATGGGGAATTATAACATGCTTTCTCAAGTATTAACCATAGAAGAAAGCCATTTTTTGTGTATGTTCACTGAGGAAAAGAAAAAGATTATGAATCTGGTGTTTAGAGTAGCCAAGGGTGACAGGACTTTATAGGAAATAATTTAAGGGATTTTGCATGATCCATTCTTCTTGACATCTTCAAAACAAGGTTCTTATTCTTTGGAATAAATAAATTCTTTTGAATTAGTAAAAGCAAGGCCAGGTTTGAATATTAGGATTTTTATTATAATTATGTGGCTCAAATAACTTTAGCAATGGAGCAAAAAACTTTATATTCAGTTATTATACATTTATCCTACACTGCCATCATTCAAATAATCTATAGAGAAAAGAACCTTTATGTAGAATATGTTTTAATCTTTGAACTTTATTTTAATGACTAAATTGTCACAATTTACCACAAAGTGGTAGATGCTGGCTTGTGTTTGTTTGAACACAGACATTTCTCTAAAGTCCAAGAATGAAGAGTCATTCAGTATATGTAAGCAACAGCTGAGTTTCAGCTCTATTGCATCAGTCATCATAAGAACAAAAGCAACAGTTGAGATTTTTTTTTTCTTCTATGCTGTGAGAATACTCTGTCCAGCCACACCTAACTCCACTGTCAGCATCAGGACCACAAGTAACTTAAATAGCAATTGTGTAGCCAGTATGTTCTGTGTCACCCTTACCACTTCCATAAGCAATACTGAGATCACCCTGGCTCTTTTGCTACTTGAACATCTTGAATCCTTGAACAACGAGTGCAAGGTACTATGAAAGTAAAAAGTTTTATTCTAACATCATCATTGCAATTTATAAGATGCAACATAATTAAGACTCAAACTCTTTAAAATTTCCGTTTGCATTTGATGCAATTCTTTATGTTGTTATAATGCACTAAGAAATCTATTGCACTTTAGAAAATGTTGAGAGATGGAACCATATGTAAAAGATTATTTAACTCTCAGATATTTTACTCTGCTCATGTGTCCTAATTTAAACAGTTTAGTTGAGGAAGAAACAAAATACAGAGGGAAGACCTTTCAAAAAAAAAAAGACAACAAACAAACAAAAAATGCCCAAACATTTGATGTTGCAGAAGGGGAATGTGCTAGAATTAAAAAAAAAAAAATAAAATAAAATGAGGGCCCTGTGACAATGACTGCTGATGGCTTGATGACTGTTTCCATGTTCTAGTTTTGTGTGCATATGCATAATGTGTAGCCCACTTGGTATTTTTGATGCAACTCAATTGAAAATTTAAATATGTATACTTTTATGCTGTCATGAACCCCTAGCAATGCAATTGTGTTCTGGTAAACTATCTGATCTAAACAAAGATGGCTATAGATGGCCTGCTGCAGTAAACTCACAACTGTGTCTTTAAAATTTATGATTTCTTTGACATCTTTAAAAGTGTTGAGTATTACTTAACGTAAACAAAAAGGCTCAGCATTTTGTGCTCCACAAGCATATAGAAAACACTTGCATTTTCTTTTTGAGGCTTTTTGTAGAAATGCAGAAAAAATATTTTTGTTTACAGAATAAAATTAATTTTGTTTTCTGTTGGGACAAGAGTGCTTCCACTATTTGCTACAAATCACACATAAAATACTTCCCTTCACCTTTCCTTTGAAACAGATTTTTCCTTTAGTTGCAAGTCATGTTCTTAATTCAGAAAGACCACTTCTCAGGGAAGTGGTCACAGCACCAAACCTGATAGAGTTCAGGAAATATTTGGACAATATTGTTGTGCACATGGTGTGATTCTTGGGGTACTCCTGAGCAAGGCCAGGAGTTATCTTAATGATCTTTGTGGGTTCCTTCCAGCTCAGGATATTCTATGATTCTAAATAATAGTTTATGTCACAATGTATCTGACTCTAAAATTTTGGTAAGATCCTAGAGTTATACTTTGGTACATTATCTTGGCAAGATGATTCCAGTGACTAAGGTGATTGGTAAGTGAAATGGTTATAAATGTTTCCCAGTATAATACCAAATAAACCCAACGGACTTTGTCATTCATTGTCTTGTACAGGCTTTTTATAGCCTTGAAAAGTCATTTCTGAGGCCACTCAATACATCTACGTACACTGACACACTTTAATTCTTTCATTGAATGTCAAACTACTTAGTATCATAATAATTATCAACCATTGAGAAACACATCCTCCCTTCCTGGATATATGTTTGCTAGATTTGCAAAACAAGAAATAATTATTCCATGGATAAAATCAGTATTCTTCTGTTCACAAAACTACTATCAACTCCTTACCTTGAAAAATTCTCCTTTACGTAAAAACAAAGCCACCTCAATTTTCTCTGCAAAACAGTAAGCAAACAGAAGTGTTTGCATTGCATACAAAATAGATCGTAAATGTAAACTTATTTTCTGAATTTCTCAGGATTTTTACCACTGATTAATGTATAGCATTGTAGTTCTACAATGCTATACAGCAAGGTGGATAGACAACACTTTTCCCATATTCAACAATAACATGTTACCTAAGGTCTGACTAGAGAATGTAATATTACTAAAGACAGTGCAGGTGACAGAATATTCTGCTGCTGAGTGGTCAAGTTGCTTTGTGATGCTGAAAATCAGGATGAATATATTAATTTGTGATCTATGTTTAACATAGAAATAACCAAGAAAGTGTTGGCAAATAATGCTTAAATGCACCAAGTCATTCTGCATATTTTCCTATTTTATTCTTTTCCACTTGGCAATGCAGTTGAAAATGCTCCACTGAGTCTCAGCTTGGACTGTAAGTGGGAAAGTGGTTTCATAGTAGATTGTGCAATGAATGGACAGTTCATGAGCTAGTTGTGTAAAGCCTTAACATTGGTTAAATGAGTTTTGTGACCCAAATTAAAAGAGATTAAAGGTTGTGTTTCTATTTCCAGCTTTTTAAAGTGGGTTGGGGGCCTTCTCCTTTGGAGCTGTTTCTAGTTACTGTCTGTTATTACTGCAACATGAATACTGCTGAGGTTTGGGTTCAACTGGCATTCAGGTTCACAGTCCACGTTGTGGTTGCTTGAAACTCTTTTTTCCTTCAAGGATTATTTTTATTTAATTGCTGAAAGGCTACAAACTAACCATTTCAAAGGAAGAGATCTTTCTAATATGGAACAGTAAATTCACCCATAAAAATGGAGTAAAAACAGCCTTATGTGTCCAGAAGAACCTGAGAACAGTTCAGGGCAAAAGTAACTTACAGACTTCATGCTGCAGTATTTTGCTTTCTTCATTCAGAGGAAAGAAAAATGACACTGTGGAGAATTACAGTTACTGTGTCTCTGTACACTTACAAAGTGCAGAGAAGGGCAATTACCTAGAAAGACCTAGAAATGTCTAGAAATAAAGCATGACAGATCCTGGACACACCTAGTATAGTGAAACTTTATTTTATGATTTACTCATGAGCAAGCCCTGACTTAGTCAGCTAGAGAAAATTAAGTTGTTAGTAGCTGGTGGAAAAAAAGCATTAGAGACCATCTTGAAGGCTCAGCAGTGTCTACAGAGAAGCCAAAGTCCCCCTCCTGAATTATTTTGAATCCAGACAGCAAACTGCTCTTTCACCAGCAAGTAAAGATTGGTCTGCTATGAACAGAAGAGTCAGCATGCTACCAGCTGGGAAAATCACCAATGTTTGTTTGTGTGTTTAAAAGGTTTTGGGAAATTTTCAAAAAACTATGAGTCCTTCCTTTCTAGTCTGGCCTCAGGGACTCCATAATGGCACACTCTGCCTACTGTACCAAAGTCATCTGTGGGATAAACTCAGAGAGCCATGTGTTTGCATACGTGGGCTAAAATAAACATAACTGTAGCCCTTAAAAATTTCATTTAAATTGAAGTGAATATGGTTACTATGAACATTATTTCCAAAAAAAATTAGCCAGAAGTCACAGATGGAATGTTGATCTGATGCTTGAGTTTACAGAGGCAAAAGTTTGTATATGCATTCTCTAAAAAAAAATCTGTTACAACTCATTATTGGCTCTCACTGGGCAGCATTTCTCACTCTTTTGAAATTTTTGAATGAGATCACCATTTTGGTAGTTCACAGTATGACAAACTTGTATTTAGTCAGCACTAAATAACACCCAAACCATCTATGAAATTTAATGAAGGAGAGGAGAAAATTGAAAGCACAAGTTACAGGTTAGGAGTTTCCATGTATTGTCCTTGTTAATGTACATTGATCTAAAATATTGATTCTGAGATGTTCCTTTCATGTCTAATGCAGAAACCAAGTGTCCTCTGAACTGAAAATTAAGGGTTCAGTGGAAAAATATAAACCAGTTCTCAATGAACAGATATGCCTGCATTTAACACCATGGAGGCAGGAGAGAACATTAATGTTGTCTATATTGAAATAATTATGAATAAGAAATGTGTGTTATTATAGTTGGTCTTAAATGCAGTGATTCTAGCTTGAGTCTGCATTATTTCTGCAAGGTGCTGTAGTTGGAGCACTGCCACTGGGAAATCTCCCAGCAGTTTGTATGGCTACTGTTTTACTTTGCTTGGCTCAAAAGAAAGGAAAAAAAAGCCGTGTGGAAAAATCATGGGTTGTAGCAGGAATTGCAGTGCCTCTGAAAACTCATGAAGTTCAGGGCCAGGCAATTACCTCGTAAGTCTGAGAAACATCAACCAGTAAAACATGGCAGCTACTGGATATGCCCAGTGTAGGAGCTGTGCTGTACATGCCAGCAAGCCATGCAGACTATGAGTCACCTGAGAGAATAGGATACTTAGCTTCACGTCCACAGAGGTGGTACAAGAGCCTCTGATCGCTGGTGGTTTCCTGCTGCAGCGTCACAAAGAAGTCACTTGCTATGTGCAAGGTTTTCCAGGCATTCCAGATCTATGGGGTTACTCACAACTGAGTACGTGTGTGACTTTTTATGGGCTTGTGTGGGTTTGGGTTAAGAGCTTTCAGATCAAAATACCTCTCACATAGTTAACTGTCACAAAGTGGATGGATTCTTATCATGAAAATGAAAGAGGGGAAAATACTCCCCACAAGATTATGGGAAAGTAGGATTTTGAAACTGAAGTTTTAAATTATTTATTTGCTCCAGTCACATTTTTCTCAGACTTTAAGACCATGTGGGTTACAATTCCTATTCAGCAAAACATCCTTACCTCATAGTCAGGATTAGTACTTTCATACTTAATATTCTTTTCATAGGAAAGTTATTAAAATTACTTAATAGTCAGCTAAATTTCAACAGTTTCAGTCTGAATGGGATATCAAAGCCCATGGCTAGATTTACATCTATGAGGTGCCAAAGGTTTGAAGAGCCAGTTTACTGTAACCTGTAACTACTGTTAAGTATTTCAGGTTGCTTAAAGGGTAATTTGTAAAAAGAAGAATTTGTAAGCTCCATGGCCAGATATTACACATGTATTCTTGGCCCCCATATGCACACAAGGTGCCTGCAATGCCAAAGTACATGTTTTTGAAACAAGATTAAACATGTATATAAATACAGGACTAGATGGAGGAATATAAATGAGAGATACTTTTTTCACTTATCCCTCTCAGTAAATATTTACAGAGAACACCACAAGTGTTTGGTATATGGTTTTAGCACAGCATGTTGGAAGTGTGTCTCATACTTTACTGGATGAAGGAGATGATTCCAGGAAAAGTGCAATTACCAACTGTCACTCTCTAGCAGAATATCAGGCATCACTCACAAATACAAATCAACATGCTTCCCAAAAATGTGTCAGCAGAAGGGACATTTTGTTTTCCACATTAACACCATGTAACACCTGCTGGCCTAATTGGTTTTCTAAAAAAGAGTAATGTTTATTAGTCAGCAGCAACTAAAAGTATTTAAGAGCTGATGAACATGGTTTTGCCATACCCAGAAAGCAGTGGCAGCAAAAGCCTGTACTGTGGGTGCAGTGGTCCTTCAATTTGAAGAAAACTACCAGACAAGTGTTATGCATCTACAAGACACGTACTGTAATGTCTCAAAAGACAAGGAAGAGATTTTTTTGACAACTCTTATTTTTCTTTGAACAAGTAGATTTTGCTTTTACAGAAATTGGATTTAGGTGGTGTGTCATCCTGAAAGTTTTTCTTTTTTTTTTTTCTTTTTTTTTTTTCTTTTTTTTTTTTCTGAATTTCCAAGGACTGAAGTGTAGCACTTGTGCATATCCAAATCCTCAAAAAAAAAGAAAAATCTAATAATTTGCAAAGCAAAAGCTTTATGGAGACACCAATTTCCTTCCCCCCTCTTCAAAATATTTGTACAAAACAACAAAGCCAAAGCAACCCACAAACAGATCACCACTCTTACAAAGCTTCTTAGTCAAGCAAATCTCCCACCAGGTTCAATGGGATATTGCTATGTGTTGCCTTTGGACTAAACTAAAAGGGATAGTGCAGAGGAATCATAACCAAAGTAGATTTCCAGAGAACATTTTGCCTGATGCAGTCAAAATTCATCATAGTTGTGCATCCAACAGAACACACAAGTTTTGCCAGCCATTGGGAATAATAAACACCTTCTCACACGGAGGTCCGTAGTACTGTCAGATACTTCAGTCAACAGCATGTTGACAGTTGCAGTGCCCAATTTTTAAGTAACTTGACAGCTCTTGGAACTTACTGTCCTAGTTTTGAGTGCATGAGTTTCCTAAAGCAATGCATAAAATAAGAGAAAGATGCCAAATAATTGACTCTGCAATATCCAGTGTGCTGTGCAGGGAATGGGACCTTCCATCCTTTTCTGCTAAAGATGCTCCAGTGTTGGATAGAATAATTAAACAGGACTTGAAGCCAAAGTTAAAACAAATGGAATTTCTCTGTCATCTTGTAGTGTAGGAGATTTATTGTTATACCATTTCAAACAGTGAAGTTTCTCTAAGACAGGAACTGACGGTGCTGAGGGTGAATGCAGGAAACCAACACAAGCAAACCAGTCCCTTCTAAAAGAGGTTGTAACACACAAACTGTTCACTTCAAATTAATCTTCACAGGAATAAAAATGTCATGGAAGCTGCAAGAGAAAGTTGCAAGAAATAAAGCTCTGTAAAGTAATAAAAGATATCCATGACTTCCTAAAACATAAAAATTTGTTTTCCTCCTAAGTTTTAAGACTCTTAAGTGAAGAAAGGGACAGTGAAATTGACAGAGATGCTAAAGGAGAACTAATAGTACAAGCACTCCCATCTCCCAAAAGGTCCATGAGGACTTTATTGGAAAATAAGAACCTGCTTACTGGCATAAAGCTAATTAGAAAAAAAAATCTTAAATTCTTGACTTACTAATGTTTATTCCTGAAACAATATCTGCTTGCATACGAAGAGCTAGAATTTTACACTCCTGCTTTTTTTAAGAGGGAAGGAAGTACTCTTTAGGGCTCAATAATACCACGAGTGCAGCTTCACATGTACACAGAACCCACAACAGAACTTCACTCCTCATCATGACCAAGATTCTGAGCATCTTACATGCTTTTTAGTGTAAGGGAACTAATTTCTCCGAAAGCTTAAGCATAACCAGTGAGAAGTTAAAAATGCCATGCAATAGGATAGGATTTGTATAAGAATTTAAGTAATTGGTAGGATTTGTGTACAGGTAGTAAAGTGAAATTAGTTCATAATTGACAGCAGCTGCTGAATCCTGCTGTCACTGATCAATGTTTTCAACTCTAGGTAGGACGTGGTGTAATTACTCATTTAGCTCTCCTTCTACTGGTAGGCATTTATGAGCCTCAATCACAAAAGAATTTGAAAATAGAAGCAATTATTTCCCTCTCTGGGTTTTCTTCTTCCAGACAGTTAGTAGAAAGGCTTGGCCCATTTGCTGTTCTTTATTTTAGTGTGGGCTAGCTTGCTTCTGTGTTTTCCATGCCTGCAGGGAATAGGTGGTGTGCTCTGCACTGTGTGATATTGAAAGAACCTACTACATATACTTTCCAAGAGAAAAACTGGCTAAAAGAAAATTATTTCTAAATTTTGCAGCAGAACATTTGTTTTCCCTGGACTATCAAAATAAAATACCTCAGGTTTTCTTCTCTCAGATCCACAGCACAGAATCTTTTATGTAAAGACCTCAGTTTCTTCCCCTCAGTCACCTAGTAGGACAAAGTTAGATCTCAAGGCATGTGGTTTTTTCACTCCAATTAATACCAAGGAACTTGAAAAAAACCTTGAGTTAAAAAGACTTGTCTTTGAGTTAAAGGATTGTCTGAGTGAAGAGGTTTAAAGAGTATCTTAGTTTTGATGGTGATATTTAGTATATTGTTAATGACATAATGCAAAGGCTTATCAGTAAAACAAATAATGTTTGTCATGTATGTTTAGACCATGCTGTTATATGTCTGAACACATACAGGTCACTCTTATTCAGATGAAAAACTTTGAGGAAATTGTTGGGATTTACTTATATATGACTCATTTATGTGCAACTCACAGCCATTTGTCCATTCTTGAAAGTTTCCATATTTTTTTATGATTATTGCTTGGATGCAGAAAACTGTTATGGTCATTCAAAGTAAACTAGTTTTCCAAGCTGTTGTTTCCCCTATCTTTGGAGTAATCACTTGCCCCCAGAGTCAGAGCCTTGGAAAAACATAAAGAACAGCTCCAGAAGTGGTGGTTTAAAGTCTGGAAATCAACTATTAAAGAGCATAGCTCTTACTGGCAGCAGCCTTCACTGTCTTGTGACTCATGGTACCTATCTTGGTGTGGTTTTTGTATAGCTGTGAAGGAATATGCTATCTTTTTCCTGTAATACAACTTGCTGCCCAGCACCTCCTGTGCCTCCTCCTGATGAAGTTGTTTGAATAGGTTTTCTGAATGTAATTTCTCTACTGAAAAAAAATCACATATTGGTATCACCTAGTTGTAGCTCCCAAAGACTCTGACAAGTTCATTCACACCAGTGTATTACCATGGAGGTTGAATATTTGTTGATATACTATACTTGTGCAGACTTTTAATTGTTGTCAGATGTTTTTTTCTATACTAACAATACTAAAAACTGTTGCTGTGTTCATAAGTTTAAAGAGGGGAACAAGAGTGGTTAAATATTACCTAATAATTCAGTTTCTTTGTCTGTATTTTTTAGTGTCTATTGTCCACTCTGCTATGAGTCTCTGCAGTCCATTATACATCTTGTGAACATTTTAACTAATTTTTAACAAGGCTGTGGCAAGATGTACAAAATAGCATTTTACGGTATAAAGAAAAAAAGCCAAATCTTTCCTTCCTTCCTTCCTTCCTTTCTTCTTTTTTCTTTTTTTTTTTTTTTTCATTCTACTCCCTTTGTCTCATTCTTGTCCACTTCCTTTGGTGTCTCATTATGTACACTACATTATGTTAGAAAACCTCTCCATAACTATAATATACCAACATGCCCAGTCAGCTCTTGAAGAGTCCACTTTCATGATGATAGGAACCAGGACAGCCAGTGAAGCCCTGATCTTTTATAGTCATGCTGTTAAATGTACAGAATGTCTTCATGTCTCCATCCTGTGACAAACATAAAACAGTAATAGGGCTCACTTCTGAAAGCAATGCTTAATTAAAAAAATATTTGTACCATTATTTTATTTACTAATAAAAAGCAATATGGAAAACTCTTAAGCTATTTGAAACACTTCTGCATAAAAATAAACCTCTTGAGAGTGGATCTAGTCCTTCTCTGTAATATAAAAATTTGATTAATTACCTTCAAGCATTTTTAATAAGGATCTTCATGATAATCTGAGAAAAAAAACAACAAACCAAACCAAAACAAAAAAACTATGACCTAAGGTTTTCCCTGAAATAACTAAGGGGACAGAAAGTAATCTTCAAGGGGAAGTGTTCTTCTAACCTTTGTTATTTTTCTCATAAATATTATAAACCTCATTCTTTGAAAACAAAGCTTCATGTTCCACAAGTACAGCAGAGCCAGAGATGGGTTTCAATAGCAAATACTGAAGTTCTAAATCTGAAGGAAGGTGAGATGAAAAGTCAAAAAAGAGATGGAATATGTCAGTACTCAAAAATTATACTCAAGAAATTTAATTTTTCAGGAAAGCTGTGTTTTCATGATGGAATATACTGGATAGCTAAAAAATATATGCATGCAGATAGTATTCTAATACTACTGCTCTTTACAGCAGTAGGAGGCACCTTTACACATGAAGTTTCTCTGACATCTTGGCTTAAATTTTCTTTAGAGTTGAGTGTCTCCCTTCATTATTTTTAACAACATAAACCAAATTTAAACAAAAAGAAGAACAGAATCATAGAATAGCTTGGGTTAGAAAGGACCTTAAAGATGATCTAGCTCCAACCCCTCTGCCATGGACAGGGACACTTTCTACCATACCAAGGCCCTTCCAGCCTGGCCTTGACCACTTTCAGGGATGGTGAGTCCACACCTTCTCTGAGCAACCTGTCCCAGTGACGCACCACACTCACAGAAAAGATTTATTCTTAATATCTAATCTAAATTTACTGTCTTTCTGTCTGAAGTCTTTTTCTATCACTAAATGCACTTGCAAAAAGTCCCTCTCCAGACTTCTTGCAGGTCCCCTTTAGGTACTGAAAGGCCGCAATAAGGTTGCCCTGGACCCTTCTCTTCTCGAGGCTGAACCACCCCAGCCCTCTGAGCATGACTTTTTCAGAAGAGGTGCTCCAGCCCTCTGATCATCTTGGTGTCCCACCTCTGGGTTTGCTCCCATAGGTAGGTGGTCTCCCTGTGCTAGGGACCCTGGGGCTGGACACAGCACTCCAGCTGGGGTGTCACAAGAGAAGAGTAGAGAAGGAGAATCTTCTCCCTTAACCTGCTGGCCATACTGCTTTTAAAGTAGCCCAGGATGCAGCTGGCTTTCTGGACTGCAAGTGCACATTTCTGGGTCATGTCAACATTCCTGTCAGCCAGGGTCCCTAAGTTTTTCTCTGCATGGCTGCTCTGAATCTATTCTCCATCCAGCCTGCAACTGAACTTGGGATTGCCCTGAAACAGATGCAGGACCTTACTCTTGGCCTTGTTGTACTTCATGAGGTTCATACAGGCCCACTTCTTAAGACTGTCAAAGTCCCTCTGGATATTACCCCTTCCCTCCAGCGTGTCGACCGCACCATACACCTTGATGTCATTGGCAAACTTGCTGGAGATGCACTTGATCCCATCACCTGTGTCCCCAGCAAAGATGTTACCCAGTGCCAGTACCAGTATTGACCCCTGAGGACACCACTTGTCACTGGTCTCCACTTGGACATTGAGCCATTGACCACAACTCCTTGTCCCACCAAGTCTTTATCCACCAAGTAGTCCACCCATCTGGTCTTTTCAGTTTAAAGACAAGGGTATCATGTGGGACAGTATCCAGTGCTTTGCTCAGTGCCAGGTAGATGACATTTGTTGCTCTTCCTCTATTCATGAAGTCCCTAACACCCTCATAGTCAGCCACCAAATTTGTCAGGCATGATTTGCCCTTACTGCAACCATGTTGACTGTCACCAATCACCTCCTTATTTCACATGTGTCTTCACAGAGTTTCCAGGAGGATCTGCTCCATGATATTGCTGGGTACTTAGGTGACAGTGACCAGCCAATATTTCCCCAAGCCTTCATTTTTCACTTTTTAAAAATGGGGGCTACATTTCCCCTCTTACAGACAGGGGGAAACTTCACCAAACTGCCATGACTCTTCAAATAGTGGAGAAGATCCTTAAATACCAACCAGCTTCCTTGGCCAGTTCCCTCAGGACCCTCAGATGCATCTGGTCAGGCCTCACGGACTCGTGCAACTTCAAGTTCTTTAGATGTTTTTGAGCCTGATCATCTTCTAGAGCGGGCAGTTCTTCATTCTCCCAGTCCCTGCCTTTGCTTTCTGTGACCTGTGTGGTGCATCTGAAGCACTTGCTAGAGAAGACAGGCAAAACAGTTCTCAGCCTTCTCCATATCATGAGTAACCAGTCTCCTGTTTCCTTCTGGAGAGGGCACACTTTTCCCTAGTCTTTATCACCAG
>JAWWEW010000088.1:33721604-33734762 GCA_035583185.1 Anabacerthia variegaticeps
TTAAATGAAGCAAGTTTCTGAGATTTTTTTTTTTTTTTTTTTTTTAATGAATAGTTCATTACTTCTCTGCTGACCCTCGCTATCAAGAAAATGAGTTCCAAGCCCTCATCATCCGGAACTTTAAAAGTTGCATGGTTTTCAGCTATGAGTGTGTTCATCTCTGGAGCAGAAAGAGGAGAAAGGAGAGAGGGAAAAGGAAGACACTGGCTGCTTTGCTTTTGTTTGTTGTATAGAGGAAGCACAGCTGTGGATATCAGTCTGGTAGCCCTTTGCTACTTGTATCATATGTTGCAGATGGCTGGTGATACAAGAAATGCTATGAAAAGAGAAATTCAAATGCCAGAAAGTTCGCAAAAAAAACCCCCACTGCTAGAAGTCCTAGATCATTTGCTTCACTGTCTTTCTGAACACAGGATTGGTTCATATGATATTTCTGGAAGGTGGCTACCCAGTCTGGCCTTTAAAGTCCTGTTCCATGATTTTTCTTCTCAAACAGTAGATTTGAGACAAACCTAATGGTTCTGGCTGTTGGAAAGGCTTTTCCCAATATCTAACCCAAATTTTCATTTCTATAGTTTAGGCATGTTGCTTTTTGCCCTTTTAAACAGTAAATATAAAATTTGGTTCTGTTCTCATTACATTAAAAAAAAAAGATTATCCATGACTTTCCTTTGTCTTTAGTCTCCAGGCAATTCATTCCACCTTTCTCCAGTGGAATATTTTTGAAATCTCTGATGAGTGTTATATGTCTCTCTCTGGTGCTCCACAGCTGTTTCAAATGTTGTGGTATCAAGGCTTACACACTACCTTTCCCAAGATATCCTAGTGTGGAGTTTGCCTTATTTATGGGTGTGGCTCTTTTTTTCACTTGTGCTCAGGATAGAATCCACTCTAACCCTGAGAACCCTTTCTGCATTGTCCTTACCTGAAGTCTTTCCTTTAAGCACATCTCTATGTTACTGGGAAACATTTCTGTTACATCTTTATGTATGATATTCAGCTTTTATGAAATATCATTATTTTCTTACCTGCTTTGCTTCAGTACCATAGTGCAATACAGTAAGCATTCCAGTGAAGGTTTAATCATCATTAATGAGCCCATTAAATGTTTTCACCATACCTCTATTGGGCCTTTTTAGAAAAAGAATATGCTTGTTACTCTTGCAAATCAACCCAAAATTCATTGACTTAATTAAAAGATATTGCCAAAAAGTTTTTGATAAAGAGTAGTTTAAAGATTAATAAGTATAGAGTTCAGCTGTCAGAAAGTAGCCCATCTTTCATAAGACTTCAACAGTATATGATTTACACAATTCATTAACCAACTAAGACTGATGGTTTTGTTCAGAATGTCCTGTCAAGGATACAAGACCCAATGTCATACCAAGGATTCCCACCATAGCAATAGAAATGTAGAGCTGAAGAAAACTCTTCACAAGATAAATAGGTGTTCTCTAGGCTGCACTCTCACACCATCCCTGACTTGGTGTGAGCTTAATAAACCTGAGAAACCACTTAGGTCATCCCTGGCCTAATGGCCATCCCTGGCCTAAGAGGTTTCTCAGATTTATTGAGGCAATTAACATGGCATGACAGGTTTCTGGTGTGTTCATGCAGGAAATACAGACAGAATGGAAATGCCAGAAGGCAAAAGAGATGCAGATCTTCTGTATGGTCCCTTCTCCATCAGTCTCAAAAGCTGGAGCTCTGAAGTTTCATATGTATGCCACTGTATGTGGCCTTTTGTTAAGCCTACACATCATCCTAAAAATGGTGCAAACCATCTCCATGGGACCAAAGATTTCATGTAGTGCAGAAAAGTAACAGAAGCAGCACCATGTATCTGGCTGTTTGTTGGGAATTTACCTAGATCTAAGAAACAGTCACACCTTGTACCTATTGAAACCATGGTGATAAATGAGGACTTGGAATTCATGGTTAGGAGAATGTGTTGAAGAGTGTACCAGTCTGTAAAGATCCTGTTTCTATTGCAGCATTTCCCAGATCCACACCTCTCCATGGGAGAAAGAGAGACATGCCATCCAAGAGAGACCTGGAATTTGGTGAACCTGGGAACATGGCCAGTAACTGCCTTGGTAAGTCATGGGACTCTGCTAGAGTTTTGCTGATAGGTCATCCCTACCTATCTCCCGCATGAAAAGTGTTGTAAAAGAGCTAAATAATCTGCCCTTCTTCCTGTAGTGCTTCCTATGGCACTAACACCCACTAGGACTGAGGTGATTTCCTATGCCATCATGTGCTATTAACCATACTTGATTCTACTTTCAAAACAGAGTGATGATGGTGTTGGGATGTTTGGGTCACGTGGGGTAAAGATATACCCAAGGGTGGCTTTGTAAGCTGATTTTATCTATCTATCTATCTATCTATCTATCTATCTATCTATCTATCTATCTATCTATTTATCTATCTATCTATCTATCTTTAATAAATTGGAACAAGTGGAATAGTTGGGAATCTAGGCAAAGTCATGGGTAAACAAGTCTTTCTTCAGCTCTGAAAGAGAAGGAGCAAACTTCCAACTTATATGCGAGTTAGGAACAGTGCCTGTGAATTTAATTATGCTGAATTTAATTAGAAAAGAGAGGAAAGGCATTTGAACCTCTGGAATAGAGAGGAGTTAGGAGATTTTATCTCCTAAGATAGTGAGAAAGAGAAATTTATTGCCTAGGGAACACACAGAGGTTTTTGGGGAGAGCTGAAGAAGAAAACAGAAGAGGATTTTTTGTATGTGTCTTACATACATGCTTAAGTATGCCCTAAAACTGCTAAAGAATCAAGGATTTCTGGTGTTTGCCTGGTTATGAATTTCAGTTCCCAGGTGCATATTTTGAAGGAAGTTTTTAATAACAGAAGGGTTTGTGCACCCAAAAGCTATCATTTTTCCTCCAGCTGTACAAGCCAGACTAATACTATCTCTGTATTCACATATTCTCATTTTAACAAACTAGCTTCTGAGCTACAGGGAAGTCCCATGCTTCTGAATGCCAAACTGTTCATAAGGAAACCTAACTTTCTTCTGCTCTTCAGGTTTTCAGTTGCACATATGTCCTAACAGAAATCTGCCTTATGCTTAGCTGATGTGTTTAGACACTGAAGCATAAAAAGTGAAAGACTGCTTTTGGCATTTTATCTCAGCTAAGTTATCGCTAGAGTTTTTCTCCCAAGATAAATGCCAGCTATGTGCCTCAGAGTCAAGATGAAACTGTGTTTTGTATGGTTTCTTTGCCTTTTCATTTTGTCAAGTACTTTCATGTTCCACTGGAGAACAACAACCAGTTAGTCTTTTCTACTATATTTAATGAGTCTGGGTAAAAATATTGCATTATAAATTGCAACCCCAGACACTCACATGGTAGATTATTTCTTCTTAAATAACAATGGAAAAATTTTGCCTTTTGGTATATTTGGTATAGCAGGGAAGGAATGCACAGAGCAATTCTTTCCCTCTTCCTCCAAGAACTGTGCATCACAATATACTTCCTACATTTAGGAGTTTTATTTTCCTTATTAATGATATCATTTAATGTACTGTAAAGTAAATGAGTAAATGACATGTTAGCACTCACTACGCTATTACACTAACTAAATCTTTGCTTAATGCAGAACATAGGAAAGCATCTGTATCAGTTCAATGGTGCTCTATTGAGAATTCTGTACTCAACAAATTGTTTGGACAGTCTAGCATTATATCTCAAAGACACACTCATGAATGTTTATGAATCTATGTTTAAAGTTTGCTCATCTTCTGTATATCATTTTTATTGCTACTAGTACCATTGAGCTTTATTTTGGAAAAGAAAAAGCTATTTTTTCTTTGGATATGTGGCTGGAGCTTCTGCCACTTTGCAAATGGCTATTTCCATCTTGTACTGGTAGTACTGGTAGTGGCTCTTCTGGTTCACTGATGACCTATGATTTTTATTCTCTTTTTCACATTCTTAATTTTCTCCACTTTACAGGCTACCAGGAGACCCTGAGCAAATAAACAAACAAGAATTCATTTTAAAATCCTGGGAGCTCACATAGCAAAGTTGACTGTTTATATCCTGGTAGAATTCATGCTTCCAAAATACCTGTGGAGGTATTTTTTGATGCAATAATTCAATTGCAAACTGAGACAACATGATATCTGGAGGAAGAGCTTAGAAAAATGCAGCCTGTTAGAATCATGTACTTATTTCCAGCTGTGTTGACTTCACTGAGAATTAATTGCTCTTGAATAAAGTAGTGCTGTTGAGTTATTCTATAGAACTCTTCCATCTGTGTGAGTCTTAGTGTTAGGAGCTAGTTAAACAGTTCATTGGTGTTTTCAAAAGTGGTAAAGCTGCACATTTTTACCTTCTTATGGATCCTACAAGAGTCAGAATTAATAATATTGTCTCCTTTCCCCTCTTTTTGTTATTTTTTTGTTTATTTGTGTGGGTTTGGGTTTTTTTATAAAAATATTTTTTTGGTAAACCACGTGCCTGTATGCTACCAGTGGAAGGTATCTGCCTAGAGTGAAGATTCATGACACATACCAAACAAAGGAGAGCAATATTTTCAGTTCTCTAGCTAGTTCTGCCATTCTGGCCCTTTATATTTAATTTGGATATCCTGTATGAAAGATGTGTGGGCTGAATGACGCCAGGTTAAATTTTAAACGACTATACAGTCATTTGCGCTGAACTGTACTTTGAAAACTGTCCTTGTCTGCTGACCTACATAATACCATTAAAGCTTCTAACCCATATTTTCTTGGCATGTTACTGCAAAAGAATGCTTTAGAACATGAATTGCTTTAGATAATTAAAGAGAAATGTAAATGTCTTTTGGCATACTGCCAGAGTATAGCTTCAGTTACAGGAAATAAATTTCATTGTCAGAATTGGACTTTTTTTTTTTTTTTTTAAAATCCTGCCATTGATTGAACGTACCATAGAATACTACCTAGAATACTACAGTATCATCAGAGAAAGGCTGACAAAATGACACTATCTGAAGAAACACCTCTTGTAGTGTGACATTGAGTGGAAAACATATGCTTTAGTTAAGATTATGCTATCAGCACTATGGAGCTTTGTAGGTGAGAATAACTCTGATAGTAGGAATGCATGAGTCAGACCCATCAGGTATAATGAAGCCTGTAGAGTCCTCTGAGTGCTAAGTATCTTTTGAGTTGAGATTACAACAGCTTGATATCAAAGTCTGTGCAGATGCTGAAGCTTAAAAAAACCCCAAACATCCCCCCCATTCTCCCCCAACCCCCAACTTTGTCATTAGGAAATACCACTGGAGAGCAAACAAAAGAATGGTGTCTCATTAGTGGTAGATGTCAGGGAACCACATTTTCCTTGGCTTTGTTGACACATTGCTTTCTTAAAAGTAATCACCTTCAGCTATAATGGATTACTCCACCAGGAAGAAAACTAATCCTCCTCTTCAGCTGCCCATCAGGGCCGAAGAATGTTCCAAGAATTCCGTGAGATGACACACTTAGCAAAATAAGAGTAGTTTGAGAAATTCTTTGCTTGGTTGCCTTGTGAGTGAGTAACGATTTACAGGGGTTTCACATTGCTCTGGAACTGTTACTGAGATTTCAGCACCTGCATCATACCAGCAAGTCTGTTTTTTTCTTCTTTCATTAAGAAATAGGCTGTTGACCTACAAACCGAGCAAAGCTGTCATGGAAGTTATGTATGTATCACTAGGGAGTAATTGTTAACTCCTGCTATGTCATAAATGTCTTTTTTGAACAGGCTTCTATGAAAAGTAAAGTAGGAAATACACCAGCTAAAATGCATTAAAATCTAGAATTCCTAGTATTTAATTTTTAGTGGCTACAGTAGATAGAAACCCATTTGGCTAGTTGAATCACCCTGATATTTGTACGGAACCCAAAGGAAGCCGGTCTTAACTTCTATTTTCTAATGCTAGTTGGTTATAAAGAAAAAAACCCCACAAATCTATAATACTCCTTATTTTTCTTCTACAGTCCCTAAGAAACATGGATACCACAATATGTAGACCCACTCATATGAAGAAAAATTTAGCAATCGTAACTTGTAACCCAACCTGAGGAGCTGAAGTTTTTCCATCTCTTCTTCCTCAAAGTGTAAGTCAGGTCCAGGGCATGATGCCATAATCTCTCACACAAAACCTTGGAAATACTGAATTCATAGGACAAACTCGCAGAACAGGGCATTACTTTAGTCTAAAGTGAAAACTGAAAATTAAAAGTCAAGGGCTGCTTTGGTTGCTACAGTTTTGTGCTTGAATGCTCAGGGTAACAATATTTTGAGTTGAACTTGCGGGCATAGGTGGGAGACAGGATTTTCTAAAACAGGTTTTTCACTGAAGCCAGCACATTATGAAATGATCACATTAGCCTCCAGGCCCCCTAAAACTACAAGTGATTCCTTTTTACATTTCTTCTTATGCTTATTCCTGACTTTGTTTGTCAGTTTGCTGCTGGGGAAAAAGTGGGGAGAGGGAGGAAGAATGACAAAAATACCCATTACTATACCTGGATCTTCTCAAACCCTCCAAACAAGTTACTCATTTTTCTGACTTCAATCCTTGTTGAGCTTCAGTTTGAAACGTCAGCCGTTGAAACACTGATTCTCCTTGCACTGAGAAATTTCTCAGTAGGAGAGATATTAATGAAAATTAGCTTCTTCAGTAGAACATCTCATAAAAGATTAGGTTAACTAAAAATAAATTTTATAAATTGGAGTTTTCCTATCATATAAAGGTCAAAAATCTCTTACTGACTTAGTTCCAATAAAGCCAGTGACACTGCATGGGGTTTCACTAAGGCTGAGTTCAGTGTGGATGTAAGTCTTCAGAGGACATTATATAGATCTATACTACGAGGAAGGAATTTAAGACACTGACAGCTCTTGTGGTAATCTGATGGACAAAGAGTGGTTAAATGAAAAATGTTTAGTTTTTGTGTATTTAAGAAGATTGTGTTTAGGTACTAAATTGAAATGTAGAATAGGAGCTATCTTTTAGGTGTTTGATAACACTTGAGAATGAATTCAGATGAAAGCATCTGAATTTATGGCATTCTAGCTCTTTCTGGCTTATTTCAGCTGTGCACAGTCTCACTGGACCTTGCTCTTTTAGTTTACACCTTTTCAGGATGAATTGAGATGTTGTAGAAAACAGCTTGACAATGAGCTGGAAGATCTTTGGGGATAGCTTTCCTATTCTACCACTAAACAACCTTTTTCTGCATCTACTTAAAAAGGGTTATGGTCCTGCCTAACTTTTTTTTTTTTTTTAAACTATTGCAATAGAAACTTTATACTTTTACTGAAGTCTGTTGCTAATGTGAAGGTTGAAAAATACTCTTTTGCAGTTAGTTAATTTTGTGGGACCTCTTTGTCTTGTCACAGCATAAATAAAGAAAAATAATAATCAATTGATATGTGGATTTTGATCTGAAACTCTCACAACGCTCTTCATTTTGTACCCTTGGGCTGAAAAGCTCATGTATGCCAGGATCCTCATGAGATTTCTAGTGCTTCTGAGTAGGTAAACAGTCCTCTGTAAACAGGTTTTCTTATGTTCTTTCCCGATTTCCACTTACAGTCCCTGCAGGAATCAGAACATATAGCACTAGGCAAAAAAAAAAAAAAAAAAAAAAAAAAAAAAGGAGGATGAAAACAATGGAATAAAGCACTTACAGTATTTCAAACTGCCAGCAATGTCTGCTTTGAACTTGTATTTGTTCTGAACTCCAGCTCTGCTTACAATTTTGGGCATGACACAACCAAGGAAGAGGGAGAGAGACAACACTTGTTTTGTTTGGTGAAGAAAGCAATAGATTTCAAGGCAAAAACTGCCAAAATAAAGTAGAGGTTTCTTAGACATCACATTAGGGATTAAATCCTAAATTTAAGAGGTGAATAGTGCTGATCAATGGTTATATTTGGCTAGCACATGGCTAAGCTGCAGCTTTGTCATTTAAAGGCTGTGTTTAAAATAGCAACCAATAAACAGAAAGTACTAGAGAAGGAAGGGTTCTTTACAATGAATTTAAGACTTAGGGAACATTTTTTAAATTGTGTTAAGATTTTCTTAAAAAAACCCCTTGTATTTGTAAAGAAAAAAATATTTTTTCTATGTTGAAGAAGTTCATGTGTAAGCATACAGGTTCTTCAGCTGCAGTCAGTCATAAAGAAAAAGTGGGCATGATGTACAGTGTAGCTAGTAAGGAGTTATCTAACTCTTAAACAACAAAGACCTATTGTCTTAAAAGTCTATGCAAAGGTCCATTTTGGAAAGGCCTTTCATTGCACAGCAAGGCACTGCATGTCTTTTACTTATTAAATGTCTTTTTAAGATTGCTAGTAGTTTGCTTTTAAGATTGCTAGTAGCTTGCATTCTATTATGTAGAGGTCAGATTGGTATGTCTTTAGTCTTTGTACTTAAATCTATACCTACACAGTTAGACCAAATTCTGTATTTTCATGGATTTGAGCTTTCTGCAGTTCCTTCTGCCTCATCATTGAAGCTAATGCTGAGTTAATCCAGTGCAGCACTGGGTGGTTAGCACTTTTAAAACTCTGGGAAGCCACTTCCAGGTAAGAAGTTAAACATAAAGAGATGCATAATAATGGAGGAATCCACATATATAACTCTAATTCATTTTTGATTAAAAATGTGGCCTCCCAGTTCATCTTTTATAGCTTATAAGAAAAAAAAAAAAAAAGGTTGAGTTAGAACTTAGTCAGTCAGGCTGACAGCATGCAGAATGTATTTAATCTGACAAATTTCTTCTGAATCTAAAACAAAATGGAAACTTCTGAATGCTGAAATGTTTAGTTTGTTCTGTTTTATTTTTCTAGTTCTTGCTAGAGATTTCTTCTTAAGTAATCAAACAGGAACTTCACTGAAGTTTATGACAGTGTTCTTTCAAAGAAGCAGGTGTTGTCTATATAAAACCATCAGAAACATGTGGGCCAGACCCTGGCACCCACAAAAAGCCTCTGAATATTCTGGTCTTGCACCTAAGCTCTAATAATATAGGGGTGACTATCAGTTGAAAATGGTTAGATAGCAAATTTAAGGGCAAAGTCCCAGACTAGCTTTTATCAATAGTGACGGTAATTCAGAACTATGTAAAATAGTATTTGTCACACTCCACCCTATAAGAACTACAGTAATGATTGTGATATATAGTAAATGCTATTCAAACACTATTCATAATGTTATAGTACATTAATTTTACTTAAAGTTAGAAAATGTTGGGAAATATTTTGCTTTATCACATGAAGAATGTGAGTAGATTTAAATCATAGCCTAAATCATACCCAAAGTCAAGAATGAAGGTTAAAAATTTACACTTAATTTTGGCATTTTTTGATCTTGCAAAAGAATCTTCTAATATAGTTTCAAAATTATATTTCTTTTTATATACACACAGTGGTTTGATCATCTTATTTTCCTGTATGATATCTGAATTCTAAAATTGAACACATATTTTGTTTTCTGCAATACAGCTACAATCAGAGGTTTGTATCCTACCAGCACTATACTGTAGAAAATATTCTCCCTCATAAAATAAAGCTAAACAGAGGTAATAAAATATGCATTCATATCTCTGTAATTGGTTTCTTCCTTTCAAAAAGCATTGGTGGAAAAATAATTTCACTAGTATACTGAAGGAAATTATGAGTGGAAGCAGTTATGTTCAAAAGGAAACATTGAACAAAAAATGTTAGGAGAATAATAAATGTTCTTGTGACTAACCATTGCAGCTCTTGCAGTCCTATTGTATTCAAGTCACTCCAAAGCCACTATCTGACCACTGTACATTGCTTAAAGCAAAGTAAACTGGAATGTGTTCTTGTGATATAACTGCTTAGCATTTGAGCCAGATGCGATCTGAGAACTGATGATAGCAGGCGAGCCAAAACAAAGTTCTTCAGAACTTATAATCAGTTTTTCTTCTTTGTCGTGATTACTTCTCAGCCAGATCAGTTTCTTAATCTGTTTCACTATGTGGCCATGTAGGCACCAGAGCTGGCACAACAAAAGGCCCACAGCAAAGAAGAAGCACTAGTATGGTGCATTGACAACAGCCCATACCAGAAGCCTGCTTGGTGATGAATGGCTGCAGATGAGAATCTAAATATTTGGAAGGCTGATATGAAGTCAGAGGAGAAAGAAATGTGGCCTTCATCATCTACCATAAACAAATGAACCATTCTTGTTGTCCTTAAAATACTCTTGCTATTTTTCAGTGTAGACCAACAAATCATGTGAACTGTTCCAGAAACAGCAAAAGAGCTGTATAAAATTCTGCTCTTTTAAACATCAGGACTGCATAAACAAACCTTTGTTTTTCACTAAGGATCCATCCTCAGGCCACTAATTGTTAAAAACATCAGTATCCCCTAATATTACTTCACCTGTAGTGTAGTTCAGAATTGAATAATTCCTTTTCTGAGATTTATGAATTAGTCATTAATATCAGTTACTGCACTTCAAAGGTCACCCAAAAGTTAACACACTATTCTGCTATTATATTCTGTTTGCTTGTCTTAGTGCTTTTTTTTGTGAGCTAAGCAAGGAATGCATGTGAAAATCAGTTCTGACCCCAGGAACTAGCAGAGCATGTAGGTAGAGCGTAGTGAGAGGAATCATCCTGTAGAAAAAGTGTAGAAAATCACAGTTGCTATCATAGCTGACAGAAAAGAAAAACGGTGCAAGCAGCATAATGTAGTAAATCCACAATAAACTTTTCAGATGCTTCTGATTCCTTGGTCAGAACAATCACTAACCTAGTGATCACTAATCACTAACCTATTTTTATTACCTTTAAAAAAATGAAATTAGATACAATCTCTTTATTTAACACCCACTGAAAGGGTAGTGTAGCCTCTGTAAAATCTATGTTGCTTTCCCTACACTTTTTCAGAACCTCACTCTCTCTACACTTGAGAATCAAAACTTCTCCATGTCTCACGACTGACCTTTATCAGTTAGGATGACAAAAGCAGTGCCTTTAAAAATGGAAACAAACAAATAAACTGCTCTATTCAGTCAAGCACTAATGAATCTTGGTTTTCCATATGTATTTTCATCCCTTTGCAGTACTTCGTGGAACTTACCTCAAAGCTAGTTAAAATCAGTGGATGGCTAAACTACACAATTTGGTAATTCCTATTTACAAAGAAAACCGAGTTAAAATCATGCAGTTATCTTCTTTAAGCCACAAGATTGAAGAATGTTTTGTAGGTATAGTATTAGTTTTGCTAAGTTTGGTCTCTGACAGGGAAGACTAGTTAGTAGATCCATTGTTTGAGCAGAATGTTATTTATCCTTCTTGCATTCACTTGCCCTTAGTTGCAACAGCCTAACTCCATGCTTTTCAACATGGAGAATGCCTGAGAATTCGTATATCTCCTTTTGCACTCAATCTCTGCAGCGAAAAACAGTTACTCACTGATACCACCTTTTCCAGTACCTGAGCTGTAGACTAATGAATGGTACATTAGTCAATAACAACCAGATGAAAAAAAGAAGACATGCATGCTGAAAAGCCAGAGATTTTACTGTGCGACTGCTACTGCTAGTGGCGATTTTGGAGGTGTTTGGAACTGCTATGTATCAGTACCAAAGGCCTCTGGATATTTTTTCTTAGTCCCCCGGTTCTTGAGTACTTACTATCCCAAATACCACAGTGTACTCAGGTAGCAAGCCACAGGTGGCAAGTAGGACTGGCATGTATATTATACGGTAACCACAGATCTAAGAATGGTTCAATGGGAAGAAATACATTTTATGTAAGTGCTTAAACAACTCTCAAGTGCAGGTCTTGCCAGAAGATGGTAAATTCTATTTATGGATGGCTCTCGGCTTCACAAGCTGTCCTATTGCAAAAGGCTCCATGTGTCTTCCTGACAGCTAAGCCTGTGTTGATGACTGCTCATCCAAATAATGAAAGGGGCCAAAATAGCCCCATCTTGCCTGAGTCATAGCCTATTATTTTTTTCCATGACTATCTCTACATAATGTGAGCTGGAAAAAATCCAGTTAGGGGATGGAAAATTTTGTGTGCAGACTTCAGGAGCAAGATGATTTGTTGTTGTGAAGTAAATATGGAAGATATGGATAAAAAACAGAAAGATAACACAGGGTGATATTTAGACTTCTTACAAGCTGCCTCTCTGTTAAAACTCACACACTCATCACTGAAAATCCATACTGGGACTGATTTGGTTTTTAAGAAAATCTTCAGTAGTAAATCTCTCAAGTATAAGTCTTCAACCAGATTACTCTAAAGTGATTTAACCTACTTTTACCTGAAAATTACCTCAATGTTCCTTGCCTTCATCTACTTGGTCTTCAGAGCCGCTGCCAAATAAAAATACTGTCTCAGTGCAGGATGAGAGTGAACACTGAGCTAAATCCTCAAGACTTAGACCTCATGCTTCATATCACTCCCTGTGGATATAGAAGTATCCAGATTTGAATGCTGGGCAGGAAAACCTCTAACCAACCTTCCTTTCAAGGAACATTGTTGAATAGAGATATAAATAATATATTTCAGCCTCCCCTCCCTGTCTCACCTTTCGTAATTGAAGCCTACCAGCTTCACTACCTGTTCCTGTCTAAACCTTTGCTGACCTTCTCCTGTCTCTAACTTTACATCTACAAACTACTATTTTCTTCCTGACTGTCTTTTCTAAGTAAGACTTTAAAAAGGTTATCTGCCCTTAAAACATCTCTAGCAAAAGATCTGTAAGGATTTGGATGAAGAACATCAGCTTGTCATCCATCCACACATTGCTTTGGCAAATAAATACACTGAACGTGACCAAGAGAACACAGAGCTTGGTGCCACCAGGCTTTCTATGGTGCTTGCTGAAAGCACAACATGCTCACTGATATGTCAGCATGGAGAGTGCAGTATAAAATAAAGTAATGTATGCAAGATGATTGTGAGGGAAAGATGCTTTTTATGTACAGTCAGTGAAACTCCTCAGCACTAATTGTTCAAAAAGATGAGAACTGACAGCAAAGAGTTTACGATGATTTCTCTCTGAATTTCTGCACAGAGGAGGTTCAGCAGTGAGATTGGTTAAAATCATACACATCAGCTATGTGCAAAATATTAGTATTTGAAAATCCCTTGAG
>JAWWEW010000088.1:33752315-33768620 GCA_035583185.1 Anabacerthia variegaticeps
CTTTGCTTTCTTGTTTTGACTAACATGGTATCTAATTGTCTTAGCTCTGGCACATGGTTTCCAGGCATGGTGTTCCAGCTATTATCTGACCCTTAAGACAGCTAGCACAGGGTTAGAGGTTGCTAGCTACTTTAAATGTAAAAAACTAGATAGAAGTATAAAAATCTACAAATTCATGAAAACCCTAAGGCATCGGTGGGAATGCTCATCCTTTCTCCTCCCATCTGGGTTTGGGCATTCCCCCTATCGCGTGGGAAACCACAAAAGCCTCAGTAGTCTGGCTGCTGTTTGATGCACTTGGAAACTTTTTGATTAAACTGACATATTTATGTCTTCTAGCTCAGAAGGTGTATCTATATAGTTTCCCTAAGTTAGTGGATTCTGAAGAGACTGCCAGACTATATACAAGAATATACAATATACAGGAATGATAACTCCAGAAGGCAGCAAGTTGTAGGTGACAGTGACAAGCATATGATGAAATTCAGAGATCTTAATTTTTAAAAAAACTACATGAGCAGCCAGCCCACACCACATGGCAAAAATTCTTCTGCTGACACCAGCACCTGGGTGACTCTGAAGGCCCTGTCCCCTTTCTCCTCTCAGGATCCTAAAACCAGTCTAACTTCTCAACTTTTGTCATGTAAAAAGTAAGACAAGGGTAATCTCAAGGCAAATAGAAATACAAACACACTCCCTCACTGTGTGCTGCTAAGCTGAGAAACAGTGCTGTAACATCACCCGGTAAGTCAGCTGAACTGTGTCACTCAGCAGCAATGAACGGGACTGCAGCACCTGCACTTCAAATTCAGGCAAGAGTCTGGGTAGATCAGGCTTTTCCAATACCTTTTCCAAACCCTGTCCCCTGATCTTGCCAACTGTCTTGTAACTTAATGAAGGATGAGAAGGATGGGACTTAAACCACTTGGCACACACAACTGGCAAACTTTTTGTGGTTCCAGCTTGGCAGCAATGCTGGATGCAGTTTTTCTTATGTGCTATACTAAACAGGAATTAGACAACTGGGCTTGGTTCTCTGGTCAGCCCAGCAGGAGCTGTGGTGAGCCAGAGAGAATCCAGACCTCAAGGTTTGGAGGTAGGCTATGGACCTGACTTGACCTCAGCCTAGCCAACAAGCAAAGGTATGAGGAGTTTTTCCACATTTCTTCAGGAAAATTTTCTTCCTGTTCTACAAGGACACCTACTTGTCAGAGCAATTCTCAGTTCACAGGAAGTCTTTCAAACAAGGATGGCCATAATATAATCTGTTATTATAACCAATCTACCTGTGTATCATTTTATCTACACACCAATCTACATATCTCCCTCCCTTCTTCTCCTTTCTTTACTCTGAGCTTTTCTAAATAGGATTTGTATCTTCTACACATTGAAGTACCTTATGTGTTTCTGCTCAGTGAGACTGTACTTCCTTTCAAATGATTAACATTCAGTTGCAACCCATTGACAGCATTCCTTGTAGGATATGGCAAGCCTAGGAAAGAAATCAAAACATGTTAGCTTTCTTCCTATGGTAAAATCTTCACACCTTCATATCCTGACAAGATGTTTCTCAGCTCATGAAACAGACACTGTGAGACAAACTGAGTCCTGATGTCACCCTAATTACTCCATTGGAATTATGCCAGGACCAATTTCTCCCTCTGTCCTTGAAGACTTACTGCTGTAAAGTATATAGCTGATATGTCTCTCAAATAAAAAAGACAGCATATTTGGAATACTCTAAAGCATGAAGAAGCTTTTATACTCTGCACTGCAGACACATGTACATGATAAAACCTTGATGCAAAGGGAATATTCACTGTTGCCTTTGACTATAAAGGGATGAGGATTTCTCTCACGTTGTTCAGGTGAGAATAAAATGGCTACACAAAAATAAGAGACAAGGCAGAGCAGAATACAAGAAAGAAACTGATACCCAGGGAAATCTTTAGAAGTTGTTACCTGAATTGTTTGATTTTAGTAATCTGAAATAATGTGGCACTTGTTAATCTATCTGGAACGTGTTTTCATTGCTATTCCTACACTCCGTTGTAAAATGAAAGACAATAAAGCTTAATGAAGATGATTGCTAGAGATTAGTGCCCATTTTTAACTGGAAGAAAAAGTGACTTAGGGAAGACTAATAGCCCAAGCTTCTTAGTAACGAAGAGCCACCTATATTGGCATAACAGTTTCTCATGTTGAAAAAGTACAGAGCAGTAACAGAGTTCCTGTCCATATCCTGAGCCAGAAGCTGCAGCTCTCTGTGGGAGGCACACATGTAGCCGTTGGAAAATGGCTCCACTGTTTTCTTTTGAATAGGTTTTCCCCAGGTGCAGATGCCAGATGCACGACCTTCTGTACTGCAGAAAGCTCTGGATCCCTTTTGTCACACAGGGCCTTTTCCACATTAATATCATGCCCCAAGTAGGTCTCAGTATTTCAGCTTTCACTAGGAAATGATGTCTGTGAGCACTTTGTTGAAAAAGGACAAAGCAAGAAGAAGGATACTGCAGAAAGACCATGAGATCATATTCCACTGTTAATTTGGAAATCAGTTTGTTAATAGACATGGCTGGATGGAGACATGATTTAAAGGGCTGAGTGCAGAACTAGAAACTATAAATCTCTATTTTGGCTCTGAAGAATCATTTTCTTGTGACTTGACCCAAGTCTTTCTTCATCTGTAAAATGGGATACAAGTAAATATTTTGCACGGCTATATGAAGGGCTTATTGGCTTAAGTTTCTGAAGCATTTAGGGTTAGGGTATCCTTAAAAATGTAAACAGAAACTTCAGTTCAGGTGAGGTCTCGAAATTCTGGTGTTTTACTTGCATTTATCTGAATTTCATTTAGAAGACACTGCTGGTTTTGAATTTAATGAAAAAAAGATATTTTAAAATAATATTTAAATTCTGCCAGATTTCTTTCCAATACGAGAATATATCTTCTTTCCTCCAAAAGTATTGGAGATCCTGTTCTTTTTTTCTTTTGCTGGCATTTGCTTTTTTTTCACTACCTATATTTTTTCTGAGACCCTCCTTTCTTAATTTTCTCCCCTCTTTATATATTTTTTAGTGAAAGATGATAATATTTATAATTTTTTACTTAGATCAGGGTCGAGTTGTTTTCAATTCATGCTGTCCAGGGTATGTTCAGCTCAGGCAAGCCTCAATACAGCCCCAATTATGGTTCGTACAGTCTTGTAAACAGTTACCCTGACACTGTCAAATCAGTCAAAACCATATAAAAGATTAAGAGCTGCAATAACTACCAGAGAGGCCTGTTGAAAGCTAGAAAGTAATTTGGAATCAATAGTATACAATGACTTCAATGGAAAATTACCTCTAAGAATGAAACCTGTTTTGAGGATGGAAACAAGGTTTAATTTTTAAATTATTTTCTCTGAAGTTATGGAGGGCTCAGCTTTAAGCAAAAGGGCAGTAACTTGTTGCTGTATTTACTTTAAAAAAGGTAATTGTGATGGTGTTCATTTAGATTTAGAGCTCTAAAGATTGAAAAGCAGAAAGCTACAACAACATGTCAATAGTCATAAATAAGAGCACAGAATGGGAAAAGGATGTAAAAGGAGGATTTTGTCTAATGTGGAACTCGTTTTAAGAATACCCTTTTCAGAGAGAATATAGTATAGAACAAGAAAATAATTATGTTTATCAAGATCCACATCACATACTTACTGTCTTGCAATTAATAGGAATATTTCGGATTATTCCAGCTCTAGTAATATTCTTTAAATGTTCAGTGTTACAAATTTTCCTTATTCCCCACAAGTACTTTAAATACATGATTAGATATAAAATCACAATCTTCTTACAAACTGTGAGGTAAGCGCTTCAAAAAGTGTAGAGTAATTTACATATACTGGGCTACATTTGCTTTCCTCTGCAGTCAATGGTAAAACTTCTTTTTAATCTCACTAAAAGGAGTGTTCAGTCCATGCTTCTGCTAAATAGCAAATGAAAGCACTCATGTTAATTTATTTAGTTTGTATCAGTTTTTCATCACAGCTATTGATGTTTTGCTCTGCTGTAGGAAAAATACAAGATTCTGTTTTAGTAGAAGGCTGCATCCAAGTGGAATTCTGTTTAAAAGGTGCCAGAATCAGAAATCCTATTATGAATAGGGACAAGAAGCAGGTCTGTTAAGTCTTCTAGAGAACAAATTAACAAGTGGGAATGATTAAGCCAGAAATGACTTGGTGTTCTAATTGAAGAAGTCATGCAGCATGATGTCACCCTCTGTTATTAGTATTTAATTGCTTTCAGAGAGAGCTCAGTGTGCCTCTCTTCTCTCTCCCACAAGAAAACACTCACAGCATTTAAAATGCATCAAGTTAAAGAGGAATGTTGCTGTTTGGTCTGTTTTAAGTTCATGTAATTAAATTAGCTAAATAAAAAACACAGAGCTGTTTATAGGCTCAGCTTTGAATTTTTCATTTTATGCATCCAGGTCTGTTTCCAGTCTTATTAGCTGGTTTAAAAACTATTCTTGCAGTGTGTCTAACAAAGAATAGTCATATCCCATGACTGCACCTGGTTTGTTGAACTGGCCATTGGAATTTTTGTCAGCAAAGTGTCAGTGTGGAAGAGTCATTATGTTACAGAAACTGAGAGGGAAAGGAGGCAACTTTGCTTGTTACTTATCCATGTACATGAAGGGCTCAAAATCTTTTTATTATCAAAGCATTTGGACAGATGAAATTCACTTTTACGTTAAAGTCAAGCAAAAGTTTTACTGTGTGCTTCAATTACTTTCAGATCTTTTAGTCTGCATCATACTATCTAAATAGAACAATATATATGTACACCACAAAGAAAGAAAGACTTAAATAAATGACATTTGAAAGGAGAGAATTGCACACTGCAGACCAGTTTCTACCTTCATACAGGTAGTCCCCATTATGGCGTTAGAACTTCTGAAGCATCATTATCCTGAGACACAATCAAGAAAGAAATTTAATTGAGGTTGAACAAAATTTTGGCAGACTTCTGACTTCTTCATAACTATGTCTTTCTGTAGATGCTTGTAAAACAGTGATTTCAGGAAATGTTATACCCTCTCTAAACCTGCTTCTGATCACTTTGAAAAGAATGTCCAGCTCATATATTTTCTGCTGGACTAGTTGCAAGGTTGAAAAATAAATGTCTTGAACACCACTGTAAGGGACAGGACTCTGTGTGGCTCTTGTCCCACAGACAAGAAACATCAGTTTCAGAAGTTGTGGGGGCTAGAAACCTAAGTTGAATCTTCTGAGAGAAGAGGTAAATCTGAGAGCTTCTTGCTCTTACACTCAACACCTGAACTATAGGGGAGAGCAAAAAAAAATGTTCCTTTTCTCCAGAATCACACTTGCTCTGCTGTGCTTGTTCTGAGCCCTTGCCTGAAAAACTACCACCCATCTGCCTTGTTGTAGCTCTCAGCTGTGGGTTAATCTTCCCGTATGGAGCGACACAGTCCTGTTGCTCTCTAACAAACTGTTTGCTCTTGGTAGACATGTCTGGGGAGATGAGGAGGAGGTGCCACCCACTGTGTCAATGAACATCTGGAGTGCATGGAGCTCCACCTGGGGATGGATGAGGAGCTGACTGGGAGCTTATGGGTCAGGATTAAAGGGAGGGCAGGGACTGGTGATGTTATAGTGGAGGTCTGCCATGGGCCACCTGACCAGGAAAACCAAGCTGATGAGGCTCTCTGAGGACAAATAGGTGCGGTTTCATGTTCACAGGCCCTGGCCCTCATGGGGGACTTCAGCCACCTCCTGACATCTGTTGGAGGGATAACACAACAGAGCACAGGCAATCCAGGCATTTCCTGGAATGTCTTGGTGACAATTTCCTTCTGCAAGTGATAGAGTAGGCAACAAGGAGACATGCTATGCTGGACCTTGTTCTCAATAACAAAGAGGGACTGGTAGGGAATGTGAAGCTCAAGGGCAGCCTGGGCTGCAGTGACCATGAAAAGGTGGAGTTTGAGATCCTTGGCGCAACAAGTAGGGCACACAAGGAGTGCACTACTGTGGACTTCAGGAGAGCTGATTTTGATCTCTTCAAAGATCTGCTTGGTAGAGTGCCACAGGATAGATCCCTGGAGGGAAAAGGAGCCCAAGAAATCTGGATGATATTCAAGGATTTCTCCTTCAAGCCCAAGAACAATGCATCTCTAGAAAGAGGAAATCAAGGAAGAGGGCCAGGAGGCCTACGTGGATGAATAAGGAGACCCTAGCCAAGTTAAACACAAACAAGTTGCTTACAGAGGGTGGAAACAGGGAAAAGTAGGCTGGGAGGAATACAGAGAAATTGTTCAAACTAAGAGACAGATGGTTAGGAAAGTTAAAACAGTGGCAGAAGTAAATCTGGTCAAGGACATAAAGGACAACAAAAAGTAACTGATAAAAGAAAGACTAGGGAAAATGTGGGTCCTCTCAGGATGGATATGGGAAATCTGGTAACCCAGGATATGGAGAAGGCTGAGATACTCAGCAACTCTTTTGCCTCAGTCTTCTATAGCAAGTGCTACAGGCACACCACACAGGTCACAGAAAGAAAAGGCAGGGACTGGGAGAATGAGGAACTGCCCACTCTAGAAAAAGATCAGGCTCAAAAACATCTAAGGAATTTGAAGGTGCATAAGTCCATGGGACCTGACCAGATGCATCTGAGGGTCCTGAGGCAACTGGCCAAGGAAGTGGCTAAGCCACTCTCCATTATATGTGAAGAGTCATGGCAGTTTGGCGAAGTTCCTACTGTCTGTAAAAGGGGAAATGTAGCCCCCATTTTTAAAAAGGCAAAAAAGGAAGACTTGGGTACATGCTGGTCACTGTCACCTCAGTATCCAAAAAGATCCTCCTATGTGGAAACTATGTGAAGACACATGAAAAAAAAGGACATGACAGCCAACATGTCCTGAGAAATTTGATGGCCTTCTGTGATGGGATTACAGCAATGGTGGATGAAAGAAGAGCAACAGATGCCACCTACCTGGCCTTGAGCAAAGCACTGGGCACTGTCCCCCATGATATCCTTGTCTCTAAACTGGAAAGATGTGGAATTGCTGGGTGGACTACATGGTGGATAAGGAATTTACTGGATGGTCATACGCAAAGAGTTGCAGTCAACTGGAAGGCTGTTGTAAGATCTCCACAGAGCCTTCACTTCTCCAGGGTGAATGACACCAGCTCTCTCAGCCTGTGTCCACAGGGGAGGTGCCCCAGACATCTGACCAACTTAGTGGCCCTCCTCTGGACTTGTTCCAACATGTTTGTGTCTTTCTTGTCGTGGGGGCCCCTGAGCTGGACACAGCACTCCAGGTGGGTTCTCACAAGAGCAGAGCAGAGGGGCAGAAGCATCTCCCTTAACCTTTTGGTCACCAGTCTTTTGGTGCAGCTTTACACTTGGCTTTCTGGGCTCTGAACACAGACTGACGAGTCATATTGAGCTTTTCCTCCACAAACACCACCGAGTCTTTCTTCCCAGCGCTAGTCTCAATCCATTCTCTGCTCAGCCTGTGCTTGGGATTGCCTTGACTCAGGTGCAGGACCTTGCCTTTCACCTTGTTGAACCTCATGAGGTTCACACAGGTCCTCCTTTGAAGACTGTCAGGGTTCCTTTGGGTAGTATCCCTTCTCTTCAGCATGTTGACCACACCATACAGCTTGCTGTGATCTACACATTTGCTGTGCGGGCACTCAATCCCACTGTCTGTGTCACTGACAAAGACGTTAAACAATGCCAATCCCAATACTGACCCCTGAGGACACCACTCGGCACTGCTTTCCAGTTGGACAATGAAGATAGGCTGAGACAGTTGTGGTTATTCATTGTGGAAAGACTTTATAGCAGCCTTCCAAAACCAAAAAGGGGCCTAGAAGGTCATGGGAGACAGACTTTTTGCAAGAGTGTGTAGTGATTGGACCAAAAAAAAATGGCTTTAAGCTGAAAGAGAGCATTTTTAGATGGATATTAGGAAGAATTTCTTTACTGTGAGGGTAGTGACACACTGGAACAGGTTGTCCAGGGAGGTTGTGTCCTCCCCATCTTTGAAGGAGTTCAAGGCCAAGCAGGATAGGGCACTGAGTAACCTGGTCTAGTGGAAGATGCCCTTGCTCATGCCAGTGGTATCAGAACTAGGTGATCTTTGAGATCCCTTCCAACGCAAACCATTCTATGATTCTATTTACTGTTCCAATCCTTTTCTAACTTAAACTGTATTTGTAAAGCAGTTAGAGAGTAATTTAATTGAGAAAGGGAGAAAGTACACCTAAACCCCCATGTCATTCTTACAAAGAGACTCAGATTCTTCATGAAGTCAGAACAAGAGGGATACTTCAGGGAATTTCTGGTATGTCTCTCTTAGCATTGGAATAAATTTTTAGAGTCCAAATAGTTGCTGAAGTATTTAATGGATTATCTTTGACATGAAGTATTATTGTGAATTTCACTTACTGTTTCAAAAAGAAGTGTACCATTTAGTCTAATTTTAACTATGGAATGCTGTAAGACAATGACATATATCTGAAAGTATGTTATTTGACCTAAAATATACATATCTCTGGTTCAAGAAATGGAGTCTTCAGTTCTTGATTCACCATTCATTAATCCATGGCTTTGAGGCCATGAGGGGCTTGGGCAAAAGAAATTCACAAGCTGTTCCAATGAAGATGTCCATAAAAGTTGGGTTTTTTTAATTATTATTGCTAGATCGTTGCAAAATCCATATAATATTTAGTAATTTTAAAAGCCTAGAGGTGTTCACATAAGGAATAGTCAGTACTTCAGAATAAATTGTATACATTCAGCACTGTAATACCTTTGCCACTATTATGAGTTTGCTGTCATAAGTAAGTTTTAACTTTTGCATAATTTAAAGAAAATATTAAACATGTAATCAAAATTCACACATCTGCTTCTAAAATTTTTCAGTTCATCTGCACTGTAAGTTCAGGTAAGAAAAGTGTGATTTATATTTGGGGTTCAAAAAATTCTTTCCTTCTTGGAAGCACAACTCGAATGCACACTGCTCAAAAAAGAAATCTTATGGTCAGATTTAAAAGAGAATTCATAGATTTGTATATATGTTGATTTCTTTTTATTTGGAAGTATTGCAAGCTGATCATATTTAAAAGTAGAATCAGTCACAAAATGCCAGCCATTAGTCACTTTTTAGAGGCATGGATTGTAACAAAAAGCATAGTGATGTAACTAGATGCCATCTCAGGGGAGATTGCATACCAAATGGTATTTAAACACAGTCCATCCAGAAGGAAGTAGGATTTGATATGGTAAAAGCCCCAGAGGTTTGCTGTCTCTGACATACAGACAAGGATATAAATAAAAATAAAGACTAAGTAGAACAAACAAATGCAAATGAATCTTGTTTCCACTCAAAGATGCAAAATTTCATTATTTCCATCTTTAAAGGATGCTGCTAAAATGACTTGTTGACATGCGTGTCCAAATGGATGTTAGACCTACTACCACTGAGTTAAAGAAAATGCTGCATGCCCATTTCATGTTTCTGCCTTGTCTTTTTGCCATATCTGTGAGACCCTTCTGAAGAGTCCATGAGCTTGTGCTTCCATTCTGACCTGGTTCTGTGACCAGCCTGAATTTCTCACAGGGAGCAAAAGTGAACTGTGTGTTATAACTTTCTGTTTTGACTTTCTCATGGGCAAGAGCGGTGGAACTACCTGCTTAGCCACCCTAGTTTATCAGTGAACTTCAGCTTTGTTTTGTCTATGCTAAAGGCTTTTCAATTCACAACAATAATGCTAGCACAATTCTTCTGTGTACAGGTTGCTCTTAATGATGACTGCAGGTTTACCTGTTGAATATAGTGGTTTTCTTAGGCAGCTTAATTATGCTGAAAATGTACTTACTAAGTTAGGAGGAAAATTATATGGAATGGCTTGTAGGAAAATGTAAAAAGAGAAAGTTTTGTAAGATGAACCATATTAACTATATGCAGTGGCCTTTTTAAAAAAAATCCATTGTTACTCCTCTATATTATGTCTTTAAACTTTGTCGTGATTCTTTCTCCTTTTATAGTACAGCCTTAGTATTCGTTAGGTAATGGGATTTATGATTTTGTTTACATCAGTTGCCATGGAGATCCACCATAAAAGATCAGTTGCTTGGCAACTGGGTATTGTGGAGCTGCAATGGAAGGAGGAATTTTTTGTCTCTCTGAAGCAACGGCTTAAGGAATAATGAAAACTTCTGCTCATACTTCTCATGAATGCTTTATTTTCAAGGTCAACCAAATGTTTTTTTCAGTAAAGACTAATGCACTTTTCTTCAAAAGATGCACCGTAAAATGTTTCTCAAAGATTATCCTGTCTCAGAGCGAAGGACAACCAGCTTAAGAAGTTTTTATTCTCTTCATGCTGTTGCAATATAAGGGTTAGAGTAACTGTGGGGCAGCCATAATGAAGGAGGTATCTTATTTCCTGGCCATTCTGCATTCATTAACAAATTAACTACTGTACATTCAAAGCTATCTCTGATCACAGAAAATGCAGTAATTATCCTTCACTGAACTAATATTTGGATTTTTGTCACAGTAGATTTATCTCTCATTTCATTATATCATCTTTTAATCCAACATTTAACTTGTAATGTAATTTAAAACTGAGGTCTTATTATTCCAACATATAGAGAATTCTAAAGAAAAATATGTGAAAATAGAGTTTCGCAATATTGACTTGTAGTTTAAAATGTTTTATATATACTTGAATATATGTGGTATCAGTATGTCTCACTTTATACAATTATATAAGTATACTGTATACTTTATGTCCTTGAAATTATTAAATAAACTGTGGGTGAGGTAATTGTTAAACACAAAATTAAGCTTCTGTTTAATCTGAAACTCACGTTTGGGGTATTTTGAAATTATTATCTGCCCACAATCTTTTATGTTCTATCTATTTTTAAATAAGCTTTCTCAGAATCATCTTCTTATTGAGAAATTGTTTTCTCTTTAATATTAATCTTTCAGAACTGAATCAGTATTTTGATTGTATTATGGATAAATCTGTACTACCTTTGTGACACTGTGTATAACAGAGATCCATTTAATTTCTTGGTCAGTTGTTGAAGTCTGGTTCCTGCTCACACTGTGAAACACAGGAGTCTTTTGGGTTGGACAGGACTGGTCCATACACTATCCTCATAGAGCAATGTCAGCTGAGAGACACAGAACTGATGTACGACTGTGACAGCATCTTGGCAGCACTTTCAACTCCTGACTAAATAATTACAGTATACTGTCTCATGTAAAATTATGAAAGAGAGGTGCTGCTATAGACAATTATTCAGAAGAGAGGAAATTACTTATATGACTGTGTATTTTACATTGTTTGACAGTACCTTGAACTTCTCACCCATGGAAGTCTCTATGCAAAGATCTAAGGGGGAGGGGAAAGAAAATGACACCTTGATATGTCTCATGTTGCTTTTAATCAATATAGAAGCATGGAAAAATGTTGCTAATATCAAGGACATTGAAAAATATGTGGAGCTTAGAACAATTGCAAAAATGTTGCTAATACTCTAGTTTCATGTAAACCTTCTATTAAATATCTCAGTATCTTTTACCCAGCCTGGAAGTCTTACACAATTAAAAATCTACTTTGTCCTGTACATTATTATTGAAATGACCAAAATCTTGGCACTATGGCAGTAGTGTGGTTAAATTCTGCTATTTTTCTGGACTAGAAAGAGTGGTGCAAACACCATGAACATCTACAAAAATCAGTAACAGAACAGTCTAATGTATATTGCAGATAGACATCCATACCATGAGGCTATAAGTCTTCTCCGTGATAAGACTTTAGAAGACAACCTATGTTTTTTCAAACCTTTATTTCAAAAAGGAAGGAAGAGGTTGACATCATTGTGCCATGTCGTCTCGTAATGAATCAGAGTGCTGTGAATTTAAGGATAAGAAAAACAGGCAACAGTCCACGGTGACAGATTGCAAGAGCAGCAAAAAAGCAATTTAGGTTAATTCCAAACTTTGTAAAGTTAATTTGGTACTTCTGTGTCTGCAAGAGAGGTCTGAGTCAATGGAACACAGCTCCACAGGATGGTGGTGACCCTTTCTTAAAGACCATTCAATGAACTTCGTCCTTTCTCGTCCTAACAGCACTCGCTCAGCTCTCCATGGTCTTCCCTTGGCTCAGCTTCCCCTTTTGCCAGCCCTTGGCATAAAGAGGTTCATCTTATGTTCCGTGCTTGGTTTGAACAGTATATTTTGCCTGCACAACTGCATCTCTAGCCAAGATGCACCAACAAGACCCTTGGTTAGATGCATGGTGAGTGGCTGTGGAGTGATTCCAGACTCCAGAGTATGAATTGTTCCTATGGTGTAAGAGACCATAAGAGGGCTTACTATTTGCCACTAATTAGACTATTCCTGTTCTTTATTGTGATGAAACAGGGGCCAGACATTTCTTCAGGATTTAGTGCTCCTTGAAGTTGCTGGGAAGTTGCCTTCTGTTTGCCAGATTTGCATTGGTCTTCCTGCCTAGTGTTGCTACACCCTGAGTGTTCATAAGCCAAGCATTTCTTTTTAAGATTGAAGAAAAAGAATGATTGATTTTTCCCTTTAGTCTCTTATTTTTATCAAGATCATTGCAGATTTCCCACAATTAAATTTTGGTTACATTTTTAAAGAATAAGAATATTGTAAGAGGAAAACCTGCTTCTTATCAAAAGACACCTTGCTTCGATACTTACGGAGGATTAAAGTCTGCCACTTGAAAAGCCTTTTTTAAGAAGAGAAAATACAACAAATGTTGAAATAAACCCATACATTTTAAAGGCAAAACAAGTATGTATAAGTTTTGTCAAACCCCCGTTGTGATAAGTTTTATTGCTGTTCACAAGAGTTAAAGTAGTAAACTTATGTACTTCAATTCCTCTTATCTCTGCCAACATATATATTATTTTTTTTCTCTTCCTGATGGTCTCTATCAGCCTTCCATTGAGAGTGTAACTACTATCACAATAGATGATTAGCATCCTTTGATGTCATCTTCACACCACTATTTTTTTTTTTTCCACACAAATCCTAGCATGCCTCATAGTTTTAAATTACCTGTTTTATTCCAAAGCTGCTCATTAGTATGTTGTGACTAACCCAAGCACTTAAAGTTCCACAAGCAGGTCTATTTTGAGGAAGTAGTTCTCTAAAAAGTAACCATTACCAGAAATTTTGGTGTTGTAGGGTGATTCTACTCTTGCCTGGGTATAGAAATTCACGTCAGCTTTTTGGTGTTCAAAATTATGGAGTCCTGTTTCCCTCTAACTTCCTTAACATCACTTGGCTTTTGTGATTACAACATTTCTTCAAAAATAGCAAAAAGCTGGCTGTGTGAAATTAGGTGGCTTTCTGAAATTGAGAAATCTTAATTTCACAGATCTGCTTCTCTAATAACTGCTTCAGGAAATACGTTTGCTTTTTTGGAGGAAACCTTTCCCTCTTCCATTTTGCTGCAGTAAACACTGTGGCATCAACACAGTTATTTTCTTTGATAATGCTTTAGAAACATATTTTCTAAGCCAGCTATCTTGCACTGAATTTCAGTCACCATAGGAAGCCAAGTTCTGTGTGTAGAATTTCATGTTACCAGTGATGACTTTTAAAGGCAATGAGAAAGGACCTTAGGAAAGGTTTTAAACAGTTCTGAAGACAGAACCTACTAATATGATCCTAGCTTAAAAAGTATGTTGATATAGATCCAACAGGAACATTAGTCTCTAATCACCGATGAAAAAAGATAGCCTCTCTGAGAATTAAATGCCGCCTGGCCTTTTCCATCATTGCTTAAATAACACATTTTCTTCTTCTCTTTTATACATATACATATATACACAAATACTATATATAATGTCCCCCTTTGAATTATTTCTTTTAAATATTGAAAAATAGATTTCATAGAGTAGAAGGGGAGGGGTTTTTTTGTTTGTTTGGGATTTTGGTTTTGGTTGTTTGTTTTTTTTTTTATTTTCTCACAGAAAGGACCATTATAGTATATCCTTTTGTGTCTACTATGCTTCAGAAACAGACTGACCCAAGGGAGAGTTTAGTGTATCGTAAATCAGATATTTATAAGTCAATATGCCAGAGAGAACAAACTGCAGGGGCCCTTTTACCTCTAGGGTTTTGACCAAACCCCTTTTCAACACCCACAAAACTCTCTTGATTTAATTTTCAGACCTCCTTTGTTCTGTTGTTTTGTTTTTCTGAGTGCAGCTGAAAAGAGTTTATTTTGTTGGTTTTTTCTTTTTCAGTCATGAGGTAAAATGTCCTTATCAAACATCAAATTGGACTATTTTCAGACCCTCTAAATGTTTGCTGAACTCAGAATCATAAGATCATAGAATGGCTTGAGTTGGAAGGACCCTAAAGATCATCTAATTCCAATCCCACTGCCATGGGCAGGGAACCTTCCACTAGACCAGGCTGCTCAGAGCTCTATTTGACCTGGCCTCAAACACTTCCAGGGATGGGGCATTCACAACCTCTCTGGCCAACATGTTCCAGTACCTAACCACCCTCATAGAAAAGAATTTCTTCCTAATATCTATTCTAAACCTACTCTCAGTTTAAAGCTATTTCCCCTTGTTCTTTCACTACCTATTCTTGTAAATAATCTCTCTCCATCTTTCTTGTAGGCTCCCTTCAGGTACTGGCATGCTGCAATTTGGTCACCCCAAAGCCTTCTCTTCTCCAGGCTGAACAATCCCAATTCTGAACAATCCCAATTCTCTCAGCCTTTCCTTCTGGAAGACATGCTCCATCCCCCTAATCACCTTGGTGGCCTCCTTTGGACTTGCTCCCACAGGTTGATGTCCTTTCTGTGTTGGAGATCCAGAGCTGGATGCAGTGTTCCAGGTGCAGTCTCATCAGAGCAGAGCAGAGGGTCAGGATCACCTCCCTTGACCTGCCGGCCATGCATATTCAGCCCAGGATACAACTGACTTTCTGTGCTGCAAGTGCACATTGCTGCCTCATGTCCAGCCTCTCAGCCACCAGCACCCCCCAAGTCCTTCTCGGCAGGGCTGCTTCTAATCTGTTCATCCCCCAGCCTGTGTCAGTACCAGGGGCTGTGCCAACCTGGTTGTAGCACCTTGCACTTGATCTCGTTAAACTGCACGAGATGCCCATGGGCCCAGCTCTCAAGCTTGTCCAAGTTCCTCTGGATGGCTTTCCATCCTTCAGGTGTGTCAACCACACCACTTAGCTTGGTGTCATCTGTAAATATGCTGAGGGTGCACTGGATCCCTATGTCTGTGTCATAAATGAAGATGTTAAATAACACTGGTTGCAGTATGACCCCTGAGAGACACCACTTGTCACTGATCTCCATCAAGATTCTGAGTACTTAACCACCACCCTCTGGAGGTGACTGTCCAATCAATTCCTCATCCAGCAGTTCATCCATCGAATCCATCTCTTTGATTTAGAAAGAAGGATGTTGCAAGAGATGATGCCAAAGGCTTTACAGAAGTCCACGTAAGTGGTACCTGTAGCCCTTCCCTTGTCCACTGATGGAGTCACTCCATTTCTGGTGGCTGCTACTTTCTCATGGAGGTCAGAGATTGATTCTACCTGTCTATTTCCCTTTCTGGTTCTCTAATACTCCTTAACCTTTCTACTTCATCCTGCAGCAAGGAAAAGAAAAAAGAAAAGCAAAAAGAAACAAACCCTCATTCTGCTGTCGGATAAAAAATTCAATTATGTCTGCAGGTCCAATGGCCTGGAGATGGAATTTCTTTTGTCTCTTCTGTTCTCTAGAAAACTGAACTTTTTCTCAATGTCAAAATCTAAATATCAGTGTCTCAGTATTATGCTCTGCTTCTCCCAGCTGACTGAGATTTTTTTCCAAAGTGTGTTAAAAGGGTGCTAACCAATCAAGTATGTAAACATTTTTTACTGAGTAAATTCCTACCCGTCTCTTATTCTTTGTTCCCTCCTGTAAGTCCTCTTTCCAGAGAGCTGCTTTTGATGAGGGGGGCTGCAGCTGAAGGATATCTAAGTCTCATCAGCATGGGTACGCTATCAACAAAAGAATTCTGGCTCACTTCCTTTCTTCATGCCTAATTAGCCAGAGAACAAATATTCAAAGGTCCCCAATAGGAGCTTTTACGTTTTACGAGAAATCTGAGAAGAGTTTTGTCATTTGCCTTTTTTTTTTGTTTGTTTGTTTGTTTGTGGTTTTTTTTTTAATTAAAGGGGTAATTAAACTGCCTTGTAAAAAGAAAGTTGTCAAATGTCCT
>JAWWEW010000088.1:33812455-33836128 GCA_035583185.1 Anabacerthia variegaticeps
AAAAAACCCAAAACCCTTTTTCATAATATCTAAATCTACCCTATTCTAGTTTAAAGCCATTCCTCTTTGTTCTATCACTACATGCTCTTTTAAAAAGCCCCTCTCCAGCCTCCTTGTAAGCCCCATTTAGGTTCTGAGAGGCTGCTGTAAGGTCTCTCCAGAGCCTTCTCTTTTCCAGGCTGAACAATCTGAATTTCTTCAGCCTTCACAGGAGAGGTGTTTCATCACTCTAATCACCTTTGTGGCCCTTCTCTGGACTTGCTCCAGCAGGTCAATGTCCTTTCTGTGCTGAGGGCCCCAGAGCTAGATGCAGCACTCCAGGTGGGGTCTCACCAGAGCAGAGCAGAGGGTTAGAATCACCTCCCTTGATCTGCTGGCCATGCATATTCAGCCCAGGATACAATTGGCTTTCTGTGATGCAAGTGCACATTGCTGATTCATGTCCAGCCTCTCAGCCACCAGCACCCACAAGTCCTTGGCAGGGCTGCTCTTGATCTGCTCATCCCTCGGCCTGTGTTGATATGGCAGAGTCAGGTGCAGGTGCATGACCTTGCACTTGGCTTCATTGAACTTCATGAGGTTCCCATGGTAAAGACCAATCTAGATGCGTGAAATACTTTTGGAATTAGATCACCTCCTCTATTGAAAGAAGTTGTTTATTTCTCTGAAATCTATGACCAAATTTCAAACATCTAACATGTACCTTCAGCAGATAACAGGATATAGGAGATCAGACTTTTTAGTATCTGTGCTTTACAGAGGTTACATCAGCCTAAATGCATCTCATAAGAGATATTCAACAGAGATGGGCCATTTTGTTGTAATCACATTGCTGAGCTGTTGAGTGTGAGCCACTAAAATGAATTCTTTTTTATCTGACCAGATTTTGCTGAGTTTTTTTCTGTTTTCACTCTTCACATCAGAACATGACAGGTTTCCCTTGGAACATACATGGACACAAGAGCTGTAATTCTTACTGTGATCAGTATAAGTTAAATACACTCATCCTAAACTAATTTCTTTTTGCTTACTGCCATGCTGTAGACTGAGTCACTGAAAGTTTAAAAATAAAGTATGCATGGCAAAATAATAAGCAAAACGTTTCCAGTGAGATTTTAGCATATTATTATGAACATGATAGTATTCAGAATAAAAATATCAAGATCCAAGTCCTTTTTAAAGCAGTGATTAATACAGAATTTATATGTAGGAATGCAAATGGTTGTCCAGAAATTAGTGTTTGAATTGCTCAGTCTTTTCTCACTTGGTAATTTGTGTTTGCTTGCACATAGTAGCACCTTATATGTATATAAGGGGTGAAAAGAAGAACAGTGGGAGATGTGTAATGAGTGTTGTTGCCAGAAGAACATATGTAACTGAGACACACATAAGTTAGCAACCACTAAAATGAAATCCTTTATTGTTAGAAAAGAACATCTATTACATGCTTTGCCTACCTTCATCAGGTAAAATTAAAATCAGGTGATACTTTAATCACAGTACTCAGAATCAGAGAACCACGGCAGTTTTGGTGGGTGGTCCGTACTCATATATGGATTTCTTTATTTACAATCTCCTTCCTCCCTCTCCCTCTTACTCAGACTTGTTTAAACAAAAAGTCTTTGCTGTCTTTGATAGTTTCCTAGTGAAACTTAAAAAGCAGTGAAATACTGCATTTACTTTTCACAGATGCTGCCATCTTATCTAAATAGTGAATTTTTAACAGATGGGCTTATAAAAAGGGTTGTTCTTGACGTTGTTGTGCCCTTTATTCACTTTTCTTAAGACATTGCAAGGTAATTGTCAAAATTTCTGTAACTTTTGAGGCCCAGTATTGGTAAAAGATCCTGTCTGCTGAGGAAGGGTAAATAGTTTTCTGCATCTGCAAGCCAAACTTCTAGTTAGAAGCTCATGTTTTGCATATCAGTGCTTTCTCTTATCTCAATTTCTGTCCTCTTCTGCCAGCTAAAGCAGTTCATTGATATCTCTGAGCTGTTAATTTACTTTATGGCACTCAAACACTGCAAGTCTGATGTTGTCTCAAGAGTTTGCTAGGGGTTAGCTCTTTCCAAGATTTATAATTGGAATTCAGTCCTTTTAAAAGTGAGATTTTCAAAGTTAATTACATTGCGCAGGTAAGGATTGTTTCAGCTTTTTCATTCTTTTATTTCATTTGTTGATCTTATTAAGCAGTTTTAGGGCTTCAAGATTGCTGAATATGACCCAAATACTCAGTCAGAAGAATCAGCTGTAGGAGTACTCAGGGCTTTGAAGGACTGGGTTCTGAGCTTTCAGATGTGTTCCATTTCTTAAAATTGTGGTGGAGGAAGAGGTTATCAGAAATCTACTGAATGTTTGGATGTTTGCAGTAGGAATATCTTAAATGTAGCCCTTTGTTTTGAGTATAAATGAAGGAAGGCAAGGCAGAGTGTAACTGAGCAGGGCTGTATTCTTTCTGAAGACAGACTAGTCAGACACTGTTACACAGCAAATTCTGCCCAGGAAAGATAAGGTACAAAAACTTATCTAACTCTTCTAGTTTACATCAGAAACTTCCTCCCCTAACAGCAGAGGAGTGGTGTGGAACCACTAATGAGCAGGGTGGAACTTTTCCCATTAAGACTTAGCAGTAATTTTTTCCCTCACGATGAGAATGACAAACTTTTTTCCTAAATGTAAAAGTGCAGTAACAGGTGGCAGTGATGGGTTTGTGGAGAGAAAGAATGTATGCATTTAAGCTCATTTAATTATCTTACTCTGCTGAAGTGGCTTGTTCCCTGTCTTTTACCCACATCATTTACCTTTCCCTGCCCCTGGCATGAGAATTTAACAAGCAAAATTAAAGCCTATGGGAAAAGGGGGTGGGGAGGGGCAAGGAGCCGAGTCTGTACCCTGTCAGGAGGGAGCTGCAGATAGAGAGCAGTAGGGTGGAAGTTTCCCTGACAGACCTCCTCCTCCATTCATCACCTCTGGCTATATAGCACACCCGGTCTCCTTGGGTGGGCTGCCAGGAATGGCACATAGCAGCACATACCTTCAGCAGGGCCCCAGCACATACCTACCATCCTGGCTCCCTGCTCCCGCCCTGCCTCCAGCACAGACTGCCATTCTTCTGTCTCCATTAACAGTTGCAGCAGCAATAATATTTTTAGGTTGTGCTTTATGAAAAGATGTGAAAACCATAGCATGTTTCTCAGGAAGTGAGCAACGTATTTTTTTCTAATTAATGGAATTTTTTTACTGCTCTCTGATCTCATTTTGCTGAATGCCTTCGTTTTACACCCTTGAGTAGGCTCCATTTTATTCCTTCTAGGACTAATCTTACTTTTGTTGATTTCTCAAGTAAAAGGTTTGAGGCCCTTTCCTTTCACCTTTGACCATTAGTCTCTGAAGGGGTGAGAGAAGTATCACTGTCCCAAAAATCCTAAACTTGCTTTCAGCTTGGGTGCTGCCTGTACTCTGGTACTCTGGAAGCTCTGCTGCCACAGTTTGTTGTTGCTTTTACAGATTGTGGCTGTTGCATTTTTCATACATTTCCATTCCACGACACCAGATGTCTGAACAGCTTTGGGAGGGAAGCAGTGGCAGATGCATCAGGTCAGGGACTGAGACACTCCTCAACAATTCTTCCATCCCTCTTCTTTTCAAATCACAGGGTTTTTTTCATGGGACAGCAGTCTAGAATTCATGAAAGAACAGAATTTTCTGTATTTAGTTGAGAAAACAGAGAACTGTTACATCTGTGTAACTCTGGAGATGTGGGTGAGAGAGAGAATATGCATTATATAGGAAGTGTGGTGTTAAGCTCTAAGAATCTATTTAAGTACTAATCAGAACAGAGATTGATTTGATATACTTCACTTGCAGGGTAGTTAGTATGTCAACACTGGGATAGCACAATGAAAAATCTCGTTATTCTAAAAAGAGATTTCCATTTAAGTAGGTAGGTTTACTGTGTGTTGTTGGATTAGTTTTGATACTTATTAAAAAAAAAAAAAATGTTGGTATAGCTAACTTTAATGGCATCTTAACCACACACTTGAGTATTAGTTCTCAGATTTAGTAACATTGGAGATTCAAGGATGTTGGGATTTACAAAGGGAACTGATATGGCATGAAGTATTTGCAGTTTATGGAGCAGAAACAGAGAACTTCTGTTAGTTTTTCAGCCATGCTGGGAGGAGTAAGAATTATTTAGTCAGACCTCAGCTGTTTTTTCCAAATCTCAGTAAATCTTAGCTGATCCTTGATACAGGATCCTGCTTAGGCACAACTAATTATTCATGTTACATGGGTGATTCAACCTTTTTTGATTTAGTGGCAGTAAAGAAAACAGTTGTATGAACTAAGTCCAACAAACACCTTTCTTGCAACAGCAACCATTTGTTTTTCTGACAGATTGAATTAATTCTAGAGAGGATCAAAAGCAAATCGCTAAATTTTAAAAGTCTTGGCTATGACCTTACATACCTTTCTGTGTGAATATTTATAAATCATTAAATAGTCATTGGATCTGTTCTCACAAAGATGGCTAAATACTAATTTGGCTTTAAGTACCAGATAAATTCTCTTTTAATAGCTATGTCTATAGACAACCAGCAGGACTAAAATCTTACTTCAAGCAGGCTGGAGACAAGAAAAGAGGAACACCAATAAAACCTACTTTTGTTTACAATGTATTTATGATTGAAATTCTTAGAAAATGTTTACATAATTAGTGGATTCTGTCATTTTCAGAGCAGTAAAAATTATATCTAAGACTTTTATTATACTCTGAAAGCTGCAAAACTGTAAAAATCCTTCAGTGTGTTACTGTGATTTTCACAGATAAATTTAAGCAATTTATGTCATAACTCAAGAAGTTTTAAAACATGGATTTTTGATAGCACATCTTTTGTGCTGCCAGTTTTGAGGTCCGATTTTTCAAGATCAAAAGAAGCCATTCATTTATTTGGGGAAAAATGAGGTCACATTTATATCAGGTCATTTTTGTAGGCCAACTTTTGTTCCTTTTTATGACTGTTTTAACGCCAGCAGTCATTGCTTCAGAAGTTACAGGTGGAAGCACTTGATAATTTATATATAGATTACCTTAAAATGAAACTGGGCTACTATTGAGGTGGCTACTGCTTATTTAACTGGTAAAATACAAGGAGGTTTTTCCGCCAGTTGATGGTTCAACCATTTTTTTCCCAGTGTCTCTCCTACTCTTACAACTATCTTCCAGTTCCATCTGTGCCCAGCTTTTCCTTTGTGATGGTTAGTGCTCCCAACAATTCTGCATTACAAATAAATGCTATCAATAATAATGATAGATGTTGGACCACATATGTTTATGGAAATTCTCTGGGAATCTCTGTGTGGGAAAGGGTTTGAAGTACGGTTTGAAAGGGGGTGGGCAGGGAGGTTGTTTTTTTCATTATGTGATACTCGCTTTACAAATTAAACCAAGTATTCTTGTTCCTATTTAAGACTCATTTTGCTAGACTGGCTCATAAATCAAGCTCTGTTAAACACAAGCGTATTAATACACAGATTTACTATGTGGTATTGGTTTAATTTTGATTTTCCTTTAAAAAGAATCCCTGATAAAGTCAAAATGTTGCTGTTTTTTGGCTAGACTTTTAAGTAAGTACATCAAGTGCATAGTATTTTACTAAATAGGTAGATCAGTTTCATTAAAATTTACTGAAACCTTCATTTCCAATTTAATAACATGCTTTAATGTTATTGTGATGCTTAAATTACTTTAGATCCCTTAAATGTGAGAACTTCAGTTCTAGTTCCAGGTTTGCTTTCCCTTGTCTTATTTTACCTTGAGATTCTAAATATGTCAGAATTTCATGTAAAAATATGATTACTGAGTCAGTGGACTCTCTTTTTCCACTTTAAAAATAGTTCACACATATCCAGGCACAGATGTGTTAAAATAATACAAACTTCATTATTAAAATTAATGAATTAACTGTGATACTGAAATGGAAATGTAAAAGTGTATCTCCTAATTTGCTCAGGCAAAAGCTTGAAAACATCTGATGGGTTGAAGTGGTAAATGGGTGAATGGATGAGAATTGAAAGGAATTTTTACACACTGTAAAGCTGATGCCCTACATGAAGTTTAGCAGGATCACTTCTCCTATGATTGTGTCTAGGCAGCAGTTGTGGTGGTCTTCAACTTTGCTATGGTTTTGCTGATTTTCCCTGCTATCCTGAGCATGGATCTTTACCGTCGTGAAGATAGGAGGCTGGATATATTCTGCTGTTTTACAAGGTGAGAATGAGCAATAGATTGACGTATGTCCTTTTTGTGATCACCAGTCAGTGCTTTCATTCCTTGTCAGGAGTGGAAGTTCCCCACTGAAGCAGGTTCAGTATGTGGTTATGATTTCATTGCTAGTGACTCATGTTTGCTATCTTGGTTTTTACCTGTCTGAGGAGAAAAGGTAAAATACATCTGTCTCCCTTTCCCTCTCTTCCCCAACTTCTTCCTCCTCCTCCTCCACTTTTCCCTTTATTCATACATATGTTCATTTTGACTGTTGGAGAATAACCTTTTGAAAGCAGATAAAAGCTCCATGATTTTGGAATATCTTCAGGTATTTTTAGAATGTTATGAGATGCTGTAAGGTGATCAGTGCCAGTACTAGGTAGTCTTGGAAAACTGTACATAACTCAGGATATTTACAGTAAATCATTTACAGTAAATCATTACGTGTTAATTTTTACAGTTTTATGCCTTTAAACCTAAATAAACTGTAAAATTACTTCCCCTTAGCTGAGTTTTTCATAGAACTAAAAGGAATATCAGTACCGTTAAAGGATAATGCTTGATAAAGTTTCTGTTATGGCTGTGCATTCAGACTATGTATAACTACCTGGGTACTGACCTGATGAGCTTGTGTAATTAATAGGGTAGTGTGCGTAAATGTCAATATCTTCAGACAGATGCTGTTTCCTTCTTCCTGGAGCACAAGAAAAGTGCATGTATTCTCAGAGGCCTACATTATGAACCATATCTGAGAAATGTTTCCTAAAAGTGCAGAACAAAATTAACATCTAAGCATTACACTTAATATAAACCATGTAGTAGTAGTAGAAGCAGCCTCAGATGAAAACATGTTATCCTATCTACTCTAATTAATCTAAAGAAATGTAGTCAGATGTTTTTCTCTTCTCTTACAGTCCATGTGTCACTAGAGTGATTCAGATTGAACCCCAAGTATATGCAGAGAACGACAATACTTGCTACAGTCCTCCACCCCTGTACAGCAGCCACAGTTTTGCACATGAAACTCAGATTACAATGCAGTCCACGGTGCAGTTGCGCACAGAATATGATCCCCATACGCAGGTGTACTATACCACAGCAGAGCCTCGCTCAGAAATATCTGTGCAGCCAGTGACAGTGACACAAGACAACCTTAGCTGCCAGAGCCCAGAAAGCACAAGTTCGACGAGGGATTTGCTTTCCCAATTCTCAGACTCCAGTATGCATTGTCTTGAGCCACCCTGTACAAAGTGGACGCTCTCATCTTTCGCAGAAAAGCATTATGCTCCATTCCTCCTAAAACCAAAAGCTAAGGTAATCAAGCAACTATTTACCTTTTTTCCAAAATAGTCTTCTGCCTTCTCCAATTATTCTGGCAGTGGTATTAAATATAAGGAATAAATACAATTCTTGTGGAATAACAGTTCTTAATAATTTTACAGATGATTTCTTACTTCAAAAGCTTTATCTTACAAGTGTTGTAGAGACATACTTTTCAAATGTGGTGAGGGGTTTGGTGACTTTCACTAGTACAAGCTTGTGAATAGTGAAACTAAAACCACTTTTAAACTTTACTACAATATGAATTCCTCATCCATGATGCAAAGCCTCTTCAGATAAGCTCAGTCATATAGTATGTGTGTGCTTAGGAAAAAAAAAAAAGATAGAAGAAAGAAAAGCTTGAAAGTAGATTGATGGATGTTAATTTTGAACCTGGCTTTGTAGACTGACATTATGAATTGTTAGTTCCTTTGGAAACCTAAAACCAAAACCATTTCCATTTTCTGTTGCAGATTGTGGTTATTTTTCTTTTTCTGGGTTTACTTGGGCTCAGCCTTTATGGAACTACCCGGGTGAGAGATGGACTAGATCTCACAGACATTGTGCCACGGGAAACACGGGAATATGACTTTATTGCTGCACAGTTCAAGTACTTTTCCTTCTACAACATGTATATTGTGACACAGAAAGCAGACTATCCAAATGTCCAGCACTTACTTTATGAACTTCACAGAAGTTTCAGCAATGTGACATATGTTTTATTGGAAGAGGACAGGCAGCTTCCCAAAATGTGGTTGCACTATTTTCGAGATTGGCTGCAAGGTAAGAGAGTGTTACACAAACTTTTCTTAATTCAGCAAAAGTAACTATTGCTCACAGTGGTGTTGCTGCCTTCTTCAAATATGGTCACACAGTTAAAGACTGTGAGCAGGAGGGAAAATGTGTAGGTGCTGCTCCAAAGTCACACATGGACTTGCTGTTTTTCCAGCAGATCACTTAAACACAAGGAGTTTAAGTTTAGTCTCCAGTAAGATAATCTTGAACCTTTAAGTAATTCTATCCATGCCAATAATTTCTAAAGAGCTAGTGAGAAGTTCTGCATTATAATTTATGGCCAAACCTCACTGTCTTGGGTAAATAAATGTTTCCTGAGTGTTTTCAGAACAGTAAATGAGAAGTCCCTGTCCAGTGATGTATTCTGACTCAAGCTTAACTTTCAGCTCTTGAGTGATCCTGTTGGTTTCATCTGGGGCTGCTGGCATGGAGACAAATCAGTGTGGCTTAAATGTTCTACTGCATTGGAAACTTAACTACATATTCTAGATTTCCAATAAAATATCCTCTTTCTCTGGGGCTGCTTTTTCTGTGCTGAAGTGTAACAGGATGGAGAAAGAGAAGAGAAGGCATAGCTATGATGATAATTATTTTGAAGTCAGCTAATTAAAGATGTTAATACTATAAATGCACATGTTGAGACAGGTAATTGTTTTGTATTTAAAATAAGTAGTTACTGTTACAGCTTTTTACCAGCAAACATACCCTCTGAAGGGTTAGGTCTGTCCTACCTCTATCTTTCTATTGGCAGAATCTCCAGGAAGCTTTTGCCGATAGAAAAATAAATTGTGCTGACCTAGTGAGACTGTCAATTTTAACCGTGTGTACAGGTGACCAGTGCAGCCAGTGATTCTTAGAGAACATGTAGGTAACTGTCAGTAACTGGGTATTTTATTTTTTTGAAAATAGATCGTGCAATATTAGGAAACCAGATGCATCCAAATGATAGATCTATACAAAATGAGCAAGTTTCCTTTCTGTTTAATGCATTGGTAAATAATGCAAGGCAGTATTTTGGATACTAGCTTTGGAGGGTTTTTAATGGTTTTTAAATATATTGAACTGATTCATCAGTCTACTTACTGGAAGTTTTATTTAAAATATTTTGCTTGCATAAGCATATTGAGCTGTAAGAGAAGACATTACTGGCAGGAAGAAAATTCAGCATAATTTAGATGTTTTGCTGGATTGGAACCTTGGTGTATTTTCTAGATTTCTAAGCAATCATCTTTCTACACGCTTTTCCAGATTCTCTTAAACCTCTGCTGTTTATTTTGTTTCTTTTGTGGGTATTGCTAGCTGCTATTCCAAAACAGTAGGAAAAAACCGTGTCTGGTGTTTCCCCCTTCCCCAGTGAGTGAGTTGGAAATCTGAGATTGTGTTTAGGAAGCTTTACTAGTAACCTCAGCTCAATCTGCCAGTGATAAAGTCAGAAAGAAGTGTCCTTGGATCTGCTCTCTTGCAGGCTGCTCCAAGTGAAATGCTGGAGGCTAGCCCACCTGGTGTTGCTCCCAGGAGTGTGTGCATTCCCAGTGCCACTGTCTCAGGTGCACCACATCCTTTCCCAAACCACTTCCACTTTGGGTGCCTCCCTTTCCTCTTTGTAATCACCTGCTTGTGCTAAGGACTGTGTGGCCTTGGCCTGGTGTCAAAGGCCTACATGTTGTCTCTGAACCGTATATCCATATGTCCATGCTCATATGTGACCTTTACAGACCTGCTCTTCTCTTAAGGGTGTTCCTATTCTGAGCTTAGTTCAGCACATAGTTACTTTTCCCATTCCAATCCACATTAGCCTGCCTGTCCTTATTTGTCCTCTTCCACTAGAGGAGCTGTGTGTATTTCTGGTACCCTGACTATACTGGCAGGCTGCGTGGAATAAAATATTATAGTGGAATGGTCAGGGAGAGTCCAGGAAGCAGTGACTTGCTGTGATCCAAATGGACATGCCAACGCTGTGATGGAAGGTGCATTGCTTGGCCCATTGATCACCCACAGCTTTAGAATTAATCATTATAATTTTTAATTAGGATTCAGGTCTGTATGCTTATTCCTCTTACCCACTTTCACTGAGAGGGACGCAATTAATACCACCCCACTGCTTCGTAAAGTCACAGGGCTGTCTTCACAGAGTGTGATGCTGCATTCACAAAGCTGTAAAGGAGGATATTGAAATGTATCAATAGGAAGAAGTTTTGTTTTCAGTTGGTACAGGGCATTAATGTAAGAGGGGGGAGCTAAACTGTTATGCTAAAAGCTGCCACAGTTGTCATAGCTGGGGAATTATCTTGTGGTGTAGATACTAATAGGCTGAATAACACCTGGTTGTTACCTACTGTGGCTGGTGCGAGGGAGTCAAGGGAGGAAAGATGAAAATAGAATTCACAAACAAGGTACAGTTTTAGGCTGAATTCAGGGAGGATCCTCTGTGAGGTGGAACACTTCACAGAGGTATATTTTGCATGCTGGAGAGACAGGATAATTGAACTAGGGACAGCTTTGAAGTGCATAGCTAATTCCTGCCACCTTGACTGTGAATTTGGTGCTAGACATTAATGGCTCAAGATGACCTCCTGATGTGCACACATTTGTCCAGCAGAATGAGAAAAGCAACGTGTGAAGCATTTTTTAGCAGAAAGGTATCCTTGGTCTTAGCTGTATATTTTCACTTGTTTAAGAGCAGCAGAATGCTTTCTGCCTAATGTACTTCTCTTTTCGGAGGTCCGCGTGTGTTTTTGCTTTCTACTGTTAGATTATGTTACCATATTTTCCATTACTGAAAATGCAACTGAAGTTAACACTAATCATTCATTTAAACTGTAAATGTTAACATTATTTTTTTAAGTGACTGAATGTAAATGAGGTAGCTTGAATTCTCTGATGGCTTCTAATCAGTGTGTTTTTGCAAAGGGAAATCTTATCTGGTGTTTCATGGTGGCAGCTGTTCACATGAGTCAGTAGGAATTCCATCCTGCATCCCACATAAGTTTGGATGTTGTTGCTTCTGAAGCATTAAGCAAAAGTGACTGCTGAAATAAGAAAATCCCATATATAAGATTTTTTAAATTCCCTCCATTTTTATAACTTTTCTGCCAGAAGAGGTCAACAAGATACTTTTTCTGCCCAGAAACATTTAATTAATCTCATTTATAAAAGATTAAATGCCTGTTAAAATAATTGGTATGAACATGTGTTGCTTTGAAAGCAGCATCTCTACTACTGATTTCAAAGTGTAATGGGACATTTTCATTATTGAAAGTTTGAAATCCTTTAGAAATTAAGCACAACTGATAGTGATTTCTTTATATTCTTCCTGCATTCTTTTGCAACTACAAACTGGTACCATCACATGCCAGTGGATTTATTTGCTAGTGTGTGTCTGTGGAGTCCTCTGACAGGGATGAGATGTTTGTCTGAAAGCTCTGCCCTGACCCGCTGTCTCTCACAGCAGTTTGTGTTTTCCTCTGGCTAAAGGAAATCATTTTTACTGGAAGTTAAGATGTTCTTAGGTGGTCTCCATCTTTTCTACATGCTTTTTTGACAGCCTTCTCTTAACTTTCCAAAGTTGTCTTGCATGTGACTGGTGCAGTATCACAAAGGCTCTCATCTGGCCACTCTGAGACACTGAGATGGAGCTGGATTTGGCACAGGAGAGATGGGTTGGTATTTTTGCATGTCCTAAGCAATGTTTCCCCTCTCTAAGGGTGCCAGAAAACAATGCTTTTTTAAAGGAGACTCCAAATTCCTTTGGTGATGCCATAAAACCTGTCAGCAAATTGCCCTTCTCCTGGACCTGTGCTGGAGGGCTGCATGCAGAGATCTGGCAGGCTGCTTTCATTGTTTGGTTCTCAGCCTGTTGGCTTCACGTGATTTGACACGATTTAGCAAGACAACATGGGAGGCAGTTTTCTAAGAGAGGAGGGGATGAATTTATACATGGCTAGAGCGGGTACTTTGTTCTGGAAGCAGTGTTGGCTGGGTGCATTTCCTCTTATCTCAGTACAGCTGTAGTTAACCTATCCAATCTGCAGTGATGGTTTTTGTTATGGTTTCTCAGCCCAGCTGCGAGGTGGGTTTGTGATTTCCTCCACTGCCGCCCCCCCAGCCTTTTTCTTCCCTTCTCTGGACATGCGGTTTATCATCTGCTTGCACCGAGCCTCCTTGTACTGGGCTGTGGCTTCCTGTACTAAATCTGATCCAAATTTCTGCTGTGAGGTATTGAAGGGTGGCAAGGAGGAAAATAACAGTTGAGAGTGAATAGGTGTTGGCTGTGATCTTTACATGTGCTGGCAGCAGATCCCATGACTTGTATTAGCTGCACAAGTTGAACAGATGGAACAAATTGACAAAATCGTGTTCACTCACGCTGTGCTTGAGGAGCAGCTGAGTTGCTGTTTGAAGTTAAAAGTTTGAGTGTGGTTTTTTCCCCCCTTGTAGTGGAATTTCTGATTATAGCCTAGAAGCTATTGCCTCAGTGCTCTGCAGTAGCCCAAAACAGTTAAAGAGAACGGTGTATTCCTTTTCGGTGGCTCAGTGCACTTGGCCAGGGTTTTGGTGAGGCAGAGGGGGGAGTAAGGGGAGTGTTTCCCTTCTAAGTAGCAGACTAAATGCCTCCTCTGGTTTTAAGGTGGTGAAGTTGGATGAGGGCTGAGCTCAGCCCTTTTCTGTTCTGGCACCACTCAGGTCAGGGCAAGACTTCAGCTTTGTTTTGAGTAGTGTTTATGAAAGAGATGATAAATGCAAATATGCTTATGATGTTTTGAGCGTGATGATTCTGGAATTGTGGTTCATGAGGAAAACCAATTTATTCAAGGTAAGATTAGCTCTTTCCATACAATCCTCTAAGCAGAGTGCTCAGAGAACATCTCCAATTTGCCTTGAGGGGAGGCTGTTTACACCAATGCACAATGCATCTGCAGCTTGCTTGCTCAGCTTTGCTGGTCTGCACAATATGGGAACACTTATGGGGCTTCTCTCTTGCATTTTCATGCTTCCCCAGCCTTTTTTTGCACATACTGGATGTGTAACTGGTACTTCTATCTTCCCACATGCTGACAGTGAGTGAGGAGCCCCAGATTTAGGAAGCAGCAGGTGGATAATTGTCATCCTGATCCAGCTACAGAAAAGTAATTAATATTTCTCCTTCTGAAATTTGTTTGTAAGAATGATTACTTACCTGCTTGTTCTGTGTTCCCCTTGCCTCCCTTAACTTATTAGGACTTCAGGATGCATTTGACAGCGACTGGGAGACTGGGAAGATCACTTACAACAACTATAAAAATGGATCTGATGATGCTGTTTTGGCTTACAAACTCTTGGTGCAAACAGGCAACCGTGCAAAGCCCATTGACATCAGCCAGGTAGTGTGTCAGAATCTGTGCTGGTTTGCATAGCAATACACAAGTTATCAGGAGTGAGGGGAGGTGCATAGAGCATGTCCTAGTTTATTTTTTCCAGCTCAAGGATCTGAATGTCTGAGTTGCACCTTACTTGCATGGCCTCACTGACTTTGCTGAAGCCACTCATTAACTGCAGTCTGGCCTGTGTTGCAAAGTGTTCAATATCAACATGGAGAGTGCCAGTCCTTGATTATTACTGATTGGTGTGCATTTGGTGTTGCTCCTGTGTCAGACACACTCAGTTTCCATTGAAATAGTGAAAAAAGCTACTCTGCATCTGTAGATAGATGGTGGCTAGTTCTATGCCAGACATTTGCAATTTTCATTTTTCCTACTGATTTATAAAAAACATTACATTTAGAAAAATATATTGATGAATGGTAGAGGAAGGAAACTTAAATCATTACATGCAGTATCATATTCTTGTACTGTCATTACTAAATATGTCTAAAATAGAACTTAGAATAGCAGTTGTTAGAGCTGCCTAAATAAAATATGGCTGAGGTTACAACAGCATATGACTGCATTTGTGATAGCCATTGGTAGGTGGAAATACATTAGGTGTGACTCCTTACACTAAAATCAGATTTCAAACTTTGAAGAAGAAATTCTGCAATAACATAAGTTCTCTCTGAGAGTCATCATAGACTTACTGTGCTTTCAGGCAGAAAAACAGTCTTTCTAGTGAGCTTCTTGGCAGTTCTGCTTATTGTCTTTCTTTTTTCTTCCTGCCATTAAAGGTGACAGATTTACAGAGTACATTGTTCAAAGCTACTATGGTGTATGAAACACACCACTGTATGGCAACATGCTGTCAGGTCTGAATGAAGCTTCAGATATAAATTAGGCAAAGTAAGTGAGTTGAAGAGAAAACCTTCATTTAGATTTTTGTTTAGCAGAGTGTACCAGGTACACTGTGGAACAAATGCAATTGGACTGCAGCTGCTGATATAATTTCCTGTGCCTGGGAGGGAGAAAAGTGTGGTGCACCCACAGGGGCTGAGTACTGTACTGTGCAGTTCCAGAGACAGCTTGAAGACATACAGTTGTTGCATATCCTGTGGACTAATTGAATCCAGATCCTTGGAATCCAGGTTTTTTTTTTTTTTCTTTACTGCTGTCACTGTTGTTTTTCATTTCATTAAAAAGACCTGAAACTGGAGCTGAGCCAGAATTTTAAATAAACAAAACAAAAACACCAGTAATATTTTTCACCCATGGAGTCCTCTGTCAGAGCTCTAGCTGTGCAGGATTTGGCTACCAGAACCCTGGATGTGTACCACTGCTGTTTACCCCACAGATGCATCTGCCCACAGTGACCCAAATAACACAGGGCACTCGTCTGCTTTCATGATGCTGGGCATTTTCTGATTACATAGGTCATAGGAGGCAAGTGTTAGCAAAATTTATACAGATGTTGTTTTATTTTTATAGCTCTCCTCCATTTACTGGGTGGCATTTCCTTCAGTGTTAACAACAGAGGTTAACTGCACACAGACGTGTATAAGGACTCTTGCCAGATTTTCTTTCCGTGTCTTTAAATATGTTTCTCCAACTTGGTTGTTTTTTACTCTTGGCTGCAGTCTTTTCAGAATTTGTATTTAATTGGTTTAGTCTATTCTGGAACCATCTGCTGATTTAGTGGTTATTGTAAATATTATATGAGCCCTAATTTATAAATTAGCCACTGTTACTGTATTTTTTTAGATTCTGTTTTCATTGTCAAACAATAGTTTACTGATAAGTCACTTTAAGTGAAGATTCATGTTCTCTTGCTTTTCCCCTCCTATATGTGTTGCATCTCCAGGCTATTTGTTGAAAGCGTTATGGCAAGAGCCCCAAGAGCAGAGCTCATTCTGAAAGACTTCTAATTTTTCTTCCATTTTGCAGCTGACTAAACAGCGTCTGGTGGATGCAGATGGAATCATTAACCCCAATGCTTTCTACATCTACCTGACAGCCTGGGTTAGCAATGACCCTGTGGCCTATGCTGCCTCACAAGCCAACATCCGCCCTCACCGCCCAGAGTGGGTCCATGACAAAGCAGACTATATGCCAGAAACACGGCTGAGAAGTAAGTAGCATTTCATCTTAATGTCCTACAGTTTATATAAGTGTTCCCACTGTTTCCTTCAAGCACCAGTGGCTCTGCAGTTGGCTGAGGCTGCATAGGACTCAGAAACATAAGCAGGACAATATATCGTGTGCCTTAGTCTTAGAAGATCCAGGCACCAATGCAACTGTGGCACCACAGCCAGGTTTTATCATGTTGAAAAATGAGTTTTAGAACAGTTTAAAGTTCTAAAATTTTATAGTAAGCATCACTTTTCTAGTGTCACCTGATAGTTCTGTCTGTGAGAGAAACCTGAAGATTCCATGAAAGTCCTGTCTAAGTAATTCTGAAATTCCATCACTGAGATTCTATCATGTTTGCCCTCAATTCTTAATACTAAGAAATTTTTATCAAGACAGCTAATATGCTAAGCTACCAGCACTGATACAGTACAAGAGCTAATGAATTAGGGGAGAAGTCCCAGTTTATCCCATTCACTGTTTTCCTGAGCACCAATACTGGTTCACATTGCTTTGCTTCAGCTTTCATTTTTTTGAGAGAGTTGCTAGTTGGACACCAGTGGGGAATGGCAGAACCCATATAGGGGACAACTGGTACACTTGGAAATCTAACCAGCTAGCCATGCTTCAGTGTATCTGAACCCTAGAACTTTCAGGCAGTCAGCCAACTCTTGTCTTAATGAAAATTTATAGTTGAGATTATAGTAGGGCAAATCATGTTAAGCAAGTCAGTTGAATGACCCTGCAGGGTCTGGAACGCACAACAACAGTAACCAACTACTTGTTGTAGGAGGGGATTTTTTCTTGTCATAGAGTAGACTTAGCAGTACACTCAAAAAAAGCATGGAGAGTGTTGATGTGTCAAATTATTAAAGGATAAAAAGTTATTTATTTCCTCAGTAAACCATTACATTTATACTAGGTTTTTTCCCCTGTAATTTCTGTCAGTAATGGAACATGGATTTCTGAATCAGACTTCTACAATATTTGATGGAAATCTTAAAAACAACCTTATCGAGCCTAATTTTCCTCTAGTTTTAGGTCAGTGGACCTTAATTAATCTCATACTTTGATTTCAAAGAAACTTCACTGACATAAAAAAGGAGTGTTTGGATAAAACGTTTAAATTATGTGATTGTCTACTTTATATTGCAGTTAGGGATTTTTGGCCAGGTATTCGGTAAAAACCACTATAACACAGATGAGAATTAAATACATGTATCAAAAGATACCTGTAAAATTACATGTAATAGTTTGGAGACTTGAGGTAGGCTGTATTCATCCCATTGCAGTGCATGATAAAATACAGTAATCTCCTGTACTGCTTCTGGTTTTAGTTTATTGGGGAGTTTTAAAAATGCCACTCATTCCAAAGAAGTAAAATTGAAATTTGCCACCCTTAAGTATTTTGCTGTGAAGAATAAAGTGTTTTGTTAACCACACTTTCTGTGTATCGTCTTCTTCCCAAATGCATATTTTAATGCTGCTATTGTTTTCCTAGTTCCAGCAGCTGAGCCCATAGAATATGCTCAGTTTCCTTTCTACCTCAATGGATTGCGTGAAACTTCTGACTTTGTGGAGGCTATTGAGAAAGTGAGAGCTATCTGTAGCAACTATACCAGCCTGGGGATTGCCAGCTACCCAAATGGTTACCCATTTCTCTTTTGGGAGCAGTACATTGGACTTCGTCACTGGCTCCTCTTATCCATTAGTGTGGTTTTGGCTTGCACGTTTCTGGTGTGTGCCCTCTTCCTCCTAAACCCCTGGACAGCTGGGATCATTGTAAGTTTATTATAAGGGTCTTTGTTGAAGTCAAATTCCTTTCAGCATAGCTCTTGCTGTAGTCGGCAAGGTTTTGTTTATGTCTGGGCCTCTGCTGGAGTATGTATATTGCATCATTCATTATATATTTATTTAACTTGAGGGGGTAGGGTTCATGCTAAAGGTATAAACCTTAATAACCTTAATCTTCTGGCCACCTTTTTTGCAACTTTAAGGTTTGCTTAGAAAGGTACATAAAGTGTTGCCCTTGCCCAAATGCATGCTAACATAAGAGGTAAAGACACAGAGCAAAATTAAGAACTTGTAATTTCTAATTCTATATTTCTTCTCCCCTTTTGTCAGACACAGTCATTTTTCAGGGCAGTTGCTTCTGTCTAACTTGCCCGTAAATTTTGCCACTAATTTCTGAATGCAGTCTTTCTAGAAAAATCTAAAATGGTTATGTTGTATGGTATATACTGTGGAAAGAGTGTAACTGAGCTATCAAAGGAGAAAGAGCATAAAATTATAAACTGAAGAGAATACTCCTCTATGCTTTCTGCAAGGCACCATAAGCCTCTCAGTAAACATTCAAGTTAAATTGAATGATGATGTTCCTATGTTTAAATTCCATAAACTATCGTATGGTTTGTAAAACACCAGAAGTAGAAAAGCATAAAACAGTTACTAGTTTTTGTAATGTACATTTATATGACAGGTATGTTAAAAGGTAAATGTTTAGTCTAGAATATTTTTCATAGCACTTAATCAAGCAATTTATGTTATTATGCTTGATTCATTAACTTATAAAATCATTTATTGTAGCGCATACTTTTTTCCCCTTGGAAAAGACATTTATTTTCAGAGTCCACTATTGCTTTTATAAGTATGTCTATCTTTTTTTTTTCCTGCTTGGTTTTAGCAACTTTTAAAGTTGGTTCTCCAGATTTCCTCCCCTCCCTTTTCCTCAATTTGTTTTTTACAAGGTAATGAAAGAAAAATAAAAGCTTTCCCTTGGATCTGACTGTTCACTTTGTCCGTGTCAATCCCCCCAGATATCATAAATGTTCAGAGCCCCTCTGTAACTTGCAGCTTGTCAGCTGATTATGGCATTCACTTTCTTCTGGGCTTTAAACCTACTGAAAAGTCATTCTCACTTATATTTGCAGTTATACAAAAAAGATACAGATAGTTAAAAGGTTGTTTTTTTTTCTGGAAGGATTGTCTGAGAGACAGGTGAAAAAGAGAAAATGTATGGTTTTGGGGGTATCCATGATAAGGAGAAAGAAATGGCTTTTCAGATCACTGATAGTTTGTAACCAATACAAAACTGATGCTTGATCTGTTAACTGGTTCTTAGGAGTGTAATTTAGACTGCCTCTTCAGCAGTTCATTGCCATTGAGCACAATGAAACAAGTAAAAGCAGCTTATCTTTGGGAATATAGGATGGCTTTGAGGATTATGTCTCATTGTATTTTTAAATGTCTTTCTCTTAATTTTGTCCGGAGTATGAGAAGTTACTAACAGATGTTTGAAATCATCTAGGTGGTGGTGCTGGCTCTGATGACTGTGGAGCTGTTTGGCATGATGGGTCTAATTGGAATAAAGCTGAGTGCAGTGCCTGTGGTTATTCTGATTGCTTCTGTTGGCATTGGCGTGGAATTCACTGTTCATGTTGCTTTGGTATGTAAAATCAAGAAGCATTTTAAAGTAAAATGGTAGTTGATCACAAATCCTTACTTAGTCTCCTGTCAGTGACACGACTGTCAGAAGCAATATGGTCACAGTTTCATGTGCCTTTCTGTTGTCTTGATGGAACAAACTTGATTTTGATGAAGTAGTTCCTAACTATTGAGTCAGTTTCCCAGGAAATAAGAGAGAATGCATTACCTGTGACACCTAGTTGTCTGATTGATGCAATTATGTAGATAAAATAGAGACCTTAATTCACATTACTTCAGTCCAGACTCTCATGATCCTTGTCTGCAGCTTTACTGTTGTTGCCTCAGTGCTGTATAGCTTTTTGTTCCCTTTTGCATGTGGATTCTATATCTTGTGAAACAGAAACCTTTAAAGGAGATTTTTCAAAATCAGATACAGTGTCATTTGATATTTCTGGACCACTAGAATGTGAACATATTTGGATTAATTTTCCATTTGTAAAACCGGCACCTTCTTTTCAGAAGCTATCAGCTATTTCTAGGCACAAACATGCAGTTTGTAGGAAAACGGTTTTTTACTGTTTATCTACTGATGGAGAAGATGGTACAGAGTTAGGGTGCATAAAATAGCAGGAGGAACAGAAAAATTTTAAGACAAAACATAGGGAAAGTGATGCAAGGCTAAAGAGGAGGAATTAGATCCCTGAAGTGAGGATATCTTTTTTTCCCCTGCTGCTAGATGTTTAGGCTTTTGGAGGTAAATTAGCTTGCTAGGACTTGGAATAGTATGAGAAGCATCAAAAAGGTGTAGAAGAGGAAGAAAAAAGTGACATCTCCTTAGAACTGAAGACTTAGAAGAGAAAAAAATGGAGCAAAAAATGGGGAGAAACAAATTTAATTTACAGGACTTTACAGGTTACCTGTGGCTGAAGGTAGAATGCCAAGCAAACCTAAAATGGTAGTTAATACAGGAGTTAAAAACTTGGAAATATATAAGCAGTCAAATCAGTGTTGCATAAACAAAAAAGGCAATGCTGGAACTGTTGATACAGAATTTAATTGAGTTTAAGAATTGTTCACAATCCACTTGTGGGTCAGTTCTCTCCTATCGCTTGTGAATTGTGATCCCGTTTTTTTTAATTCTGCAAATTCTAGAGGAGGCTTAAATTCCAAGACTGAGAAGGAAATAGTTGCTTCAGCTCATATCTTAATAAACAGTAGAGAATTTGCCAGAGAGAGGCCTTACAAATCACAGGAAGATGATCAGCCAGGTTCTTGTTTTCCTAAACTATTGCATCATACACAAAGTAGACAAATTCTTACCAAACAACAGCATTTGAGTGTTCTTGATACAGTTTGCTTGCTAAGGAGTTGGAGGAATAAAGACTCTTCCCTGGTCTTATTGTTGCTCAGGCCTGACCATGTGCAGCACTATTCCTAAGATAATTTTGTATGTGTAGACCTGCTAGATTTGAAGTAGTAGAAGTTGCAAAAAAAGGTTAATTTTGAGTGAAATAGAAGTGCTAAAAAACAGATGAAAAAATGTTGTGGAAGCTGTTGGCCCCCTGAGAATGAGAGGAGTAGCCCTGCAGTTTTGACACCTGAAGTGCTTTCACCATGACATGAATTCTTTGCAGGTGGAAGTAAGCAAAACTGGAGACAAAAGGCTACTCATGCAAGCAGGCATTGCTTCCAAAATTATTACTATGGTCTGACTCTGTCATCACTGCTTACTCTGGCCATGTGACTTCAGCAGCAGCTATGTGGTGTGACTGCAGGACCAGGCTTTCTCTTGAGGGTTAGCCAGCTACAGAGAAAACTTTGATAAATTGTAGTTTGGACTAATTAACTGATGAAAAACTGTGCATGCTGTGAGAGAGGCTTTTTGAAAGGTTATATTATGTATCTAAGAAATGGACTTCTTTGTTTTACAGGCTTTTTTAACTGCCATAGGAGACAGGAACCATAGGGCTGTCCTAGCATTGGAACACATGTTTGCACCCGTACTGGATGGGGCTGTGTCCACCCTGCTTGGGGTGTTAATGCTTGCAGGATCGGAGTTTGATTTTATTGTCAGGTAAAGCATTTCTGTGTGTTGACTTCCTTTTAAAATAAAAATAAGTATGCTTTTAACTTTTAGTCACTTCGATGAATCTGTCATTTTATTACTGTGCATGGTGTGTCAAGCATGCTTACGTCATGTTCCTGCTTTCCCTCTGTTTTATTAACTCTTTGTTACGTGCTAGACATGGTAGTGTTTTCATTGCTGGAATTAAAATCTGTTCCAGGAAAATTTGACACTCAGTATGAAAGAATGCAAAAATGTCCCTCTTTACAAAGTTTGCTAATTCTGAGTTGAGTTAGTTTGAAGCATCTAATACTTGTCCAGTGTTAGCTGGGTCTGACCTTTAACATTTACGTCCTCCAGACTTGTATGTATGAGAATTTGTGTGCAAAGGACATGTGAACCTACAAACATTCAACTGTGCTGCAAGTGGCTCTCTCAGGGCCTTTCTCTTCTATCATTATGTGAGCTTTACATAATGAGGAAAAGAGAGAGGAGGGGAAAAAAAAGCCCTGTTTGGGAGCTGGGGAATCATAAATATGAGCACAGAATTTTTTACTAAAATTTTGTACAGCAAAGCCTGAAGGACCTTCTGTTAGGACTACAAGCAGACTGTGTCTTGTGAATTTAATTAAGAATGTGAATTTGTCAAGTAGAGAGGAAAGCAAGTTTTTCTCTGAGAGGAATTTGAGAAGTCAATGAAACAGATCCTATTCTATTCCAAACAACCTGTGGAGCTCTGCAAAATGGCTAATCTTAGCAGTAACACAAGCTCTTTGTGGTAAACTACAGCACACACACAAAAAATTAATCCAAGCCCTAAAATGGAGCTGAGGTAGAACTGGGCCAAATAAAAATGCTCTGAAAGATGGCTTAGCTACTTAGGTAGACATAAGCTGGATAGATGACTAGACTTAACTGAGATCCATTTGACGACAACTACAACAAAATGTCAGGGGCAGGAACTGAGAGAATGACTGCTAAATCTCATCAAGCTTTTTGTTTATGTATGAATGAGATTTTAAGAAAGCAGGCAGCTTGCAGTTAGATCTCATGAAACCTACATGAGGATATTACTATACAGATACTGCATATCCTGAAATACATTTTTTTTTCCAAGTCAGTATTTTTTACTTTATTGTATTGGTATTGAAGAAAGAGAATTATTCTTTTAGGGCCTGATGTTGTAAGGGTTGGAACATTTTGACATGTAGGTTACTGATAGATTTAACTAAATTTACAGGGGTATATTTGATGTGCTACTTTCCTACTTAATAGACAAGACTTTGGCAAGAGTATTTTTGTCACAACAAATGGAAGATTATAGCAACCCTTCGCACCAAATTTGGATTGGATGTTCTCTCAGTTTATAAAATGAGCCTTTCAACTTTTCAACTTATGTTATTTTACTTTTTTTGGCCATCGGTTTCTCATTTTATAGCACAATCTGACTTTGGTTTGCCTTGTTTAAAAAATAAAATAAAATAAACTGTGGGGAGCCTGAGCATTGCTATAGTGGGCAAAGAAGATCCCAAACTTCCGGAAAACGATAGATTAGTCCAGCAATGTGGAAGATTAAGTAAATTAACAGACATTGTATACACCAAGTGGTCAAAGCTATAATCCTCCTGTTTATTCTAACACTAGATGGATGAGATGCAAATGTTTTTAATGTCTGTTGCTGATCTGTGTCCCAGTATAAAGTTCTGGTGGTTTATGTTAGTAGAGGAGATTGGCTTGCTGATTTTTGCTAATGCAGATCAGAAATTCCCAAATGTTTACAATAGCAGGATATTTATAGTTTTGCAGGGGTCTGATACATTTGATGAGATGTGGAAACAGGGAGGCAGTGAAGTTTGTTGCCAGCTAGACAGTGTAATCAGCAGACCCATTAGTAGCAAACTTGCCCTCTGTTCTTCTCCTTTGCCTTCTCCTTCAGGAATTTACCAAGACTGAGTCTTTGAAATCATTAGTTACAACGCAGCCTTAAGTTTAGTCTGAGCCCCAGCTGTGCTGAATACCAACTAGCAAGGCTTTCCATTTACTGACAGGTTTACCTTGGTATTCATGAAGGATCGCAGACCTTAGCCCTCAGTGGTGGGAAAGGACAACTACTTGTGCACTTCTCTCTTCTTCCATAGTATTTCAGCCTTTATGTTTGAATTGGCTGACGCAAAACAAGAGTATTCAGAGATGCTAAATTGTTCAACAAAAGATTAGCCTGCAATGCAGCTCTGCCATTGTGGAGCACTCTTACTCAGTACAATGCTGAAGCTTACTATAGAATGGGTATTTTCTTTGCAGAAAGCGGGTTCTTGTGTTGTAAAAGG
>JAWWEW010000088.1:33836228-33846522 GCA_035583185.1 Anabacerthia variegaticeps
TTTCTAAATTTAAGAAGAGGGATTATTTTATTTCTTGGCCAATAAAATATCTTAGTTTCCCTTCAAACTAAGACAGTAATTAACTGATGGAAAACTGCATACTAAGAGAGAGGCTGTTTGAAGGACTGTGCATGTCTCTCTAATGAAATGGATTTCATTGTTTTGCAGGCATTTTTAACTGCCGTAGGAGACAAGAACCGTAGGGCTGTCCTTGCATTGGAATATATGTTTGCACCAGTGTTGGATGGAGCTGTGTCCACTCTGTTTGGAGTGTTAATGCTTGCAGGATCAGAGTTTGATTTTATTGTCAGGTAAAGCATTTGTGTGTTTTGACTTTTTTTTTTTAATAAGTATGCTTTTAATATTTAGACATTTCAGTGTATCTGTCATTTTATTACTGTGTCAAGCACACTTTTACGTCACAGTCCTGTTTTCCCAAGGAGTTCTATTAGCTCCTTGTCACATGCTGGACATAGTAGTATTTTCATTGCTGATATTAAAATCTGCTCCAGGAAAATCTGACTCCCAGCATGAAAGGAAACAAAAATGGCCCTCTTTAGCAAAGTTTTCTAATTCTGAAATTAAGCCAGTTTGAAGCAGCTAGTATTGTCCAATATTAGCTAGATTTTACCTTTAACCTTCCAGATTTTTCACATGCACAGTGATTTGCCCAGAAAGGACACATGGAGTCAGCCCTCTCTGAGCCTTCTCCTGCTATCTTTATATGAGGCTTACAGCAATTTATAAATGGGTGAGGGGAAAAAGCCCTGTTTGGGAGCTAGAGAACTCTAAGTATCAACACAGATCTTCATATTAAAATTATGTAAAGCAAAGTCCAAAGGCTCTTCTGTTTAGAACTACAGACAGTTTCTCATGAATTTAATTAAGAATGTGAATTTGTCAAGTATGAGAGGAGAGCAAATTTTTTCTTTTAAGGGGAATTTGAGAAGTACAGTGAAACAGAAGCTAATCCATTACAAACAACCAGTGGAGCTCTGCAAAATCACTAATCTTAGAAGTGACACGGGTTCTTTGTGGCAAACTGCAGCACAAAAAAACCCCAAAATGAAATCATAGCCCTAAAACAGAACTGAGGTAGAACTGGGCCAAATAAAAATGGTCTGAAAGATGGCTTAACTGCTTAGGTAAACATAAACTGGATAAGGGATCAGACTTAGCTGACATCCATCTGACAACAACAACAACAAAATCATAGAATCATAGAATATGCTAAGTTGGAAGGGACCCATCAGGATCATCAAGTCCGACTCCTGAGCCTACACAGGACACCCCAGGAATCACACCACGTGCCTGAGTGTTGTCCAAACGCTTCTTGAACTCAGACAGGCTTGGTGCTGTGACCCCTTCCCTGGGGAGCTGTATTAGGGATGAATTAGATGCTAATATTTTTGGTCTGTGTTTGGCCCAGCCACCTGTAAGGAGTTGTGCTTCTCCTGCCAAGTTATGGGAAAACAGGCCGATAAAGACAGTCTCTGGCCTTGAAGGAGGCATTTCTGTGTAAACTAAAATTAATTGGGCTCTCACTATTGGCTGATGGCCCTTCAAGGGCACTTGAAGGAGAAAGAGAGGAGGAGGAGGATGAAGTGGACCCCCAGACCCAATTAATGAAGACCCTCTGAAATATACTGCGCAAGCGCAGAGAAAACCCACACATACACAGAGAAGTACCAATCATATAACTGGGGGGAGGTGCTGGGGATCTCTATCTGGGCGGTCCTGGCCAGGCTCGCTCAGGTAGACACCCCTTGGGCAACTTAGAGAAAAGGCAGATGGCTCGTGCCTCGGGGTTTGCTCGCTTCACATGACAGGACAATGTTGCCTTTTGGTGGGGACGCCTGCCTTCACCTGTGAGCCAGCTGAGCCTTGAGGATGCAGCCACTGCTCTGGGGAGTTTGGGCATTCTGGGGGTCAGTAAGACAACTCCATGGGAAACACCTGGGCAATTTGGGTGTTTATACTTGGGGGCTTTTATTTTCCCTTTTCTCTCTCTCTGTTGGGTTTTTTCCTGTTTACTTGGCCACTTTTGGTAATAAAACTACTGTTTGGGTTAAGCTTTCAGCGGTGTCTCAGTTTCAGCTTCCACATCCCTTCGGACCCTCCCTGGAATAGAATATGCTGAGTTGGAAGGGACCCATCAGGATCATCAAGTCCTACACAGGACACCCCAGGAATCACACCACGTGCCTGAGAGTGTTGTCCAAACACTTCTTGAACTCAGACAGGCTTGGTGCTGTGACCCCTTCCCTGGGGAGCCTGTTCCAGTGCTCAACCACCTGCTGGGTGAAGAACCTTTCCTTGATATCCAACCTAAACCTCCCCCAACTCAGCTTCATGCTGTTTCCTTGAGTCCTGTCACTGGTCACAAGAGCAAAGAGATCAGTGCCTGGCCCTCCACTTCCCCTCGTGAGGACGTCGAAGACCACAATGAGGTCTCCCCTCAGTCTCCTCTTCTCTGGGCTGAACAAACCAAGTGACCTCAGCTGCTCCTCATAAGGCTTCCCCTCCACACCCTTTACCATCCTTGTGGCCCTCCTTTGGACGCTCTCTAGTAGCTTAATGTCTTTTTTATATTTTGGTGCCCAAAACTGCACACAGTAAATGTCAGAGGCAGGGAATGAGAGAATGACTGCTAAATCTCATCAGGATTTTTTGTTTATGTATGTAAGAGATTTCATAGAATCACAGAATCATTTAGGTTGGAAAAGACCTCCAAGATCATCGAGTCCAACCTTTGACCAATCACCACCTTGTCAACTAGACTAAGTACCATGTCCAGTCGTTTCTCGAACACTTCCAGGGATGGTGACTCCACCACCTCCTTGGGCAGCCCGTTCCAATACTTAACAACCCTTTCTGTGAAAAAATTCTTCCTGATGTCCAACCTGAACCTCCCCCGGACACAGCTTGAGGCTGTGTCCTCTTGCCCTGTCACTAGTTGCCTGGGAGAAGAGTCAGACCCTCACCTGGCAATGCAATTCTGCTACGGTGGAATCCTCAGTAGGGTGCTGATGCTTAGTACTGACTGGACAGCATTTTCTTTGCAGAAAGATGGTTCTTGTGTTGTAAAAGGCTGCAATTTGAGCTATTTCGTAAATCTGGAACTCACAGAATTCTAGGTCAAAAGTTGGATTAATGAACAGCTACGGAAAGCCTTACCTTATGCCGGAAATTTGATTACAGATTCTACTGTAAGATGCAGAAATTTTTGACACTCTATTAGCTCCTGTGAGAAGTGAGCTTCTTTCTCTTCTAGGCTGAATTTTTTAACTTCTGCACCCTTCACTTAATTTGCTTTCTTCTGCTCAGTTTTCTCTAATGGGGGCCATTTTTTCATTGTATTTATGCTTTCAATACATTCAGACATTCACTGCACATTCCATATTTTTTCATGTGTGTAACACATTCGTAAATAACATTACATGCTGCCAGATTCTGGGAAATGAACAAATTTGTCTTTCTTTTATCAACTAATACTTTGAGTTGCGTGATGTACATTTACTAATCCAAAAGGTAAAAAACAAAAGCAAAATAACCTATGTATGAAGTGATATAATTATTTAGTAAACTATTAGTAATTGTTGAGATTTAATTTAACATATGTATTTTAAGATATATTTAGCAGTAGTATGCAATCCCTTACTTCTCACACTATTTGTGTCTCTTCTCTTCCCCCTCCCACCCCCTTAAACCGTACTTTAGGTATTTTTTTGCTGTTTTGACAATCTTAACCATTTTGGGAGTTCTCAATGGATTGGTGCTGCTTCCTGTTCTTCTTTCACTCTTTGGACCATACCCTGAGGTCAGTAAAACTAATGGTGAACAGAAGAAATAATATAATCTCTCCCCCTGCAGCCAATCCCCTTCTCTAGAAGTTCGTAATTTTTACAGTTTTCAGTTTTTACTTTGTGTCTTGCTCTAGTTTTAATTTTAATATTTATTAAATGTTATGTTTGTTATTTATTTGGTATTCTTCTACTTTCTTATATGTTTCAAGTATTTTTAAAAAAGTGTTCTTTTAGAGGCTGCAATCAACAAGCTAAACACAAATGTAGGTATTAGGTAAGCTTTTAAAAGTCATATGCCAATATAAAACCAGGCTTTTCCCCAAGACTTTGCAAAAGACAGTTAATTTTATATACATACCCTCTCCTTTCCCACCTACTGCCTCTGTTGCTTTCCTCAAAATATTTAACTCACCGCACCACCAAGGAGGCCTGTGTGGTCCAACATTACACCAGTGGTGGTCCACAGACCACACCCTGATAACCATGGCCAGAAGTTTGCCTAAAGGTGCCCCTCACCACCCCATCCCTCTCTGTGGTACCCTCTTGACTCAAGCAAAGATCTTGGTGGGTGAAAGGCTCCACCTGGATGTTGAAGACTTTACGGTATAAAGTCCAAGTACAACTGTCATGGGTGCTAAAAGAAAAAAGGAAAAACTCCTTGCTTGAATTTTTCCCAGTACTGTGGAAAGGAGAAGGGAGAGAGAGGCTGTTTCATTGCCGACTATAGCTGGGCCCTGAGGGGATAGCCTGGGACCAAGTTAAACAAAAGAGTAGCTGATAGTCCTTAAATACCAACCTAATGGCTTGGGAAAGAATTTGGTGGGGGAAGTTGTTTTTTTTTCTGGGCACTTCACTTTTTCCCTGGCTGGGGAAGGGGTGTGGGGAGGACCTCAGCATTATTTTTTTTTTCTGGGCTGGGCTCATTCCTCTCTGGTCCCCATCGGCTTTGGTGTCCGGCTGCTGCTTTGCTGGGGGCTCACGGCAGCTCTAGGGAGGTTCCGGCTCGCCCCCGACCCCGCACGTTTTGAGTTGTCTCTTCAGTGACCCCCGAGCAGCATTTTGGTGAGGAAGTCCTCCATTCACCCCCTTGTTAGCGGCTTGGTTTTTTTCTCTGCCTTCCCGTTGTTGCAGCTGCTTGTTCTCCCACAGGTCGAGGAACCCAGAGCAGAGGGGGAACCCTTTCTTTTTTTTTTTTGCACTGTGTGGGGCCCCCTGTTTGCAGGCAGCCCCAGAGCTGGGGGAAAGCTCCGTTTGTGCTGTGTGGCAAAACCTATTTGCCGACAGCCGCTGAGCCGACAGAAGCAGCCCGCAGACGCCCCCTGCCCGCCGCCAGTAACTGCAGCCTTCGCTTTTCCCGGAGCCCAACAGCGCCCCCCGCTGTTTGTGGCTATAACTGCATCAAAAGACAAAGTGGGACTTCAGTAAAGAACTCTTACCCTTTTTTCTACGTTTTCTGCTTAAAGTCTATTAATTTCAAAGGTTGTGGCTCAAGGAGACGGAGGCCTTCTTCCTATTCGAGGAGGATTCCTCACTTTCCTTGACAGGCATCTTGTTTTTTTTTTAAACTGAGACAACAGCAAAAAAGGATTCACAGCTATGAAATTTGTATTTGATTATTCATTACCTTAACTTCAGTTATCACAATTATTGTGTTATGTATAGATATATTTATGCATTATTAAAATCAGTAATGCTATGCTGCATGTTTTTATATATATGTGTGTGTATGCGTATAAAAATAAAACTCAAGGTACATATACAGTGCTAGTAATATTTGGGATGTATTTATTTTGGATCTTAATATTTGCAATGGGTTAACTTTGGCTAACAGCCAAATGCCCACTCAGCTGCTAATTCACTCCCCCTCCTTGAGGGATAAAAAAGCTCATGGATTGATATAAAGACAGGGAGATTGCTTACCAATTACTGTTTTGGGCAAAACAGGCTCCACTTGGGAAAAATTAATTTAATTTATTGCCAATTAAAATAGATTCAGGTAGTGAGAAACAAAAGCAAACATTAAAACTATGTCTTTCCTCCCCCCTTTCCCATGCCCAGCTTCATTCCTTCATTCCAGATTCCTCTATCCCCACTCAAGTGGCACAGAGGAAGATGGGAGATAGAGATTACTCTCAGGACATAGTGGTTTCTCTCTGCTGCTTCTCACCTGCTCTGGTGTGATCTCTCCCACAGGCTGCTGTCCTTCAGGAAAAAAATAATTGTTCCAGCATAGGTCTTCCATAGGCTGCAATGAATATCCACTGTTGCAATGAAAATCTGTTCTGGTACCATGGAGCACCTCTTCTTCCTTCTCTGACCTTAGTACCATTCCTAAATCATGACATGTTTTCCTCTGTGCCTGGTGGAGTTCTGCCCTTTCTTAGATATATTTTCACAGAGGTGCCACCAGCTTTACTGATTGGCTTGGCCATGGCCTGCAGTGGGGCTGTTGTGGAGCCAGCTGGAATTGGCTCTGTCTAGCACATGGCAGCTCCTCACTTCTTCCCACAGAGGCCACCCCTGAAAACCTCCTGTCTTGCTACAAAAACCTTGCCACATACATCCAATACAGTATTCGTAGAATCACAAAATATTCTGAGTTGGAAGGGACCCACAAGGATCACTGAGTCCAACCCTTGGCCCTGCACAGGATCATCCCCAAGAGCCTGATAGCATTGCCCAAAGGCTTCTTGAACTCTAAGGTTTGGTGCTGTCAACACTTCTCTGGGGAGCCAGTTTCAGTGCCCAACCACCCTCTGGATGAAGAACCTCTTTCAAATATCCAACCTAAACCTCCCCTGACACAACTTCAGGCCATTCCCTCCGGTCCTGTCGCTGGTCACCACAGAGTGCCTGCTGCTCTTCTTCCCCTCATGAGGAAGTTTTATACTGCTATGAGATCTCCCCTCAGTCTTCTCCAGGCTGAACAGACCAAGTGACCTCAGTTGCTCCTCATATGGCTTCCCCTCAAGGTCCTTCACCATCTTCATTGCCCTCCTTTGGACACTCTAATAGCTTAATGTCTTTTCTATATTGCAGTGACCAAAACTGCATACAATATTCAAGGTGAGGCCGCACCAGTGCAGGACAATCGCCTCACTCAACTGGCTGGTGATGCTTTGCCTTATGCCCCCCAGGACATGGTTGGCCCTTCTTGTTGCCAGGGCACTGCTGACTCATATCCAACTTGCTGTCGACCAGGACCCCCAGGTCCCTTTCTGTGGCACTGCTTTCCAGCACCTCATTCCCCTGTCTGTCCATACATCCATGGTTTCCTCATTGCAGGTGCAGAATCTGGCACTTCCCTTTGTTGAACTTCATATGATTGGTGATTGCCCAGTCCTCTAAATTGTCAAGCTCTTCCCAACTTGCTTAGTATCCCTTCAAGTCCTGCATCCAAGTCATTTATGAAGATGTTGAAGAGCACTGGGCCTAAGATGGAGCCTTGTGGAACCCCACTAGTGACAGATCAGCAGCCTGCTGTTACTCCATTCACTATTACCCTCTGTGCCTGACGCATGAACCAGTTGCTCACCCACTGCATGATGTGTTTATCCAGCTGTGTGCTGGACATTTTGTGCAGACGGATCCTGTGAGAGTCAGTATCGAAAGCTTTACTGAAATCCAAGATTACATCAACTGGTTTCCCTCGATCAACTAGGTGGGTTACCTTGTCATAAAAGGAAATCAGATTTGACAAGCAGCACTTTCCCCTCATGAAGCCATGCTGACTGTGACCAATGACTGTGTTGTCCTCCAGGTGTTTTTCAATACCTCCCAGAATAATCTTCTCCATAACTTTACCAGGCACTAAAGTGATACTGATGGGCCTGTAGTTTTCAGGGTCCTCCTTTTTGCCCTTCTTGAAAATCAGGACAACATTCACCAGCTTCCATTCAGCTGGGACCCCTCCAAATTCCCAAGACCGTTCAAAAATCAAGAGAGGCCTTGCGATGACATCAGCCAGCTCTTTAAGTCTTCTCGGATAAATCCCATCAGGCCCCATAGATTTATAGGGATCCAGCTGGAGCAGCAGATCCCTCACAACATCAGGGTCAACTGGGAGTGGATAATTCTCACAGTCATGGGTCTCCAGCTCAGGGCACTGGGACCCCATTAGCCTGTCATCATCATTGAAGACAGAGGGAAAGAAAGCATTAAGCATCTCTGCCTTGACTCTATCCCTGTTTGTGAGGTGACCATCCTCATCCTGTAATGGACCAATGTAATTTCTGCACTGCCTTTTGCCATTAATGTATTTAAAAAGCTCTTTTTATTGTCCCCCACAGTACTGCCTAGCTTCGACTCCAATTGAACTTTGGCTGCATGAAATTTCTCCCTACAGTGGCAAGTAGCATCTCTGAATTCCTCCCATGTCACCTGACCCTGCTTCCACTGGGCATACATCTTCCTTTTTCTTGCCTTATCTCCAAAAGAAGATCCCCAGTCAGCCAAGCCAGCCTTCTGCCTCATCTGCTGGACTTTCAACATTTAGGAATTGCCTGTTCCTGTGCCCTGAGGAGGTGGGGCTTAAAAAGTGACCAGCACTGATGGACCCCAGCACCTTCAAAAGTGTTTTCCCAGGGGACCTTACTTACTAATTGCCTGAGCAGCCTGAAGTCTGCTCTCCTCATGTCCAAGGTTGACGTTTTGCTGGCACTTTTCCTCCTGTCAGCAGAGATTTTGAACTCGATTGCTTTGTGGTCAGTGTGGCCAAGTAAAATAAAACAGTTTTTTAATAATACAGTTTTGACAAAAGTGCATAATCTCTTATATTCCTAGCTGTATACATGACCTGTCCCTTATGGAAACAATATATACGTGAATATATATTGCAATTATGTGTATCCATTTCTCTTTGCAACTAGACATGGGACTATACTTTGCATACACATTTGATATTATTTATGAAACCATGTGGCTTAGGGCCACAAAGATGATCAGAAGGCTGGAGCACCTTCCTATGAAGACAGGCTGAGAGAGTTGAGGCTGTTCAGCCTGGAGAAGAGTAGGCTTTGGGGAGACCTTATAGCAGCCTTCCAGTACCTAAAGGGGGCTTACAAGAAGGCTGGAGAGGGATTTTTTACAAGGGCATGTGTTACAGTTCTTTAAACGATTACTTGAAGCCCAGATTAAGGTACACAAATACCAGATGTTGGGGATCAAACAGATAATTCACTTTATTTTAACAATAAAAGCAAGCAAAGGGGAAAAGTGGGGAGAGAGAAAGGTAGGAAAAACCAAAAAGGCTAAGTAAGAAAAAGCACAGAAAAGGTTATCCCCAACAGTGAGAAGTTGCTCGCAGGCTGAAGATGCAGGGTGGGCAGGCAGGCAGGCAGTTTTCTCAGTGGCGGCAGGCGAAGGGGGTCACAGGAGAAGATAACAGCCGAAAAGGACAGGAACCGAAAGCAGGCAGGAAGCAGGCATGTGGGGTCGGCAGAAGCGGTGAGGAGCGGGACCAGTAGCTGGGACACGGAACTGGGCATGGGGCAACTCTGGGCATTTTCTTAAATACCCTTGGTTCCCGGACAGTTTTCCCTGGTCTCGATTGTTTGGTCTGCCGGTATTTGCCATATTTGGGTCAGCTAGGTTTTCCTGCCAAGGCAGGAAAGGTTTTGTACGCTTTTCACTGTCAGTCACTCAGCAGGGAGTCTCTCCAGACGCCTACACGTGGCTCAGCTCGCGCCGAAAATGTAGCTCAGTGCAAACTGGGTTTCCAGCCACTTTTGCACGGCCATTGGACTCCGGGGGTGCTCCAGGGGGGTCTCCCAAAGCTCTGCAAGGAGTTTAGCTCGCGTTTGCAGACAGCTCAGCTTGTTGCAAATAGCTGAGCTCTATGCAAACAGTTTGGCTACTGTGAAGTTAGGCAGTTGAAAGCAAACTGGCTAAGTGGCCCATTAGCACCTAATCGATTTATCGAACCAGATCGATGGAGAAGCAAGCTGGCTAATTAGAAACCACCAATTAGCTCATTAGAGCCAAATTAGTCTGCTACAGCATGTAGTGATAGGACAAAGGGGAATGGCCTTAATCTGAAGGAGGGTAGATTTAGATTAGATATTAGGAAGAAATTCTTTACTGTGAGGGTGGTGAGGCACTGGAAAAGGTTACCCAGAGAAGTTATGGACGCTCTATCTCTGGAAGTGTTCAAGACCAGGTTGGATGGGTCCTGACCTAGTGGAAGGTTTCCTTCCCATGGCAGGGGGGGTGGAACTAGATGATCTTTTAGGACCCTTCCAATTCAAACCATTCAATGATTCTATGATTAATGTATGCTGAGGGGGGAGGCAAGTCCAGGAATTCTTTCTATATTTGTAAGTGTGTGGCAATGAACCGACTGCTGGATAAGTGTGCATGTTCATGTACATATATGCACTTGCTGAGACGATACATAGAGAAATATGTATAATCCTATTTGCATACATCTGAGATGAAGATCATGTCTCTTTTTCTTTTGTTATAAATTGTGACCACCAGGGATCAAGTCC
>JAWWEW010000088.1:33846622-33862304 GCA_035583185.1 Anabacerthia variegaticeps
CATATGTAGGAATAATTTTTAATCCCTTATTTCTAACAATATTTGTGGCTGTTCTCTCCCCCAAACCTCTTAAACTGTATTTCAGGTATTTCTTTGCTGTTTTGGCAATCTTAACCATTCTGGGAGTTCTCAATGGATTGGTGCTGCTTCCTGTTCTTCTTTCATTCTTTGGACCATACCCTGAGGTCAGTAAAATTAACAGTGAACAGAAGAAATAATACTATGTCTGCTGTCTGCACCCTTGTCCCCCTTAATTGCCCCCATTTTTTAGAAACTGTTTTTTAAATTCTCTTGGGTTGAGTTTCTTGCTAGAGATTTTTTTGTTGTTTTTTCTTTCTTTTTATTTTTTAAAGTGATATTTGTTATGTATGTTGATATAATTCTATTTTTCAAGCTTTTTTTTTTTTTAATAACTCTTCTTTTAGAGGCCACAATAAGCAAACCCAATGTAGTATAAATTCTTTTAAAAGCATAATATGATATGGAAACAAGTTTGCAAAATAAAGATTTCCCCCGATCTTTTGCAAAATACAGTTTCTTTTATATATGTACCTTCTTTTTTCCTACCTCACTGCCTCCGTTGCATTCCTCAAAATGTTTAACTGAGCAGACCACCAGGAAGGCCTGTGTGGACCAACATACACAGTGGTGGTCTACAGACCACACCTTGATAACCATGATTGGGCTGCCAGAAGGTCCCTGCTGTCCAGTCACCACTTCCTACTGTATTCTCCTGCCTCAAGTAGTACTTTTGAGGAGTGGAAGGCTTCACTTAGATGATGATGAATTTACAGTACAAAGCCCAAGACCAGATACCAAGATTGAGAGATACCAAATTTATATTTGATTATTGATCATTCATTACCTACTCTGTTGTTAATACAATTACTATGTTACATAGGAATATCTTTATCATATGTTAGTTGAATTGGTGTGCTATGTTTCACAAGTGTATTTCATAAGTGTTTGGGTTCTTTTAATATTAGTAGAACAGTTTTGACAACAGTGTGTAATCTCTTAATTTCTAACAGTATACATGACCTATCCATTACTCAAACAATGTATCTCTGTGTTTTATTATCATATATATAGCTATTATAAGTGTAGCCACCTCTCTTTAAAAATAGATGGTGAATCATGCTATGCGTGTAGATTTGAGGTGATTTTACAGAATCACTCTTAATGCTTGCTGAAGGGAGAGGGTAGCCCATGTATTATTTTTATATTTATGAAGTGCAAGTGCATGCATGCACACATGTATGTGCACTTCCTGAGGAAATAATACCCAGAAGAGTGTGTAATCCTGTTTACATCAATGTCCACAGATGGAGATATCTTTTTGTCTTTCACCAGTTTTTTTCTGTTCAGTATAAACATTCTCAGAAAACTGGTGGTAAGTTTGTTGTGGCATGGGATAGCATATTTGACAGAAGAATATTTATGTCAAGCACTAACGATTAAAAGGGTAATGCTAGCTGAATATTACTGAATGTGTTGCTGTTCTCAGGTTTCTCCAGCCAATGGACATAATAGATTGCCCACCCCATCTCCTGAGCCAGCCCCCAGTATTGTGAGGTTTGCACTCCCACCTGGGCACACAAATCATGCTTCAGATTCCTCTGATTCAGAGTACAGCTCTCAAACCACGGTGTCTGGCATCAGTGAAGAGCTGCATCAGTATGAGACCACTCGCAGCCCTGGGGCGCCACTCCATCAAGTAATAGTGGAAGCCACTGAGAATCCTCTCTTTGCAAGATCCACTGTAAGTAACTTTCATATGGACTGGCAGGAGGACAAGAAGAGTTTTGTTGTTTTGTTTTGAGGGTTTTTTATGTATTTAAATCTATATATTTTGGTGGAAAATTCTTTCATACTGCTGGCTCATTGTGCTTTGTGACATTGTGCCAAAACTTGTAAGGAAGTGGTGAAGGCTTTCCTCATCCTCTCCTTTAGATTCAAGCTGGCAGTAAAGTGGTGGTACAAAAGCAGAAGCCTTTGGCATGTATATTTGCTGTTATATCATGTTGGCACCAGCCACAAGAGAGAGCTCTCAGTCTGTTTGATGACTGTTCTCAGAGAGGGAACAGGAAGAGATTACAAGATCCCAGCCTCTTTCACACAGCTCCTTGTGGATCACTATCTGTGACAGCATGTTTTGGGGAGAAAGATTAATAGAACCAGAAGAAAGCAGTTCAAGTTTTGGCCCAAATCTTGGTCCTTGTTGCATCTTGCTATTGGGTTGGCATAACTGCGATTTCAAAGGAAAGCAAAAAACCTCTGTCTCCTACCCCTGCTGATGTTGCATGCTGAGCTGCAATGTGGATCTGGTTTTGTTCAGCAGAGGCCTAGAAATAGGTACAAGCCCAGCCACATTTGAAGTTGGTCATGGTTTATTGACTCATGTGGCCGCTGCACTTCACGCTTTTTATGGAAATCAGAAAACAGATTCCTACAGTCTATACAAACTACCCTGCTAACATCCTGTGTATGTTCCCTGCATGGAAGAGACCCTTTTCCAAATGCCAGCAATTCTGCTTGTTGAGCAAGTTAAGATCAAGTGCTTGTCATCCATGCTTTTGAAAAGATGGACCAGCATGTAGGAAGCTTAGAATAATGTTTTCAGCTGTCATCCTGTCTTCTCTGAAGATATGCTTTCCAACTTTTAATAACTTAAGGCAAAAACTGTGGAAAAATCAATTAGCAGATTCCACAGCATTACATTTGAAGAGTTAGAGCATTATATTTATTCTCAGTATAAAATAAAAGCAAGCATAGTATTTGTTTGCTTTGCCTTGTCAGAGACATAACCATGAATCTCTCTTTCAGGTGGTTCAGCCAGAAGCAAGGCATCAGCCAAGTCCTAGATTGCAATTGAATCCAGAGTCCAGCACACAGCAGGCGTGGCGTCAGGGCAGGCAGCCCAAACGGGAAGCCAGGGAAGGGCTGCGACCCCCTCCTTACCGCCCTCGCAGGGACGCTTTTGAAATTTCTACTGAAGGGCATTCAGGACCCAGCAATAGGGATCGCTTGGGCCACAAGGCTCATTCTCACAACTTGAGAAGCCCGGCGTTCGGGGCCGCGGGCGCCGCAGGACCGGCCTACTGCCAGCCTATCACTACTGTGACTGCCTCGGCTTCAGTGACTGTGGCTGTCCACCCCGCCGTGCACGGCCACAGCGCTCGGGGAGGGAGCTTTCCGTCCTATGAGGGACACCATGAACCTGACCATGGGCCATTTGAGGACCCCCATGTGCCTTTTAACGTGCGGCGTGAAAGAAGAAATTCTAAAGTAGAAGTTATAGAACTACAAGATGTTGAATGTGAGGAAAGGATACCTGGCAACAGCTCACAGTAAGGTAGGTCCATCGCATGTAAAGGCAAACTTTACCTGTGTCAGGCAATAGTATGATCGAAAGAAAGAGGAAAAGTAAAATTCTCAGAGGTATCTTTCCTTTAGGTAGCATTACTTACAGGTCACTGATCATCCTAAATCTGCTGACCATGAATACAGTGCATCTTGCACTAGATGTGAGCTTGGCTAAGATAGTACTCTCCAACACTGAGAAGTTATAGTGGGTTTAGACGTGAACTACTTCCAAGAGCCTTGCAAAGTGGGTAAGTACATCTTACAATCCCAGCATACCAGATGAGGAAAGTGAAGCAGAGATGTTGTGTACCATCTTCAGAGCTCTGTGACTGCATTTACCATTGATAGGTCCTGTCTTCTGAACCCTGAATCAGGCGTGCTCTAACATACTATGCAGAATGACATTGCCTAGGAGAGTGTAAAATTGCCAGCTACTTTAAGAGTTGTCCTGAAGTGTGTAAAATAGTCTGAGAAAGAACTTGAAGTCCATAATGAGGACTGAATCCCTCTGAAAGATGAGCTGAGTGAGAAGTGGGAAGTCCTACCATGCCTACTGCACTGCTGCACAGCAGGGTGTCTGCTGCATTTTGGGGGGCCTTCAGAGGCCCACCCAGTGAACTTGCACACTGGAGGTGTCTGTGGGCCAACCTCTGGCCTGCCAGGGGCAGCTGCAGTGGATATTGCAGAGTTGCATAGGGTAGAGCTGACCTAGCAGAACATTTAATGTGCGCTTGTGAAACAATAGATGTAACTTGCCAGACTTGCTACCTAAATCACTGTCTGCCTTTAGGCTGGCAAGAGAAGGGTTTTTTTTATTTCTATAGGAAATACTTTGAAGCTGGGAAGAGAACTGAGTTTTTAGCCTGAAAGCTTTTTGGTGCTTTTACTTGAAAAACTATTTCTCACTGTTTTTACATTTTTTATCTCTCATGGGGGAAAAATAAAGTATTAGAACAGTTAGTTGTAGATCCCTGCTTTTTCTCTTTGCTTGTCTGAGTTTTTCAGTGACAGACACTAATCTGAGCAGAGGAAGTAGTTTTATTTTGGTTGTAGATCTATTTCACATGTATGCATGCATGTGTGCACACACACGAAGAGTTTTGATAGAAATTTTTACGATAACTCATAGTAAAATCACCTTCTGGCTTATAAAATATCTCTCCAAACATCCCAAAGTGCAAATAGGCATGAATATTTCTAGGCTTGTGGTCTAGAAATATGACAAGTAAGAGTATAGAATAAGCAAATACTTGACCTCAGTGTTTTCAAGCTGAAGTGTGTGATAATGAGAGATTATAAAATGTGTGCAGTATTCACTGTAGCGTATTTCTGCTTCAAGTGTTCATTTGTTTTAACTGAATTTGTCGCAGGTACTAAAACTGGGAACTTAAAAATTAAAGCATCTGCATTTTTTTAATTGGCATCAGTATTTCTTTACCAGGAAATTAATGAGTGAGATGAAAGCAGAGCCAACGTTTCCTGACTGCTGACTGTAACCACAAGAATCATGGAATGAGTTGGGCTAGCATGATTTGTTTGTTTTTCTTGAACTCTAATGAATATTTGTTTTTTCTTCTCTGTTTATTTGTACAGGGTAATAACTGAAGCAAAGAAGAGGCCAAAGATGGAAAACTCTATTTCCAGAACTGCTTGAAGAGAAGAACTGCTTGAAGTTGTGGAGAAGGACATGCTGCATCAGGACAACAGTTCACTGTTACTGTAACCTATTGTATTATTTTGTTATATATTTCTTTTAAGTATTTAAAAGATGTACACATATGTAATATACAAAAGAACAATGTAAAGTAGTATAATCTGGAGTAATTTGCCTCTGGGCAATAGAATGGGGACAATATTGTGTGCGCTTTGTACTTTTTGTACATTGATCTCTGTGCCACAAGTAAGCTTAATCTAGTTCTAAATTTCAGCATAAGTTGCTGCTGCTTAAATATTTTATAATTCACTTGTATAATTCTATGCAAATATTCCTTATGTAATAGGATTTTTTTAAAGGTACATGCCTGTTTAAAATATTTTAAATTTGCATATCACAACCCTGTGGTAGTATGAAATTACTGTTAACTTTCAAACACGCTATGCGTGATAATTTTTAAGATAAGCAGATATGAAGAAAAGCAAGTTAATCTGGGAGGCTTAAATAGATTTAGCTATGTGCAGGTTTTGTTTTGCTGTATGTATCCATGTGTGCATCTGGAAATATGCATGCTTTTGTGTGTATGTTCCTGGTGTACTGTAGTTTCTCTTTTACTGTATGTTAACACTAGGTGGGCTTATAAACCCACTGATGCTGATGTGAGTCCGGCTTTCCCCGTTAGCAGGCGCTAGTGAAAACTGTGTTGGTGTTTACCAACATATACACCATAGACTGCCATCATCAAAGGCCCAACTGAAATGAAAGAGAAGACAGGGAGTTGAGGTTTGGGGTTGTGTTTCAGTTTCCCAGACACTACTGACTTGTTTCACATGAATTTGGTCAAGTCACTTCACTTCCCATGCCTCAGTTTCTCATTCTGGTTATAATGGTTATAATTACACTTACCTACCTCCCAGGAATGTTGTGAGGCTTAATTGCTGTTTGTGTAGTGCTTTGATTTTTTTTTTTTTTTTAATTTGTTCTTGCAAAAGGTGCCAGGTAAGTGCAAACACTATAACCATTATTTTTTCACTTTCAAAGGTGCTGGATATTGAGAGGTGCTGGTGGTTATAGAAATAAAATTAGCATCTGCCTTATTTTGATACTGTTAACCATGAGTGGCATTAGAAGCTGGATAATGAGTTGTTTGATGGTGAGCCACAGCTCAGCTGTGTCGTTACAGCATTGAAAGCAGTATCTTTGGTCACCTTAATTTCATGGCAGGAAGGAGTTAATAGTAAGTGATAAAAATCAAATGGAAGGATAAAAAAAAAAAAGGTATATTCACTTTTTAAATATAAATGGCTTTCTGGTGGGCCCAGGATGGTAATGACACGTAAGGCCTGGGTTGTACTTTTCTCTGTCGTTTGTGTTTTCCCATGCTGCATTGGCACTTTTAATTAAAACAGCTAAACTGGGATCTCTTTGCGAAACTAATTTAGCTTTTTGTACTATTATTTTTAAACTAAAAGGGGATTGCTGAAGGTGAAGGGTCTGGAAAAACACTACAATCTGTGTTCCAATTGGAAACAAACCCTAAGAATGGAGAATCTTAATTTAAAATAATGCAAGACAAGTTTTCATTATCTCTTTTTTTTTTCATCTTTTTTTCCTGCCCTTCCCCAAGCTGTTTAATAGAGCAGGTAGATGTTCAATTGTGTATACAGAGCCAAACACAACCAATATTCAGTTTCTAAACACAGCAGTGGTGGGGCTTTTCTTCACCTGAACAGCAGTGGCCAATTTTTTGATGGGAAAGTGTTTTTCTCCAGTGGCTTCAGGGAGTCTGTCTTGCCAGCATAATGAATGGGGATACTTAGAATGCACAAATTTCCATGCCTTTTTTTGCTCACTTGAAAACACTTTGATATGAGGCACTTGTTTACAGATGTCCAATGTGAACGCTCGAAGAGCAGGTGGTGAGAGCCTGGTGTCATTCCAGTAATACATAAGCTACTGTTTCAGTGCACACCAAGGGTTAATGTTGCAACTGCCTACTGGTCCAGTTTACTGTCTCACCTGAAAACTCTTGATGACAAAAAGACGAGGGGCCGCAATTTAGCAATAGCAGCATAGTAACCTCAGACCATACAAACTCTGCAGCGAAACTGTATGATAGGAGTTGGAAGCTGCCTTCACCCACCAAGTGTGCGCTCCCATGTCAGAGGTTGGCAGGGCTCCCACTGACACTGCTTCCGCCTCTGTGCCACAGGCTGCCTTGCTCCCTCCTCTTTCTTGGGAGGGGAGAGGCTCAGGGAGAGCTGCAGGATCTCTCACCTGCCCCTGCCCAAGTCTCCTGTGTGCTTGTGTGCAGGTGAGCTGTCTGCTGCTTCGTGCACAATGTAGACCTTCTTCTTCGATAGTCACATTGGCAGGAGAACTCAGTGGCTGGCAACATTTATTTTGTTTTGGTCTTGTTTTTTAACTTTTTTAATCATGGGTGATATTTATATTTTTGTATCATAAGAATGTTTTTCCTACAGTATTTGTCATGCCAGTTTATAACAAACAAGATGCAGGGATTTTATTTCTATTGGAAACACTATTACAGTTATGTTTTTACTGTTTAATGGATTTTTATTTGTATAGAGTGCTTACTAATGTTAAATAGGAAAGAGTATATAACATTTATGTTAAGGACTTGTTGTAGCTTTTAGTGTGAGGAGTTAAAAGGAAAAAATATTCAAACTGGGTCTCATTGCCTGCCTGTTTTGGTAGGAGTGGGTTTGTGTCATTTCAGTTACAAAGATAAAATTATGCCATATAATTTATTTATATGAAAATTTATTTTTGTAGTGTACATAGTAGTCATCAAGTCTTTTGACAGAAGTATATTTTTAAAGAGTTTATATGTAATGATGATACCATTATGTTTTGGAACACTGCTGAGATAAGATTACAGTGCACACTTTTCCTTGTAAACCCCCTGGTGAAAAGAAAGTGTTTAACAGTGTTAAGAGAAAGAGAGTGTGAATATTCATACAATTATGAACTGTGTTTTAGCTACCATTTGTGATCTAGTGTGGTTCTCATTTTAAACTTTGAATGGAAATTGTACAAACTCTCTAAATATTAATGTTCGAACACTGATAGAAATTCTAACATGAATTAAAAAATATAACTTACTGGTTATGGATATGTTTTTTTATGGAATGCTTCTTTATGTACTGCTGGTCAACTGTGACGGTAAAACCATGAAATCATTCTTACTTGGAGCATGAATTTGATATGTTTGGGAGATTCAGATTTGCCCATTTTGGAGCAGGAGCCAATTCTGATGCCCTATCTAAACTATAACATGCTAGTCCTTGTTTGTTGATTCTATTACCCCTGTTACATGTTGGGGGATAGATTTAGGGCTGGATTATACATTTTGTTCTCACTCTGAATGAAATAGTTTCTGTAGACTTCGAACTCTTGGCTAAAACACTTTATGTACAGGTTATTTCTGGTTAGATGTGGGAGGAAATTGTCTTTTCCCCATCTCTGATTACTCCCTGATTATTTGGATTAGAGAAGCAGTCTGGTATTTCCACTTTGTGGAAGAAAAGAATAATAAATGTGGAGTACTGAAAACTACAGCCCTCCATAAGAAGGGAGCCTCTTGACAAAACTTCCGGGAAGTGTGCTAGTGATTGCAAGCCAGTGTGCATGTCCCTGTGCCCTGCACAAGCCCTCTTGGCAAGGAGGAGAGACTACTGCAGGCAGCAGAGTAAATGTTGTCAGTAGCAACATCTGTCTGAAATAATTTGCATCATAAACCTATGTGATTTGTCCTGTGCAAAGATACTCTTTGGAACATCCATCAAAGCACCACAAAGCCAGCCAGCTTATCTCGATCCTTTTCCAGCCAGCTTTTCCTTTCTCCTATAACCTTTTAGGTGATTTTTTTTTATGTAAGTCTTCTAAATTTCTTATAAACAAAAAGCCCAAACATATCTTGAGGTAACTTAAAATTCAGCCTCTACTTTTCATGGCCAGAGGAAAGGCAAATACGATTTTTTATGTTTTCTGGAAGTTTAACTACAGAAGAGAAAGACAGCGTTAAAGGACTTGAAGTGCAAAACTCCTACACGTTTTTTGCTACTTAAAATACTCTCCTTCACACCTTCAGGATTAGCCAAACTGAGTCAGGTTGCAGATTTGGCTTTCCTGGGTTACAGCCTGTGAGAGAAGTGCCCACTAAGGCCTTGCTTTAGCTCAAATCACTGATTTTGTCTTTTTTGTCCCAGCCGTGGAATAGGTCCATTCACAGGGCTGGAAACCATATAAATAAATCGATACATTCTGTCAGAAAACAGGCTTTTTCTTTAAAAATTCCATTTTGCATCAACAATAGCTATTTACATGATATTACTTGTCATGTTTGGATTTTGTATCGTTTTTCTGTCAGTCTTGCTAACCTCAGGTTAAAACTTGATCACGTTTTTGTCAGAGATTGGCCATATTTATTCAGACCTTAAGTAAACATGCAGCCAAATTTTTGTTGGCATAATGCATGTATTTAACAGCTTCAGGAATGCTGCGTGCTGCTAAACTGTAGCAGCACTTATGTATGAACAGGTGTTTCATTTTTGTTAACTTTTACTCCCAATGAGCATTTGAGACACTGACTGTTTATATCTGAAAACCACTATTGCCACATTGTAATTACTTTTAATGTCTGCTTCAAGTGATGAGAACAATTACTACTTTCCAACTCCATTTAATCATTCTTGTCGTTTTTGTTAATAGTCAAGTTGAACCTTATTGCTAGAATAGGATGCACGGTGGGAAACTGCACTGCCTAGCTTGAGTGGCCTAAAAAAATACATTCCCTCTTTAACTTTCCCTGGTTAATTGCAGCTAATTAAGCACAAAAAATGAAGTGGTAATGCTGCTTTGACAAAAACAAAACAAACAAAAAAACCCACACAAACTCCAGAATGTTTACCATATATAATAGCATTTTTGATACTGCAGAAACTATTTTAGCCCTGTGGGTACAATTTAAGCAGAAGAAATTTCTGCCTGAGATACTTGGTTGTCTGCAGTAGCATCCGGGCCACTTATGACCCTACCATAGATTTTTATATGAATGTTTCCGTCTTCATTTTAACAACTGTAACTGCACACGTCACTCATGTTTCTGCTGCCATGGCAGCTATACCTTCTTGCAGCTGATGAAAGGTAAGGCTGCAATGAAGAAGACTTCACCTTGTGTTAGTGAAGCACAGAACACAAGGCAGCATGTGTTTTAGTCTGTTTTGCTAAGCAGAGTATCCTCACAGGTTTTTCTCCAGGTTTAACTCAAGCTGCCAGTTAAGAGTTGCTGGATCTATGAATGAGTTTGAATTAGGACCTCACATGCACATGGTGGATTTAAACTTCTGCACAACAGAGCACAAAAAAATGTGGCTTTTCTGTCTAGTCTTTCCATCCCTTGAGCTAAAGTCTTTGCAGTGGGTCCCACTTTGTAGGTCCCTAGCTGCCTTGTGAAACCTGCTGGGAAGCAAGGCTGTAAACTGGAGGTTGGAAACTGCTTCCCAGGCAAAGGAGGTCTCTGCCTCAGTTGAAGAGGAAGGGGTGGGAACCAAGAGTCAGGCTTCACTCAGGGGGGTGTGAATGACACATCTCTTGAGGGGGAAAGACCACTGAAGTATTTGAAAAGTGATTCATAGTAAAAATGAGAGACCCTGGGTGCTCTGAAAGAGGGAGAGCTCCACCATCCAATTTAAGGGATCCGAAATAGTATTGAAAATATATTTCAGTGCCTAGGTAAAACTGATTTTTGTTTCAGGTTGTGTCAAGTTTAGCACCTCTGAATTTTTTCATCTGAAGTTTACATTAGAGAACAGATTTGTAGGGAGGAATGTCTGCCCAGCCTTTTGAAAGAGAGGGGAAGGAAAAGGAATTAAACAAGAATTACTTGGTAGCTAAGAAGAACTCAAACGAATAACATCATTGTGCTTCTTTTTTTCCAGCTTTTGTTACTTTGATGAAGGGAAATCTTTCCTCTTTCTCTACCTTATAACCGATGTTGTGTCTTGCCCAGACCTTTCTGGTCTGTCAGACCTTTGCAGGGTTTATAAGTGGGTAGCTTTCCTTTGGAGAGCCTGTCACCATAGAGTGCTGCTCCTGCACTAAGGTGGCTTTACTGAAAGTATCTGTGACTCTTTAAGTCACCAAACATTTAAACTAGTAATCTTGAGGTTAAAATGCCAATTGACCCTTTCCTAGTTACCAAACATATAAACCATCTGTAATGGGAGTTTCCCTCTGAGCCAAACAGGTTATTGCTTCTCATTAAACAAAGGATCAGATATTTTTTTTTAATTGTTAAGACTAATAAAGGTAAAAGAGTACCTTATTTCGGTATAACTGGGGTAAATAGGAAACTCACAACTTTCATCCCAAATAACTAATATTTGTTGAAAAAGAATTCAAACCTTCTTTCACTATTATGCAATCATTTTAACAGCTCTTACTCTGCTAGCCAATATAATATGCTTCTGTACCATTTTTCAACATTTTGAAAGACTACTTTAAATGGTTATAAAGGCTAAGGAAGGGTATTACTGTACAGTGTCACACACCTTAATGTAGCACTTAGGAATATTCTGAGATAACAAAAAGACATCTAAAACTTAATTTTTGAGATAGTAGCACGGAGCTTTCTACCTGGCAAAAGTGCAGTGGGGGGGCTCTTTTTGTTTAACTTGTCAAACTTTGCAAAAAATTGTCAACAAAGTTCTTGTGAAACTAAATGAATGGAACAAAAGATTCCATGGCTGGAGGTCTGTGAATGCCATGCATTTATAGTTTCATTCAGTCTGACCCACACTGAGTCAAGTATGGAAACAGAACTCTAAATTAAGATGAGTTATTTTTAGCCCTAAAAAGATCTGCATGTGAATATAATTGCTAAATGTGTCCAACTCTACTCCTATTGTCAGACATTTCGGTATAATTTGAGGAAAAGTGTACGTCTGGGGGCAAAGAAGTGCTTTTAAGTACATTTTCTGTAAAATCTTTATTCTCAGCCATAAGCTGTTAAAGAGATGACTGGATGTGGCACTTAGTGCCATGGTTTAGTTGACAAGGTGCTGATCAGTGAAAGGTTGGACTGGATGATATCAGGTCTTTTTCAAACTAAGTGCTTCTGTGATTCTGTGACTTGGATCAGCTCCCCAGTGCCGCTCGCCAACGCCCCACCACTCTCCCCATCACATGCTCTCTGCAGGATGTCCACCAGCACAGTTCCTCTCTGATGTGAGTGAACCCCACAGAAAAATGCATCTCCTTCATGCTCCCCAGGACTCTTCTTTCTCTGACACCCGACCTGTTCTGCAGCCAAGCTGGCCAAGCAGGGTGAATGGAGGGACCAAGGGCAGCTGCTGGGTTTGGCACACAGAGCTGCTGCCGAGCCACAAAGAAAACCCCAGGTCTGAATGGCAAGGGTGGAGGCGGCCCAGCACACTCCAGGCACTCAGTAGAATGGAGTGGGGGAAGCAGAGCAGGATGAGGCTCTGCAGGCAGGCAGAAAGCAGCCAGGGAAGGCCAGGCCCCGCTGCTCTGGGGCTGCACAGGGGGACAGAGCGCTGTCCTGGGAGGAGACAATGGACAATGACATTCATAATGGGCTTCAACTTTTCTGGTCAGCCCTGGTTAGGCAGTGGGACTAGATGATCGTGTGTCCCTACCAAGTGAAACAGCCTATGCTATGCTGTGCTATAGTATACTGAAGATGTAAACATTTGGTTATTGAAATAAACATATATGAAGCATGGAAATTCCTGTAAACTCTGATGGGAATAAGCCATGAGTCAGCAAAAGCATGTTTGACCCTTAAGAAAATACTGCTATTAAATCGTCTTCAGTGGAATTACTCATAGCTAAATCTTCATTTGTACTAATCTTTCCATGGTTTGGTTCTCAGTGTGTACAGTGAAAAGTGTTGTCCTGGTTACCCTATTCTTACTCTTCCTTTAATTCACAGTATGCAACTTGGGCACAATGAGTCATCCCTGTGGAGGTGTCCCTCTGCTATTGTTGACTACAAAAGGTACACAGATTTCTGACTGTAGAGACTCCAGCTCATTCTTGAGCTACTTGCCTGTAGCTGAGATTGAGAATCAAGTAAAAAAAATTCATCTTTTTCGCCTTCAGATTGTAAATTGTAATTTACTTGGTGGTACTCTGGGACTTCAGGAATGGATTTGCATACTTTGGGAGCCTTTTTGAGCTGCATCTGAAGCAGGAAGTTACACAAGTAAAAACTATAAGCAGAGGATTTTCTTTGTGGAAGTGAGCTGTCTTGCACCCTTCTGAGAGCTGTACAAGAACTATTTTGGAATAGCCTTGGGAACCTTATACCTAGGACTTCAGGTCACTGCCATAAAAACCAGTCTTTCTGTTTTTATAATGTGTTCTGGTTTTGCCATTCTTATTAAATTATCACCTTTTGCGTTTTTTTGGTTTGTTTTTGTTTTGTTTTGTTTTGTTTTTTTAAATCTTAGGCAACCTTTTAAGTCAAGAAAATTACTGCATCCATTACCTTTGTGGAACTGGACCTCTTCAGGGACTTTTTTTATTTTTTTTTCTTATGGTTTAAATATGATTTTACTCACAACTACAACACCCCTTACTCTGTTGGCCATCCTCCTCCTTGCTTTCCCCCTTGCACATCCTCATGGGGATGGTCAGTGTGGTATCCAGTATAGCTCACGGTTAGCTGGTGAATGGAGGTATGCTGAGAGATACTTGTGATAAGCAACTTGAGTGGAGTTGTTCTAAAAAGCCAACAAGAAGGACCACTGAAGAAGTACAAGATCTCTTGTGCACTAGTAACATTCACAAATTTGTTTTGGGGCTAGGCAAGCCTGAATATCCCAAAAAATAATCTCTGTAAGAAGCCTTTCAGAGCCTAGGAAATGATTACCTGCTTTTCTTCTGTTTTGTTTCTTTCCATTTTGTGTATGTTCCCCAAATGGCTTTTTGACTCAGGTTTTGCATGACTCTAATGAAGAATGTTACATTTTTGAAAGCCATTTTTATCAGACATGCTTAGCAAAAGAAATACTATTAGAGAAAACTTGAAATTCTCCTAACAAAACTGACATGGGGTCTGATCCTTTGAACATTCATATCGTTTGTTTCACAATCATGGTAAATAACTAGGACTATTCAAAATGGAAAAATTAAATAAATACTAAAGTAGTTGCAGAAATGGGATGTGAGTGCTGCAGCTGATAAAAATACATATAAGAAAGTTTGAGTTTTACTACTAATGAGATTTAGTTCAGCTTGGCAACATGGGACTTGGATATTCTTCATACACTAGTGTACACATACATACACTGTGGTGCTGGTTTATTTGATTTTGTAGATGCAGGACGAAGGGATGCCAGGAGAGAAGCAGAAAGTCAGTAGGTTGCATAGTAGAAAGTGAAAGAAAACAGCAGGAAGAGAAACAGAGAGAACTACACCTCAGCCCACATGGGAGAACTCTCAGAAGTTTCTTTAAAAGGTGCATTTGAAGTTTGTGCAAAATGGCGAGGGGTGTCATTCTGATGGACAAGGGAGGTTTGGCTGTGCCTGCATGCTGAGCATAAGAGCCCAGTGTTCCCACTCATAGGTGAGGCGATAACTTGCTTCAGGGGATACTTTTTATAATGTTGATGCTGGCTTTTTGAGTGTTTTTCTATGCAATGTATGTGTGTCTATGTGTGTGTGAGTGTGTATGATGGGAAACATGCGAGTGCGTAGTAAGAACTGTGGTTTCAGTGTATGGAATTTGCTACTGGCAAGTTATTTTAGCATTGAGTCCAAGAAAAATACTAGGTAGGCTTGTATTTTTGCATGTGATTTTTTTTTTTTTGTCCTGAAATGTATTAAAAGCCTTCCAAAATACAGGAAGTTGCACCTTGGATTTCACAATTTCCTTGGGGCTGACATTCCTGGTGCACATTGCTTCATTTTCTGATTCTGCTTTAATTTTTGTTGTTTAGCAAACTCCTGAAGGGAACCTTAGAAGAAGAGGCTCCAGATAACTGTTTTTCCTTGGTCTGGGGGTTGGCTTCCCTGAATTTTCCTAAAGAATTTTCTTCTGCACTGTCTTACACACTATGAAAGTCTCTAGACCTCCTTTCCACATTCCTGTTGTTTTGATTAATTTCTTTGGAGTACAAATAGGACTAAGCAGAATTGAAGTGTACTGACTTACTGGAAGTGGTCTTGTTAGCTTGCTTAATGTACACACAATAGAAGAAAAAGGCTCTGAATTGAAGACACTCCACTGTGTCATTTAAAATTATTTTCTCTGGACTCAAAGTATCTTTCCCTTTAAGGTCTTCTTTGCATGGATGCTTGGAATAACACTCAAATGTTTTCCCATTGAAACAGTGTGTCAGACCAGAAGTGGGCTGTGACCCAGCAGATGCTTTTCTCCAGTTCCAGAAAACACACATCCCCTTAGTAACCACCATATTATTTCTCACATGCCATCTAACAGACTAAGTATGTGAAAAAGCAAAGGTTCTGGAAGCCCTCATGAACAAGCATTGCAGTAGGAGTGTATAGGAAGCCACTGCTTACGGGTCAGCTGGGAGTCTGGCTGTTGCACTGGCTTTTCCTGGCTTTTCTGTGGGAATTTGTGATACACGCATCCTGGTGTGTGGTTTT
>JAWWEW010000088.1:33929803-33949003 GCA_035583185.1 Anabacerthia variegaticeps
CCCAGTCTCAAAATCATTCATCAGGTTCCTCTTTTAAAAATAATACATAGAATGAAGCAGCCTAAGACCACTGAAGTCACAGAACTTTCATCTGAACTTTCCTTTAATCATATGTTTTTTAAATTAAGGTTTTTTTCAATGTATACTGAGCCTCTGTTACAAAGGATTTTATATACTTAGTGGGATATGAAATGCAATTTAGTTTATAATTTAAGTATCAGTGATACATAAAGCCCTGAAATGAACCCCTGAAAAGGGAATGTAACTGTTGTTATATTAGCATGTAGCAGTAGAGAACAAGAAGAAAAGAAAGCTGTAAAAAATACAGAGGAGATAATTTGATAAGCAACACAGGACTACCTCTGCTCAGTTACAACACCAGGATGCAAAAACTTGCATCACATTTGTCACAACAGTGACAAATAAATTTGGTAGGGAAGATTTGTACAAAAGGCAGCAGAGCTGTAGTATAGTGCTGGAGAACTGGGAAAGCATGAAAACGGAGTACTGTGTGCAGAGTCCTCTGTACACACTTGCAAAACCAGTGTACCAAATGTGTTATTCTGACTTTGAATCTATCATCAAAGGATTCTTTTGATTATTGTATGATGTGGTTAAAAGCTTTAATATGATATAAAGCATTTTGTAGTGAAATTGGTAGAGAAGTAATTGTCAAGCTAAAATTTTATCATTATCTTTTTGAGATAATGAGGAAATTAAGCAAATTAAATTATGAGGCCAGATCCTGAATCCCATCAAAAATAAGCAGAGAGTCTTGAAAGAGTGATACGGAAAAGTAAATGTTACTTTCCCACTTAGTCTTCTTGATCATAGTACTGATCAAGCCTACAGATGATATCAAACTGAAATAGCTCCCAGAGAACTGAAACCTGCCAAAGGTCTATCTGGTTTTGCTGCAAGTGGTCTCCATTGCTATTGAACAGCTACTGAAATCATGTGGTGCGTCAACCTACATTTTGATTGTAGCAACTGCAGCATTTTCCTTATGGTTGGTGGGAGCTGCCTGCTTTTCTGTGTCGATGGTGAAAAATGGCCACAACCGATCAAAAGATCTTACCCCAGATAGAGTTCAATAGCAGTAATTTATTTTTACACAGCATGTTGTAGCCTAATACCTTTTTTATTGCTCTTCTGTTGATTTCTCACAGAGTTTGCTGTGCCATCTCCTTTCTTCCTCTAAGTGGGAAAGTAACGAAGCTGAAACCAGTCCATTCATATCAAATCTGGGCTACACGTCTGCAGATTATTACTGTCACTTAGTTAAAAGTGTAAGTATTTTGTGCAATTGAGATTTTGTTAATAATAAATCACCAGTTTATAAGCACATACATGGAGCTGTCATTGTGATAAGGAACATGGACTAAACTTTGTTTATCTTTTCTTACCTCGGTTACTTTTACAACCTTTTAAGGGAAAAAAAGGAAGTGGGAGATCTGTGGACAAATGGGAAAATTTTATATTAGATTACGCTCTAATAGATATTCATAAAAACAAAATTCCTGTTGCTGTTATAGCAAAAATCTATAATTTTTTCCTTGTGAAGTCAAATTTGTATGTATTGTTTTGTGTATTCGAATGTAACTTCTGAATGTTTTCTTTGACTGTATCTACTGCATTTAAAATGGTAGATGAGCCTTGAATCTTAGAAAAAAATATCTAATATATAAAAACAGTGGGAATAATATTTCATAATATTTTTACTTGAATTAGATAAAACATGTAAAAATTATTAGTAGTACTCTTTTGAAAGTTTTGCATTTACCTGTGGGGAAGCAGAGCTAAAAATATCTTTTTAGTTTTAAAATCTGTAAGGCATATAATATGTTAAAAACTATATTGCAGCAGTTTATTCAGTGATCTGGAGAGCTTTAATTTGGCATAAATAATTAAAAAATGAAAAAAAATTAAAAAATCAAACTAGATGAACAGAGAAGGATATTAACCTTTACAGTACATGAGTCACACCGAGAACCATGCAGCTAATGTCTACTTATTTGCAGTATGTGCAATTTATTATATTTATTTTTATTTTATTTAACAGATGGTTTTTTCACTAGTTACAGAACTCCAAGAAAATCAGTTCAGTGGACTTAACATTCAGGGGAGGTAGGTGTTGTCTAAACATAATTTTGATATGTTTTGGTTTTGATCATTACAGTTCAGTGAGGATTGTTTTACAGTCTTGGGCAACTTAGGTTCCAACTGAAAAGTTTTGGATATATATGTAGATAATTTAAGGTGTGAACAAGCCTGTTAACTTGGCCTTCACGTAAGAGTTTATACTTAGCCTAAGAGTCATAGAATGGTTGGAAGGGACCTTTAAAGTTTATCCAGCTCAGCCCCCTGCTGGTGTTCCCTGCAGGGCACATCCACCAGATCGAGTTGCTCAGGGCCTGTTATGACCTGCCCTACCAGGCAGCAGTAACTTTTGTTTTATTATTATATCCACTGGAGTGAATTCAAGTAAAATGATACTAGATGACCAGTGTTAGCAGATATATATATGTAGTATTTATTTTAGAACAATTTGGTTGCAAAGGAAAACAGGTATGTAGCTGTTCTGGTTGTTATTATCTATAGTAACACAGGAATATAAAGGCATAAAGTTATTGCAAAGGAAAACAGGTATTTAGCCATTTTGGGTGTAACATAGCCATCCAAAAATTGTGTAAGGGAAAAGAGAGAAAAAGAAAGAAAGAGACGAAGAGCGCCCAAGGAAATGTCCAAGGGAGAGGGAGGGAGAGAGGGAAGAAGGAAGGAATTTGGAAGGAATTCAGAAGGAAGGAAGGAATTCAGAAGGAAGGAATTTGGAATTTGGAAGGAAGGAATTCAGAAGGAAGGAATTTGGAATTTGGAAGGAAGGAATTCAGAAGGAAGGAAGGAATTCGGAAGAAATTCAGAAGGAAGGAAGGAATTCGGAAGGAAGGAAGGAAGTTAGTTATAGTCAAGACTCAAAGGTCTCTGGCAGACTTGGTTGTTGCTGTCCTTGGTGTCTCTGCCTGTCAGGGCGCAGTGTGGGAGAGAAGTCCATGAAACGCAGTTTGATGGGTTTATAAACCCTGAGGAGCTGTCCTGGTGCCCCACTGTCTGTGTGGAGAGGGAGGCTGTTTTTGCAGAGACATGATGTTTTTGGTCACGTTGGAAACGTGGGTTTTTGTAAGTCATTTAGGCTTGGTGGGGGTGGGCGCTTTGTAGGCACCTCTGCTAGAAGCGAGGCATTAGTGATGGGTGTGTGCATAAAGGGCCCCCTTGATGCTGGAAACCCGGACCAATAAGAATTGCTTAGAGACTTTGATTCTGTTGAGCAGCGGGTATTTGTTTATTAGTGGCGGGAGTCAGGGGGTAACTCGGCCAAACACACCCCGCCGAGCTATGGGGTGTGCAACCTTTTATGCCCGGTCTTAATTACAGGCATACATCATCTTATACATATGCATTTTGTAGGTGGCTCCTTTGGTTACATAATGCTGATCTGCTTGCACCTGCGTGCTTTCCTCCTGTGGTGGTTGTCTCCTTTACTTCGGCCTCTGGTGGTCGTCCTAGTAGTCTTCATCACTGCTGAACTCTCCGCCTGTTGTCTTCACACATGCTTTGCTCTGCTGTTCTCTCCCTGGCGCTCCCCTTGCTGCTTCTGACCAGCTCCTAAACTCCTCGCTATAACTTTGCTTCAACCTGATTGGCCAGCCTTTAATTACATCCGATTTTGGTGTTTCAGTTGTTACTGTGTAATTTTCCTGGGTCCAAAGTCCAACACTCAGAGACCAATCACTAATTATGCACCTGAGCCTGGTTACAAACCCAGACCCAAAGCTTGATGCCAAGGCTTAGTGCGGCTGCTAACCACTAAATTCAGAGTCAGCTGCGTCACCCTGACACTGCCTGGCCCATAGGAGATAAACATCACAGGCCCAGAGAGTGCCACTCGTCTCCTTTAGATGAACATCATACACCCAAGATTCACCCCCAGCGCCTCCTCCCTTCAGCCTTATCTTCAGTCCTGTGGCAGGGGGCTTGCACAGCTTTCTCCAGTAACAATGTTTAAGACTATTAAAAAAGTCCTGTTCCACAAAGGGACTGGCCTTCAACCCTTCCAGGAATGAGGCATCCACAGCTGCTCTGAGCAACCTGTTCCAGTGCCTCACTACCCTTATAGTAAAGAATTTCTCATATGCTCTACCTTCTTTCAGTTTAAAATGATAATTCCTTGTCCTGTCACTACAGGCCCTGGTAAAAAGTCTCTCTGTCTTTATTATAAGCCCCTTTACATATGGAAAGTTCAGAATAAAGTATTCCCAGAGCCTTCTCATCTCCAGACAGCAACCCCATCTCTCTCAGCCTTACCTCATAGGTGGGTTGCTTCAACCCTCTGATTGTCTTTGTGTCTGTCGTCTGAACCAGCCCCAGCAGGTCAATGTCCTTCCTGGGTTGGGGGTCCTGGAGCTGGATGCTGGTGGGGTCTCACCAGAGCAGAGCAGAATCATTGCCCTCAACCTGTCGGCTACATGTCCTGTGATAGATCCTGGAATAAGGTTAGCCTTCTGGGATGCAGACACACTTTGCCAGGTCATGTTCATCTTTTCATCCACCAGCACCCCCAAGTCCTTCTCTGCAGGGCTGATCTCAATCCTTTCACCCTCCAGTTTGTACTGATACTGAGGTTTAACCTGTCCCACGTGCAGGACCTTGCACTTGGCCTTGTTGATCCTCAAGAATGTCATAATTCTAGTACTGGCTGTTATATAAGTCCTTACAATCAAAGTTAACTAACTACAGCGGAAAAAAGCAAAAAATAAATAAATTTCCAAAGGAATTTTTTCTCTGTGTTAGAATAATAGTTACTTGGCACTTGTTATTAATGATAATGATTACGAACATTTTGTTTTCCTTCCATTAATTTCCTGATCTGGTACCAAAGACTACTGTGGCAATACTGCGTGTTTTATATACAATTAACTTGAATGTACGCAAGCACATAGTATTTTTACCCTATAAATGTTTCCTTCTCCTTTTTTCTAAGGATGAAAGTATAATAAAGTGGATGGGAAGGAAACAAAAAAGTGATTTGGTCAGATCTCCAATCCAGATTATCCAGAGATGCTAATAACCACCTTGCAACTTTGTATAGTGTGTTTCTATGTGTCTAGGTATAGTCAGTGAGAATAATAATTTATTGATCAACAGTATATAAATACAATTAATTAAGCCCAAATCCATGACCATAAAAAAAAGGGAACACATTTGCCTAATGCTATTGTTGTTGCTGTTTAGTCATGATCATGCCTTTTTGCTGTGTGATTTGTACCTTTCTACTGAGTGCAGATCATAGTCTTTTGTCAGTTCTTTAAAAATTATCTCATTAGAATAAACACCCACATTTTATAAACTAGGGTGAGACAGATTTAGCTGGAAAACTCATGAGTCTATTGGGAAGAGAAATACTTGGCTTCCACTGGGAGTAAAGGAAAATGTTGAATTTAGATGGATTTTTGAGTGTAGAAATTATGATATGGCTGTTTATTCAAGCTCCAGAGACAAAAGTAGTTTGCATTTTAATTTGCATAAAGGTGTACATTTTATTCCTTTTCCATTTAGTGATGCTTAAAACAACACAGATGACAATGTCTCTGCAAATTTATTGTACAAAATGGAAGGCACTGTGCATATTTTGAACATTATGTAGACAAGAAAATTGCCTTTGCAGGGTTTTTCTTCTGAAATTAACTAAGAGTGAATTAATCTGGTAAACTTTATTAAGCTTGGATAAGGAATTAGAAACAAATTTTTTGCAAAGAGGTCTGATTTAGAGTTTCAGGTCTGTGAATTTTACATGTTTATCCTGAAAAACGTTGCCACACAATAAATATCAGCCCAATAATTGCCATTCCTACAGAAACAAAAGTGCATCTCAAAGCATTTCAGTGTAAGAAACCTTAAACACATACTTAGTTAGGTATTTAGTCAGAGATACGCATCTTCAAAAATTTGTCATGTTTTATTTCTCTTGCTGTGGAAATCATAAGTGTCCACACTGCTGAGTAGCTTGTAGTGCAGTTACTGTCTCAGTTCTTCATGAGTGATGTTAGTGACTCCTCAGAGAAAATACTTCTGGGTTTGTGCAAAGAATGCACCTTTTAAAGTGAACACTGCAATCAGGAGAAACTTGCAGCAACTCAAGGAAGCCTATTACAAGCAATCTAGCACTTTTTAATTTGCTAGAATTCAGTATTTCATAGTTCTTGATTTTTGTGTCTTCCTGTCAAAGCCGCAGTTTCACATGCTAGAAACTACATATGCTCTTGAAAAGTTGTGATTTTGTTTTGCAAATCTAATCTCTACCATTTTCCTTTTTTTTTTTTTTTTTTTTTATGTTTCAATGGTTCTGTGTTTGGTTTATGTTCCAGATTCCTCTGTCTTTATTCATTTCCAAGCATGTAATTTTAGTGAGCGTGTCAAGCGAGTGGTTTGTATATTAAGAGCCAAAAGTGCTATATGTTCCTTCAACTGTAGATGTGTAAAACAAAGTATTTTCAGCTGAGCACTTGAAGACAGAAGGATTCATATTGTTTTGTTTACATAAATTGTTTCTGTTGAGAGGAGAGAGGTCAAAAAAGCAACAGGAGGCCTGAAAAGTGTCTAGGTGGTCTCTTCTGAGGATCTAGCAAACTTACATGGGAGCTGCGAATCTGTAGTCTTTCATGGATCCTGGGAAAGACAAAGCACTGCCTGCTAGGAGGGATGTGATGATTGAGCCAGCACAACTGGCTTCAATTCAGAATTGTGTTGATATTCCTCACATGGTTTGCCTTGAGTACTTAAATATCAAAATTTTATCTGACTATTTCTTAAGATTCTTCACGCAACATGTAATAACATGTCAACAGTCATCCCAGTAAATAATTTTTCAGCAGTTAGGTATCCATCTCTTACATTTAATCTTCTGTAATTAATTTAGTATATTTTTAGCTTATCAGTTTAGAATTTAAAAGTTTTGACTTTTCTGAAAAGGAGCTGTGTTTATTTTTCCCTCAGCCTTTCAGCCAGTCATGTGAATGCTGTGTCCATTTTCTGTGTCCCACTCATTACTTTACCTGATCTAACTCCATTGCTGGAAGCTCTCCTTCTTTACCATGGAGGTTCATCAGAAGAAATTCTCTGCCCAGAGTTTTTAGAGGCTGTGAATGAGGCCTTTTTAAAGTAAGTAGCATGGTCTGTATGATTTTTATGCTTTTTCCTAAAATTACTAATTTGATTAAATGTGGTTTCTCTGTGTTGACAGGATGAATGTACTATACACCTGCTTTCCAATAAAATGCATTCCTTGCAGTTGAATAGCAGAACTGAATTCATAGACCAAAGCAGAATTTTGTATTGCTGATGTCCAGTTGTAGCATAACGCCTTTAAATATTGATTGGGACTTTGTCTCACCTTTTCTCTAAAATGGAGGTTGAAGTCTTCAATAGATTTTAGTAATTTTGTGAAAGATGTGATCTTTTTTTATAAAAATGTCATTCACCTTTCTTATAAGTGTATCACCATTCCTAAGTTGACAATTTGGGAACCACTGTAATTTTCCTATGCACAAGATAGATTCTTATGTTTGATGTTTTCATATTTCCTTTTTTTTCTTTGTGTGTGTGTGAAATTGGTTCTCAAGAGTTTAAATTCACCTGGTTTTCAGCAGATTATTTTTAGAGGAGCTATTTGTGAAATACGAGTTTGCTTGTTTTGCTGCCACTAAATCCACTCTTCTGATAAAATAAGTCTGTGAATGAAAACCAGCTGAGTGAAGCTGAACATCAGCAAGACTATGCCAGGAAAGGGAACATGTCAGAGAAAGCACTTTGCTTGAGAGTTGCTTTATTCACATTGTAGCTGAGGGTCTGTATTATAAACAAATTTTTTTTATACTAGAAAATGTCCTATGTGGATATTTTACCTCAATTATCCATTTGTCTCCTTTTTTAAACAAAGTTTTAATTGCTTCCTCTGTGCTAATTTTAATTTCTGAAATGTTCCGATGAAGATTTTTATATTGCTCCATTGAGAGCTCCAGAAAAAATAAATAATTAATGGAAAAGCACATCTACTAATTCATACACATTACTAGAAATTGAGGAAAAGGAATGAAAAAAAAATGTGGAGGTCTCTTGTGAAAAATGTCCCTAAAAACACAGAGCAGTCTTTCACTCTTTCTCTTGTCCATCTTTTGTGGCTTCAGGCTGTATATGTGGCACAAGCAGTAATGCAGGTCAAAAAACTTGCATGGCAAGTTCACAGGTTCAGTATGGATGGTCTTATATCAGTAAGCTGGTGGGCAGTCCATCACAACAGACTTCTGACACTTAGTAATGTGAGTATGAGCATCCAAAGGATGGTCATAAAAGGTTCTTCTGACTGAAATAGATGTGTCTTTTCTTACCTTTTGAGCTACCTACTTGTCACAGTGAGCAAAAATACTTCAGTTCTTGTAGCTTTTGACTAAGTGACTCTTGCAAGACCCTTGACGAAAGTCTGTGGTTTCCCTGAGAACAGATGTAGGCTCAAAGGTGCTTTGCATGATATATTCCTGGCCTGTCACTGAAGCTCATGTGATCTTAATGTGAATGTGCTTGTGTTTTATTTTTTTATCCACTTTAACAACTGAATTCTATTTTCCCTAACTCTGTCGTATTCTGAACACATCTTTCTTCTGAACACGGGTGAAGCCTACTCCAGAAAATGGGTTATTAAATCCTGGTGCTTGCAGGGCACCACAGAACTCAGCATTGTCTTAGTGGGACCGTCTGCAAGTTCAGTCACAGGAGTATAACAAATACAGTTAGTAGCAGATCCTAATGTGGTGTTAAGCATTCTTTCTGCTCATATTTTTTTTTTTTTTTACTCAATAGCTTTAGTTTGCATGTACTCTTCAGCCTAATTTTCCTTTTTTTAATCTTAACTTGATTTAAGACCAAGGCAAATATTTCTTGTTATTTATGTATTCTTTTGGTTTTAACCTTTTAATTTGCAACTATCATGATAGCTACAAAAATATTCCAGGATGTTTTGTGCTGTGATACCTTTTCTTGGGTAGTTACTTTAGCATATTTTGATTTGTGCTGGTTCACACTGTGCCCTTTTCTCCTAGTGGTACAACACTGTACTTCAGCTTAGCTATAGCTGGAGGTTTTAGGTGAAGAGATAATTTGCCTTCTTAATCATTTGTCTTTTAAACAGCTTGGGATAGTGTTGGTGGGCTGAAGACTTAGCTATCTCTAACGTGTTTTTTTAATTTTCTTTTTTTTTTGCTTTCTTGTTCTGTTTGAATTTTTACCTTATTGCTCTTCAATGACAGGTAATGCTTTTGTTATATGGAAGAAATATTAAGGCCTTTCTGCTTATCTGTCAGAAGTCGTCTGCAGGTACTAGTCCAGGTTTAAAAGAGCACAAGTATTGGGCAGGACCTTTCTCTAGAGAGGAAGGAAACTCCAGACTTAAACCTTCTGTTCCCATTTGCTGGGATTCCTCATGACCAGATTGTTAGGTTTTAAACACATGTGGTAAAGTTACATTTGTAGATGATGGTGATTTCCTGTCACTCTTTGCTATTATGGTTTGATATTAAACAGAGCACTATAAACAAGATTTTCTCTCTCTTGCTTCAGGTTGCTCTTTGTGTATTCTTTTTCCTCAACATGTTAAGAAAGAAAAAAATAAGTACATTTTTGTCTTCCTTCCAGTTGCTTAGGGAAAACAATGTTTTTCTCTCTAAACCAGGAAGAAGATCTCCCTTCCTGAGTCAGCTGTCTTCAGCCTCTGGCTTCGTCACTTACCAAGCCTTGAAAAAGCTACCTTACATCTTCTAGACCACTTGGTTTCCATTCAGCTGAATTCACTGGAAGAGGTGGCTTGTGTTATAAAAGACTCATTACTGGTACGTGCAACATGTAGTACATTTGACTCTGCTCTTTTGTGCTTCAGAAGGGATGGTTTTCCAATATGTCAGCATATCTGAAGGAAATGGCCTCTATGTGACATATTAGTTGTTAATGCAAGCCAAATACCAAGTCTTACAAACAACATATTTTAGTTTTTACACTTAATTGGTAGACGAGATAAAAAGATTTCATCCAGTGATGAAGAATGGATAAAAAGTGAGAATCTCAATGGTGGGGATGATGAGTACCTGCCTCTCTCTTAAAAAATTATAAACTTTGGCCAGGGAGGATTTGAATCTGTTTTTACTTCAATCTCTGTGCCTTTGGAGTTCAGCAGTTTAAACAATTGAAATTCCTGGTAGATTATTTTATTGTAGATCGCTTAGTTATGTGGTTTTGTTTGCAAACCTGAACAAAATTCTTAATGCAAAACATTTGCTAAACTGTAATTAAAATTTGCTTTCAAAGGCTGTGTTATGTAGAGCACCAAAAATCTTCCCTAAAAGAAAACATGGCAGAGTACTTTTTCCAAAATAATGAGCTAGTTTAAAATACTAAATGTAAATTTAATTGTTAATTACAATGTGAAATAGCATGCGTGCTATGCACTTAAATTATATGTTTCATAAAAAGATAGAACTAAAGAATGGCATGTGGTATCTTATTATCAGCCTGTGAAACTGCTTAAAGAGTATGCTAGTTAGGAAAAGAATAGTACCTTTAAATTTGTGGGGGTTTTTATTTGAATCTGCATATCTCTTATTTTAGGGATCTGTTGTAATACTTGCAAATCTCATAAATGCTTGACATCAGTAGCTCTTCATATGTCATTTGTGGATTTAGGTATTCCAGAAGACAAGGCTGTATACAGGGCCTGTTCCTAATTTTGCTATATCAGATACACTGTAAATTGAATATATGGTAGTACATGTATATGTGGTAGTACACCTTATACCAGCTGACGAAAAATTATATCTATATCTTTTATTAAAGATCTAGGTTACATACATTAAAAAAGTAAAATATTCATGTTAAGTATTGGCTTATTGTTATTTATTAAAAATGTTCATACTTAAGTTGTCTTCACATCCTAATTGCTGAAAGGAATGTAACTATGTGTGCTAGTTCACATAGGTTGTCTTTGCTCCAAAGACTTTGTGCTTTCAAGATAAGTTACTCACAGAATGGCAACACTAGTGCAGCAGCTTTGAAGGCTGGTTTAGAGAGGACATCCTGTGGACAAGGAGTGGAATGAATGGATGCATTAAGGAAGAGAGCCATTGGTAGATGGGTACTGCTGATCGATAGGCATTGATAAGAGGGAGGGTGCATAAATGGGAGATGGCATAACAATTAAAAACAACAAGATGAGAAACTTCAGAGAGGCAGTATAGAAGAAAAATATGTGATCCAGAAATTGTGTTCTAAATGCGTAATGATACTCTGTACAACATACATGGTACTGTAAAGATATTTGTGTGACATTAAATCAGCCAGCACTTTGAATCCAACAGTCTAATTAATTTAGCCTGCCTGAAAGATATTTGAATATTTATTGAGAAATGTGGGTGTGCATTTTTTGGCAGTTGGATTACAGTATTTGTAGTATGTTAGCTCTGTTTACCTTATGGATATGGTAACAGAAGAGGAATCGTGGAATGAAACTAGAGTTACACTTTTCTATTTGGAAGAAAACCTCTGGAGTACAAATAGGCTGAAATATGTTAGTGACTTGATTATAGTACACTAGAAGAAGGAAATTTCAATAAGCTCTTTCATAATTACATTATCAGAGTAATTTATCTAAATATCTTGATACAGTAACCAGTCTGTACATAAACTTCATAGACATCTAAAGTAGACAGATAGTTGTAAACCACCATACTTCAATTATGAAAGAAACTTGATATGCAATACTCATATATTTTAATTCCAAGAGTAATTGTAGTGTGATGGTCCACTAACTTGTGTTTATATGTTATGCTATTATGTTTGTGGGCTTAGGGCTAAACTGAAATTAATGTTGGAAATTCTGTAAAACAAGTGAAGTTACCACTACAGATGGTCTTTTAGATTCTTCAGCATTAGATGGGTGAGTGGATCTCTTCCTTTCTGATATAACTTTAAGGTTTGTACATGGGCATTAACAAATAGAATTTAAGTAAATACACATACTAGTATTTTACGCTTTACCAGGAATGGATAAGTATGTATATACACAGACTTTTAAATCCCATATAAGTAAAAAGAGATGTGAACAAATCAGTGTCATTCACAGTTTGTGTTTGGTTTTGAGACAGCTTTCCCAAGGAGTTTTATTTCTTTCAAAGTCACGTTCTAAGAAAAGTGCAATAGGTTGAGAGGGCTTAAAATTTGTTCATTATAAACTGTCTGTTTGGCTGCATTTCATTTTTCCACCTTGGCATTTTAGAATCAGAGAGTCATTAAGGCTGGAAAAGACTTCCAAGTTGATAGGGTCCAACCTTTGACCTAACATTATCATGTCAACTAAACCATAGCTCTAAGTGCCGTATCCCATTGTTTTTTGAACGCTTCCAGGCATGGTGATTCCACCACCTCCCTGGCCAGCCTGTTCCCATGCTTAACCACCCTTTCAATGACAATATTCTTCCTCACGTCCAACCTGAACCTCCTTTGGCACAGCTTGAGAAGCCAACCCCCACCTGGCTACAACCTCCTTTCAGGTAGTTGTGAAGAATGATGAGGTCTCCCCTGGGCATTCTTCAGACTAAAGACTCCCAGATGCCTCAGCTGCTCCTCACAGGACTTGTGCTCCAGACCCTTCCCCAGCTCTTCCCCTTCTCTGGACATGCCCCAGCACCTCAGTGTCTTCCTTGTCATCAGTGGCCCAGAACTGAACATAGGATTTGAGGTATGGCCTCACCGGTGCTGAGGACATGGAGACAATCGCTTTCTTGGCCACCTGGGCACAACTGCTGGCTCATATTCAGCACCCCCAGGTCCTTTTCTGCCAGGCAGTTTTTCAGTCACTCTTCCACAAGCCCGTAGCCTTGTGTGGGGTCATTGTGCACCTCACACAACTGGCCTCAGCTCATCAGTCCAGCCTGTCCAGGTCCTTCTACAGGCCCTTCCTGCCCTCCAGCAGATGGGCACTCCCATACAACTTGGTGTCCTCTGCAAACTGGCCGAGGATGCACTCAATTCCCTCATCCACGTTGTCAGTAAAGATACTAAATAGGCCTGGGCCTGACATTGAGCCCTGGGAAACCCTACTAGTGACCAGCCACCAACTGGATGTAACTCCATTCACCACCACTCTCCGAGCTCAGCCATCCAGCCAATTTTTAACCCAGGAAAAAGTGCACCCATCTAAGACAAGAGCAACTAGTTTGTCCTAAAGAATTCTGTGTGAGACAGTATCAAAGGTTTTGCTGAAGTCCAGACGGACAACATCCACAACCTTTTCTTCACGAGGCAGGTCACCTGATCTCAAAATGAGATCAGGTTGGTCAGGCAGGACCTGTCTTTCCTAAACTCATGCTGGCTGGGCCTGATCCTCTGATTGTCCTGCATATGCTGTGTGATTGCACTCAAGATCTGTTCCATATCCCTGGTACCAGGGTCAGGGCGGCAGGCCTGTAGTTCCCAGGATCCTCCTTTCAACCATTCTTATTGGCAGATGTCACATTGGCCAACTTCTAATGATCTGGGACCTCTCCACTTATCCAGGACTGATGATAAACAATGGACAGCAGTTTGGTGGGCTCTTCCACCAGCTCCTTCAGTACCCTTGGATGAATCCCATCTGGTCCCTTAGACTTGTGAGGGTCTAAGGGGCACAGCGGGTCACTAAGTATTTCCTCCTAGATTGCTCGGAGTCTATTCTTCTCCTCATTTCTGTCTACCAGCTCACGGACTGGCTGCCTTGAGGGTAACTGGTCTTTCTGTTAAAGACTAAAGTAAAGAAGGCATTAAGTACTCCAGCCTTTTCCTCATGCTTGGCGACAAAGTTCCTTTCTGCGTCCAATGGGCAGTGGAGATGGAGAGTTTCCTTGTCTCTCCTTTTGTTGCATTTGTAAAACCACTTTTTCTTACCTTTAATAGCAGTGTCCAGATTGAGTTCTAGTTGAGCTTTTACCTAATTTTCTCTCTACATGACCTAATGACATCCTTGTAGTCCACCTGAGTTGCTACCCCTTCTTCCAAAGGTCATAAACTCTCTTTTTTTCCATGAGTTCCTCTGAAAGCTCCCTATTCAGCCAGGGCAGTTGTCCTACCCACTGGCTTCTCTTTCGGCACATAGGAACAACCTGCTCCTGCACCTTTACAATTTCTTCCTTAAAGCATGTCCAGCTATTCCAGCTCCTTTAGTTTTACAGACTGTTACCCAAGGGACTCTCTGAAACAGTGTCCTGAACAGGCCAAAGTTTGCCCTCTGGAAGTCCAAGGTAGAGGATTTGTTGTTCCCCTTCCTTACTTCACCAAGAATTGAAAACTATGATATTGTGGTTACTGTGCCCCAGACAGCCTCTGACCACCACATCTCCCACCAGCCCTTCTCTGTTTGTAATCAGCAGGTCTAGTGGGGCACTGCCCTTGGTAGGCTCACTTACCAGCAGTGTCAGGATGTTATCTTCCACGCGCCCCCAGAACCCTCTAGTCTGCTTTCTCTCTCCCGTGTTGAGTTTCCAGCAGACATCTGGCAAGTTAAAGTCTCCCACAAAAACAAGGACTAGCAATAGTGAAGCTTCAGCCAGCCACTTTTTGAATACTTCTTTGGCCTCTTCATCCTGGCTGTGTGGTCTATAATAGACTCCCACCACAATGTCTGCCTTGCTAGCCTTCCCCCTGATTCTCACTCACAGGCACTCAGCCTGATTGTCACTGTCCTTAAGCTTGATATAGCTGGAACATTCCCTAATGTACAGAGCTACCCCACGCCTCTTCTTCCTTGTCTGTGCCTTCCAAAGAGCTTACAGCCATCCACTGCAGCACTCCAGTCGTGAGCATCATCCCACCGCATTTCTGTGATGGAAAGTAAGTCGCAGCTTTCCTGCTGCACCAACTTCTAGCTTCTAGCTCTGCCTGGAACCCGTACTGCTTGCACTGGTGCAGATGTACTTCAGCTGGGCTGTCTGTGTCACTCTCAGCACTGGCCTATGTCGGCCTCAGGCTCATCTCTAGTGAACCTAATCTTAACCCCTTCCAGAGACAGGAAAAAACCCTTTCCAAGTCCAGCCCAGCATTGAAATTACACCTCCCTCTGCAGTTCAAGTGCTAGCTGCAGGGTCTCCCTTGCTGTTATTTTTTGCTTCAGCACTAGAGAGCAAATACAATTTTAGTGGGTGATATGGTGACTTGTTTTGCTTGACAGAGTATCAATCTGGAGACTGCTCTTGTTACCATGCCCTTGCTCTGTCCTCTTGCTGTGCCTTATTCTTAAGTTTTGAGTTTAGCTGGATCCACACTCACCTGGCGTTAGCAGCTGTGCCAATGAAACAGGCATTCATGAAGAATAAAGGAGGAAGGATAAAGAGACAATATGTGAAAACTTTTTTTCTTCTTGTAATATGTTCCAGCTAAGATACAATTAGTTCCCACAGTATTGCCCATTTTCAAAATCCGTGTTATTATGGTAAAATAGTCAAAATATTGCACACTATTCATAATGTTTATGGATTCAGGAGCTTTTAATACTTCTGTAAAAATATATTTGTGCTTTCAGAATAAGTGTATTCTTCAAAATAAAAACACACTTGACATTTTTATAAGAAAAAAGCAAGTGTTATTTCCTATCTTTAGCTTGGAATTATAAAATTCAAAAATACAAATAGACAATTGGGAAATACAGACAACATTTGAAATACAGCAGCATAGTAGTTTCTTAAAGCTAGATGTGCTTAACTTGCAGAAGCCTTGTGTCCAGTTAGTGGCATGTAAGTCTGGAAGTCAAGTGTTACCACCTCAAATTTATTGCTGTGTAACATGCATGTTTACTCTTACTTGTGGTTGTTACAGACCATTCTATAATATGAAAAAAAACCAGTATGTCCCTCTTTACACCATTTACTTGTTTACTGTAGATATATTTTTCTTATTTCTTAAATCAGTTCTGTCTTTGTGTTATAAATTAGTTGTTTAGGATTCTGCTTTCTAGTAATACAGGTACCAAAATAGTATAGTTTTATAAAATTTGTTCTTTATGTTAAAAATATATTTTTCCTACTTTACTTCTTTAAAAAATCTCAGTGTTTTTGTGGGGCGTACACAGTCTTAAAATACATAATTATAATATCACAAAGGCAGCTCCAATTCTCTGTGTTTGAATCTTTTTGGTATTGTGCTGTATGTATTGTGTGTGTTTTAAAAGTGACAGAAAAAGCTCCTGGTAGACGGTGTTTGATTTTCTGTGAAAAGCATTGAATAGTGGCAGGCAAGATTCTTGACATGTAAAATGCCTTTTTATTTTGAAAATATAAGGAGATAATGTCAACAACAGGAGAAGTCTATGGAAGTACCTCCTGAAGCTGATAATCCCTCCCATATTTCAGAATTGCTGCAGGCAGTGGCGGAATTGTGCTGCCTACTCTTGTCCTGCTACACAAGCACATCTTCAAATTGGCCGGCAGACTTCTGTACTATGATAGCATTGTTGCCCTGAGTGCTTGCAAATTAATTCCATGCAGTCCATTAATCAAAATCTTGTGGAATTAGGTAACAGTGGAGTTTGGGGTTGGTTTTGGTTTAGTTTTTTCCCCTTTTGAACACCAGTGATGAAATTCATATTGATTTCAGTAGTGTAGGCTAAATCCTAGGGGCTGTGATTGTTTGTAATGAGTACTTTTAGTTTGCTGCTGCTGGAAAGAGTGGAGAGTGCATACAGCAAATTTATTTTGGTCGTGTTCAAAGGAACTATGATCTTGACATTGAAGCAATGTGCTAATGGACTCATTCTAGTTTGTATTTAACCTGTCTTAAGCAACAGCGGGTTGGTACATCATCATAGAAGTATGTGCACAACGGCAGATAATCTGAAAGACTGTGGAAAAATGAATGAATTCAACCCCTTATCCCCCAGGACTGAAAAGCATACTCTGACTTTCCACTGCTTCCCACGAAGGGGCATGTTTGGGTGCAGAACGGTTGGGTTTGGAAGGCATCCCTGGAGGTCTCCTCCAAGCCTCCCAGGCAGCTCCTGCCCCTCCCTGCAGCACCAGCAGGGTTTGGGGTGCAGGGAGGGGTGCACATCCCGCAGCACAGCTGGGATCCTGCCGCAGGACAAGGGGATGGGGCAAAACACCAAACAGGAGGTGCTGCCTGGAATTCTCAGCATGGCCAGCAACTGTCAGAAACAAGGAACTTTTCTAGACAGCTTGTAGTAAGGGTTGTTGCTTTATTTTCTAATATTATCATGTGGGGATCATCTTGGGCAAAGTCCTCGTTCTGTCTCTGTGCAGTTAAAAGGATATTAAATTATTATTATTACATATTATGTATTGTTGGTTTATATGTTACATATTATTATTTTACATATTATATAATATATTAATGTTCTACTTGGTACTTTGTAGCTTGAAACAAACACATGCAAGTTTTCAATAGTGCATTATGAACTTTAAGCAGCTGCAATAAAGCCATTTTATAAATGCTATGCCTCTTGAAGTTTATAGAATGCATTTTATTAAACGTGCATTACTCTAGACTGTTTAAGAACTATATTCTTGTCAAATCTTGCGCTGCTAATTTCAGAAACACAAAGCAAGGGGTTTTCTTTAACTTAGGCTTTAGCTTTGTACTTTGGGGAATGTGTAAGTAGTTTTTATTCTAGGTGCTCTATAACAGCCTAAGAATATGGAATTAGAATGCAGTGTGTTTACTAGTGCATGTTTAATATAACAACTTTCTCAAAACAGTTTCTTTGTGTGGTAGTGTGCTAAAAAGCTTCACTAGTTTAAAAAACCCCACATTTTTATGCACTAAGATATTTAGCTTGTACTACCAACTCTGAAATTCACAGAAGAAGGTAATACTGTGAAAAAACGTCTTGGACAAAAATTCATGCAATACTATTGAGACCAAGGTGATAAAATCAATTTCATTTCTGGAATTTAATTTTGAGCAAAAGTCTCAAAGCACATCCAAAAGGGATTGCCTGCAAAGAGGAGAGAAAAACGTTTTGAAAATCTGCTCACTGTGTCTTGCCTCTAGCAATTGCATGCAACAATGTGTTCTTTTTGTCTGCTACCTTCAGTATTTGTAGTGATTGTTGTCATAAACAATTTAGGATCCCAGGTGTTTGCATTTATCAGCTGTTGAGCCTGCCTGGTCTTGCTGTGTAGAATCCTAGGAATGCTAATCCTGAGAAATTCTGAGTGGTTAATAAGAGCAGACCTGAGAGTTACAGTTTAATAATAGGTATGAAATGGCATCCATAATTTAAGCTGTAAATTATACAGTGGTATAATTGTGTGAGTTGTTTCTTATTAATACCTAATTTTCTTTCATTTGTTTATCAACAGCCACAAGCAGCGAGCCATCCTGCCATTTTCAGAATTGTAAATGAAATTTTCAAGTAAGTTTTGAAATTATAGTGGGAAGAGTTTCAAATGATCCATTTAAACATTGAGGTTTTCTTCATGAGAAGAAGCACTATTATAATCTGCCATGTATTATAATTTCAGGATGTCTTTTTCTTTACCTGTGTGCTTTAAAGTTCCCTTTTGTGTAGTACACTGTAAATAATGAAAAATGTTAAAAATCTTGTGAACTTTACATAAAAGTTATATTGCAGTTGACTACATTGTATTTTAGACTTCAAAATTTATCCTACATTTTGTACTTCAGTAGAGATTTGTGGTTGAAATTTGAGGTGAAAATCATAAATGCTGAAATGGCTTGGCCCATGCCAGCATGAAGATGGAATTTAGCAAAAATGTTTGCACTTACGATTGTAGCCTCTTTTACATTATGTTAATGGTCTTCATGATTTATATTAGATATGCTATTAATGGCATTAAACTATTAATCTGCCTGTGAATAATGAGCTTGGTTTTAAATGCATTAAGATTACTTTGAAGCAATACATATTGGTTACCACATGGGTGCTTGCAATCCTTTGTACTCAGTTTTTAGTAGCTCTTCTCTTTGCTTCACTTGACCTAATACTTATTATTTTAAAGTAGATCTACTGCCAGGGTTATCAGTATTACAATTTTAATAGAACAATAATGTATTTAGTGGATGTTCACCAAGTGTTTTTCTTCTTAAGAAAACAGGGCC
>JAWWEW010000088.1:33957998-33969474 GCA_035583185.1 Anabacerthia variegaticeps
AAAAGAAATGCAGAACACCTAGGCCAAACAGACTTGCAGAACAAAATACCCAGCTATGCCCCTGTGTTCTGGAAGAAAGATACTTGCAATCATGCATGGTTTCAGTTAACTCATGGAGGCTTTTTTTTTGTTGCTGAGTGGCATAAAAAAAGCTTTTTCCCTCTGAGCCAGGCTGTCTGCTAGTAGCTTCTCACTCTCTGTATGAGATGCACTTTGGTGCTGTGTACCGCCTGTTCATCCCTGAAGTGTGTCAAACCTTTCTGTCCTTGGAATGTGACCAGTGGCTGACCCTGACTTCTTACAGAAACACATAACTGAACACAAAATTAAACAAATATCACATCCTAACGTGTTAGAATAATATAAGCATCTCTGTTCCCCCTTTGTTGCCCAGTCCTTTTTTTATTTTATATTGCCTTCTCCCTTCTTTGCTTCGATAGTTCACTAGTTTGAATAGTATTGCCAGAATATACTCTTACTTCCTTTAAAATTCCTGCAATAATGTTTTCTATCAAACCCCTCTCAGTTACAAAGAAAACTAATCTAACACATTTTTAATTACTAATATCCATGAGGAAACTGTATTCAATTTTATTGCTTTATTCCTATTCTACATGCTTTCTACTTAATAAGATTTTCAGTGGAAAAAAAAATACCTTTACACAGCATATCTTCTTGCTTCTTATATTCAGTGCTCTCTTTTTATATAGATTGGCTTTCAGTGGTTTTATTTTACACCAAATGTGAATCTTACAACGAAGTGCTTTCTATGTCCTTCTAACCAACAGGCTGTGTCTGTGCTGTGATTTATTCTTATATGTAGTCATCTCAGTGAACAGTAAATGTTGCCATGACATTTTAAACCAGAAATCAACTCATGCACCTCTTATGGGGGCAAGTTTCAGAAAAAGTGAAGGCCCACTTTTTGCAATTAAGGTGGGAGGACATAGATGCCACCACAGAGTGGGCAGAAACAGCAGTGGGGACAGAAGTGGAGGGTACACGACTCCAGAACAGGCACTGTAATGGTACAGGAAAGTCTTAAGATAAAACTATAACCTTGTCACATTCCCCAAATAATGTGATGGTGTCAGACAATTTCATCAACTCCTGAAATTTCTAAGATCTCTTAGAGTTTCCTGGGAAAGGTGGCACAGCAGTTTTGGAGTCCCCAGGAATAAAACATAAGAAAACCTTTTAATTTTTCCAAGTTTTGCAGAATTTATTAGGAATAATTGTTCCTGGTTCTTCATCTCCTAATTGTCCTTCTGTTTGTCCTTCCAAACTCAGTTTAACTTTCTGTTTCACAGACACCTACCACTTGCCTGCATCTCCTTATTACTTCTCTTTTCTTCAGTCTTCTCTAATCTTAAAGGAGTGCACATGAGAAACTGTAGAGATGAGAGGTAATCCATTCTCACCTTTCTTACAGAAATAACCCTGTGGTAAACACCTTCAAAATTTTCATTAGAGGACATGAATTTTAAGAGTCAGGAGCTGAATATAATTTAAAACTTTATATTTAGCCCATCTAAAGTTAATTCCTCCTGAATTACCTAAAAAGATGTGCTTCATAAATTACCGAAAACCAGAAAATAATCCTGAAAAGCAACAGAGAGAAAGTGGAAGGCAACAGTAGGTTAGAGTGTAATACTTAAAATATGATTTAAAGTTTTGAAAATCCTTCAACTAGAAGGGTAGAGTTTAATTTTATTATGTATATTTTCCCACATAGTGTTTTGTCACAGTTTATTAGAGACTGATGCTATGGATAGTCTGTTCTACTGCCAAAGTTAATATGTAGTAACACAGCATGTGTCTCATTTTATTGTGACTTTAGAAAATAGAATAAGCAGTACAAAGCAGGTAAGACATTGTCTGTTGAAGAGTAGTTTAGAGATTTGTTTAAAGTTAACTGTCAGCAGTCTTTGCAGTTAAGTAAAAATGTCAGATGAAATGAGAAATACTTAATATCATCTTCATTATTTTCCAGTTCTCTGACTGACCTTTTTGAAACCTGGTTTTTGGTTGCTTGTTTTGGAGAATGGCTGGATGTTGCAGCAGAACAATTACTGAAGGTTGCTGTAGAACCAGATGCTTTGCTGTGGCTGCTGGCATTTTACTACTGTCCTCAGAATGAAAATCAACAAAGGACTCAAACAATGGTGGGTAATGTAGCAATAGTAAGTAGCAATAAACAGTCAATAGCCTGATTATATCTTATTGCTATAAAACAAACTGTGCACACCAGAAAAATGAAAAGTATTGACTTGACAAAGTCTCCATGGAATTGTGTTGCAGTGGAGAACTTGAAAAATAATTTTTTTTTATTTTCTTTTGACATTTGGAAAACATGATTCCTCTTTTTAAAGTATGTTATATAGATTAGCACCTTCTTAGTTTTCCTTTGAATGAATTGGATGCTTTTCATCATGAGTAAAACTACGTAGTGATCGTATTTTTTAATCAGTGTGGCAGATCCCGCATTCCCGTGTTACGGCATCCTCTGAGAAGGAAACACGAGAAATTACAGCCTCTGAAGCAGAAAAGATACTCACCAGATACAGCCTTGAATTCTAACCTTGCCTATCTATTCTGCTTTTTCATACATATATGTACTGATCTTTGGCATGTGTGATAATGTAATAAGTATGTAATGCTCCCATATGATAGGTTTCCAACAGAAGGAGCAGTATGCTAACTTTACACACTGTACTGCACGAAGAGTGCTTTGTGTCTGTGTATACATGCAAATACATGAAAGCCTTTAATTTAAACCTATTATGCAAGTCAGAACAAGCCCAAGCAATCTAATCTACAAAGCCCAGCTTCAAAATTTGGCTGCAACTTCTCTAGTTTTCTTTAATTTGAAAACAGATTCTTTTTGATTTAAAAATACAACTCAGTACACCACACTAGTGAAAAATGATGCTTTAATTTTACATCTAATGTTGCATGTACAACAGTGTATTATGCAGTATTTTATTTCCTTTCCTTCCCTTCTTGCCACCCAGATGGCACTACAAATGCAGTTATTTGTAAATTTTTTTTCTTTAATTTCTTCTAGTCTAGGAGTGGGGCTGGGACGTTGGCTGAGCAGGGTTAAGTGTGGTGACATAAAGAAATCAGGGTTGGATTTAGAATGCAATTTTGGGAAAGAAGGCAATATGTAGGCAATAAACATGAGTGGATGAAACTGAAGCGCTACAGGTGCAGATCAATGTATGGAGTATTGTTCTAACTCCAGCACTAAAGAATGAAATCCCTTTAACCCATATATGAAATCATTTCCATGTGTATCCCCTGTGTTACCTGTTTGTTATTCTGTCATAACATATGACAAACTTTAGTAAGAAAGGAGCTTTTCTATTGACGATGCATGCAGTTACTCAACTTTTCCCAGAGGTCTGATATCATTCTTTTCTTAGGTACTTGAACTAAGACTTTTTTTTGTTGTTGCACAGATCAGGCTACTTCAGGAGCATTCTCACAGTTCATGCAAAGCTTCTGCCTTTAGTTAGGTGTCTGCTTTTTCTTTTAATTTGTCCTTTGGCAGATTAGCTCTCGGCTCTTTCAAATGAAGTGGTTTCCACCTCAACCCCTGCACCTTTCACCAGCTAAGGATTAAGATGGCATGGGAACTTCTGGCAGATATCAGTCTTGAGTACTTTTCATTCAGTGTATTTTGGTGTAGAAAGATGTGCACTCATGACTCAAGATTTTGTCTTCCTGCTCGTTACTTTAGGCAACACCTTCACATGGGCAAGAGTGGAATACATAGGGTTTAAGCTATTTAAAGAAGAAAAAGGCTACTTTTGCTGCTCATTAGACTTCAGTCATACGTGCAGGACTAAATAGCCTGCTCCTCAATTAATTTGTTGGACTCTTTTCCTACCTTTAGGCTCTGAAAGATTGAAGCAACAATACTTGGAGGTTGGCACTAAGAATGAGACTCCTAGGGTACATGAGCTCTTGGAGCAGAGCCAGCTACTATCCATCTGCAGTCTCTGGCACACAGGATGCAGAGAGGGATAAAGAATCTTGAATTCCAGTTACCTTTCTGTAGATTCTGATATTACTTGTGCCTCACATTTAATTGTGGACTTAATTTAAGAAAAGGAGATTTTTGAGACTGATTTCTGTGAAATTGTTATAGTGGTAGGTCAGTGTCTGAAACAATTGTCCCAGTGAATATGGCTGAGAAACAGGTGTCCTTTTCCTTTGGTCTGCTGTGGTGTGTTTTTGATTGCTCCAGCAGTCACTAATTGTGTTTTTTCAAGAGTTTGGTTCATTTTTAATATAGCGAACAGAATTATTAGGATGTTTTGCCATAGTTGCTTGTAGTTTTTTCCAATGCGTAGATGCCAAAATCTTCTGTTTTCTACTCTCAGTAAAAACTAGGTTTTATTGGCTGACTCACAACATAAAAACGTAAGTTGCAAACAACACAGGAAGAAAGAAGAAACTTCGTTCTTACCAGAACATTTTATCAGCTGAAGTCAAGTTGCATGGGGACTTAATTGATTTATAGCAGCAATACTGAAATGAGCCCTTGAGGAGACTTTATTGTTTTTCACACAATGCAAAAATCTGACCATGTTCCGTAGAGGGATTTTCTCTATTTCCTTACATTATTAAAAAAGGTTAAATCCTGGCTTGATGCCCTGTCTGCTTCATTTGTAAGACCAAAGAAAATAAAAAAATCCATTCTGTCCACCTCTGTGTGTGTGAATCAGTATAAAAGAAATGTGTACAGCCCTTCCTTTCCTGTTTTCCCTACTAAATTCAAATTCTTTTCATGTTTGGGTAGTTTCTGCCAAGGATTCAGTTTCTTTTTAGTGAATAAATCCAAAAGAAAAATATCACAGATTTGACCTTTACACTTCTCTGATCCTGCATCCTTTATTTCCTGCAGGTAGAAGTTCAAGCAATCTACAATCACCTAATGATGCTCTTCAGCTGTACTGATCTTTCTCTCAAAGAACTGGAGGTTGCTGTAAACAGGATAACGGGTATAGAGCAGTGTTGTAACCAGTATCTTATAATACATCTTCTGACCAACTTTTTGCTCTTTTCATCTGGTGGACATATGATTGCCCAGGAATGTATTTGCCATGTAAGTGTTTCTTCTTTCTTTTTTAGGTTAAGTAAAATATATATTTATTCTACTACTTTGGATTTAAGTTTCTACCTTTTAATAAAGAAAACACATAGCAAAGAACTAAAGAAGACTGTGACTACAACAGCTATACAAATCTCATCAACAGTCAAAATATTTTCCATTCATGTCTTGATAAGATCTCACTGAAACAGTTGCTGTCCTGACTATACAGATGCAGAAATAGTTATAGTAGCATGCAGTTAAGAGATAGGTACAGTTAATTTACATATAGCATAGATGGCATGTGCAAACATGTTTTTCCAGTTAAAAATCACTCTTTAAATTATCCAACTACTGCAGAGCTAATGGAACTGCCTTCTCACTGTTTTCCATTAGGTAGAGCAGCTGGTTACTAGGCATTAGCATTGATGTGACAGAAGCCTGGTGCTTTGGCAAAGCCAGTGAGGAAAATTGTGTAGTAGTTGACAGAGAAGGAAAGAATGAAGAGATAAGACAGTGTCTCTTAGGGTGTGAAAAAAGCTGAAGAGGAATAAAAGGTTGAAAGCTTAACACAATATCTTCCTGTTGTTGATGACTGGCTTCAGGAATATTGGTGCAAACTGTAAACTGTGCTTGTGCCTCTTAAGATAAATGGTGCTATCTCAGTATGAGATTAGAAATTCTTTCCTGACTATAAAACCATATTCTTGAAGAAGTACATGACTCCTGTGCAAGCACATATAGTGCCAGTGTGTAGTTTTAACATTTCCAAAAGTTCTTTTCAGCAGCAGTGTGTCCTTCTGTCTATATAGGGTATATGGCATGTGTAAGGTATCTGATTTTATGACACGGCTGCATTACTAAACAGACTAAACATTTTTCTCATTAGGAAGGGCTAAGATTTTTGTCATGTTTTAGGTGCAAGTTTGCAAGTGAATAACCTTCTTCTTAGCATAAGAATGTAATGGTGAAATTAGGCAGTGGAGGTTGTACATATTTTTACATTCGCTATTTCTAGTTTCTCTTGAGTAGTGCAGCTGTTGAGCTGTGATGCTGTAATATACCAGCCTGTTACTTTAAACCTCTTCAGCGAGACCAAAGGCGGCAGTATCTTGCTTCTTATAGAAAGCAACATAACTAACTTTCAAAACTCTGAGTATTCCCCAGTGCAGGGTGGTCCTAAGCTGTTGTAGGCCAGAGTTTGTCAGTCTGACTAATTATGACTGTATCTGTTCAATCACTAATGTCTAGCTAAGCTCTCCATGTGATTTGAAAAGGATTGAAGACAGTATATGAAAGGCAGAATGGTGTGGAACTGATTTGGGATGCATGGCTGTGGTTTCCGTTAGCATAGTAAACGTTGGGTTTAACACAGCAGATAATGAGGAGTAAAGTCCTTTCTGATCTGCAAAAATTGCAGCTTAGGATCTTTTCTTGGTATTTTGTCATCTTCTGGGGGAGGGATTCATTTTTACTTTTGAAAGCTTTACAGAATTGAATTGTGTCCCCAAACACATGCATCTCTGGAGATGATTTATAAATGATTACACTGTGTCTCCATTTGTGTTTCCTTTAAAAACTTTCTGACGTCTTGATTTGTTTCACTTAAACTCGAGAGAACAGTAGAAATCTCAAAGTTGTTCAGTTCCACTAAGGTGTATGAAAAGACACACCTTGGGCAGAAGTTGCTTTTCAGTGGTGAGGGACAAATCTGTAGTTTTGTTGCAAATATTAATGGAGAATTTTTAGTATTTGACAATATAATTTCATTATTTCCTAACTTGTCTGTTTTTCCTTCAGATTACTGAGACAACTGACACAGGCAAAGAAGTTTATAGCCTTCTTATTCGTACTGCATACAGATTTAAACATAATGGAGAAGAAAACCAAAGGACTGTGAAGTTGCTGAATGAACTTCTTCAAAAATTTACATTGAAAGTTTAGATTTTTAATGTCATCTATTTATAAAGCCAACAAATCAGATCTTTATCTGTATTTATTAATGTCAGACTTCCATTAGCATCTTGCATTGCAGATTACCAAGAGTACAAAGACACCCACATAAGCATATCCCCTAATTTCCTATTCCCTCATTTATATTTAAAAGTTTTTTGGAAATGTTAACCTTTTGAAACATAATAGCAAATATTAAAGATGTTTGAAAATTTTGTTTTGAGCTTCTTCTGTAGCATGAGACCTATATCATTTAAAGTAGTTCACTTATCTCCTTGTTGTTTATCTGGCTGAGGATCAGTTTTTTTCCCATGTTACAGATGTGGAGTTTCCTTTAGTAAATCATATCCAATTGCTTAATTAGTAAGTTGTTCCTAAAATGTTTTGTTCTATAATTCTGCTTTTATGAAACTAATGATGATCTCAAATGATTCATGGTGAAGGCACTCTGTTTATTCTCAGGAACTCAGTGATGTTTCCTGAACTCTTTCCTTTTTTCTGAAAATGTTTCCAAAATGAAACTCCTCCCAGATTTGCTAAATTTTGCTGTTTTTTTCAATACTGCAGCTTTCACTGGATAGTGTTCACTGCAAAGTACTCTACCAATAGTTGGTCTTTGTCAACAGATATTGCAGGTAGAAGATTGCTTGCAGTACAGCCCAGTTAACAGTGTGCCATGACTGATGCTATTGTTTATTCGTTTAGCAAATTTATTATTTTTTTTTTAATTCAGACAAAATAGAGCAAGCACAACAGAGACATAAGAATATTTTCCAGTTTGAGGGCCAAATTTCCTAAAAGGAGCATATGGTTGCAATTCATCGCCTTCATTTTTGTGTCCAGATGTTGTTTGCTTCCTTCTTTGTTTAGGTTTTTTGTCTCATACAAAGAGCACAGACAGGGAGCAATGGCTTACTTTTTCACCCTTAGGGAAGTGTTTGTCCCAAGAAGTTTTGTGAACCTGTGCCTAGCTTAACTAGAAAAATGAGCATGGAGAATAGTAATGACAGAGGATCATAAGTTTCCTCAGCAATTTGTTCTCATATATTACTTAGCTTTAGTGTGAACACTTGTGCTATGTTCAAAGATGCTACCTGGAATACTATTTTTGCATATAAAATCAGAGGCATGTATCTTCAATGTTGTATTTGTTTTTAAACGAGAAAAGAAAAACAATGTACATCCCTTGGCTGTAGGAAGTGGAAAGATATTTTCCCTAATGCTGTTGAGTGATTTTTGACAATTTTGTTCCCAGTGAGTCATATTACAGAAGTTACGTGCCCTCTCAATCCGTTTGCTAATGAGGAAATAGCAACTACATAACATGTCTGTAAAGAAAGGGGTTGTTTTCCAGTTTGATTCAAAATATTTCTAAATGAAAATGCAGAAAGAGATATGTTGTAATTTTTCCGTTGTTGATAGCCACACATATCTAAAAAAGCAAAATCAAGGCAATCCAGTTTTCTGTTCCCTGAATACCATACCTAAAAGCATGGGCTTAAACTAAATTATTTGTTGATCACAAACTCGGGGGTATTTGCCTAGTGGAAACACATGTAGAGTGTCTACCAGGAATGATAAATAATCCAAAATTTTAATCCAAAGGAAGAATGATTTTTTGTTTGTTTAATTTCTGATCTGTTTGTTGGATGGGAGGCTCTTTGGTTATCTTTTCTCCATAATATGCCTATATGTAGTTTTAACTACTTAGAAAGATTAGCAAAGAATTGCAATATGTGATTCTTGCAGATTAGCTAGGTGAATGATAAAGAGTATTATCAGATGTATATTACTGTTTTTGGAGAGGAATTTTTAACTGTCTTTTCACTGTGCTGTCTCATTTTTCCACTGACAAAGATACATGAAAATTCTTCTATTGGTCTTAAACAAAATCAGTATCCTGATTAACAGGGATGAGTCAATTCAAGCCAGGAAGGAAATGTGCAGTGAAAGCAGAAAAAAATATTAGTAGTTAATTGGTGCATTCTCATTTTGCTGTGTTTGGCTTCTTAAATACTGCAGGATTTAAATATTACAAGGAGAGTTTGCTTGTTTCAGGAGGCTTTAAGGAAGAATCCTAACTGATGCTGTCTGTAACTTAAAAATGATGCACCTGTACGGGCATTCTTTTTACACTAGCATAGTTCTTATAAATCTTTAGTATTTCTTTTCCCTTGCTATTTCACAGTGCTTGAATTATGATCTAGCTTAGATGTAAGATGTGATTCTGTGGCACGTTGAAGCTACTTTTATTTGCCAGTGGGAGGCAACAGAGAGATTTGGTAGGTCCGAGTAATGCAAGATTTCTAATGTTATGGCTCCTGCATTGCCCGATGTGCATCTTCTCCTCTGTAACTGCTGATTTCTCTAACTGTTCTTTGGAGCCCTCAGGGTGGTACTTTTATACTGAACCAGCCAAGAAATCCTGAAATCAGGTTTCAAGCAGCTTGTTCCCTTACCTCCTATCTCCACGTCAGCCCACACCCTAGTTCTGTATGTACTCTGAATATAGAGAACTTTTCAAAATCGTTCTGCTTCAAGGCATTATTTTGAATAAGAATACAGGCAATAAATTTTACTTCCTTGTTGATTATGCTTCTTGCCAGTCTAAGACTGCTAAGTTACAGCTTTTTGAGTTCTGCAAGCTTCCCAGCAGGAGGCTGGGGGGTTTCTGTGGATTTTCTTCAGGGAAGAAAAAAAAAAGACCACTTTTATGGCTTTCATTTAATCAAGTCAGTACAGTGCCAGTGCAAAGCAGAATACATTTTATTTTGTGATGTATTACAGGAACAGGTGTCATACCAGATACTGCAATTTAGCTGACCAGCAGTAACGTGTTAATCTGTTACTTCTAGGATTCATGATTAAGTTTCTGTACTCAGCATTGTAAGTGCAAAGAGATGTTAATAAACAGACTGAAGATGCAAGTGAGTTAATACTAGTTTCAGTAATCTGAAATTCATTCCAGTGGTATGTGTTTGGCTTGGCAGGGGTACAATACAAAAAATTATGAAGCATTAGCATTATACAAGTTTAGGATAAAACATCTAGCAACATTTACTTGCAATTATTAAACACTGTTAAACAAGCTTTACTCCTTTTTGTTGCTGTATTATCTAGTGACAGAGTAAAACACCCATGTTCCGTGTGAATGGGTAATGTCGTGCTAATTAAAATGCAGTTTTTCTTGTTATGTATGAAGTGTGAAGAAATAGGATTATTTGTGATGTGGAAGTGTAGTTTTCTACTAGACCCACTTTTGAAAAGTGAAAACCGGAATGCATTGGGAGGAGTCCTCCACAAGAGCACTGAGCATGTGTTTGAATCCATGTTTTCATACTTTCCTGATAGTCTGCAACGGGTTTGTTATGCAACCAGCATGTTTGGCTTGGCAACACCAACAGTTAAACTGCTGTAGCTGTATAACCTGGTGCTAGAGGCATCCCACTAGCACTTAAATTCACAGTGGTGTTCAGAGGTGGGCCTACTTCTCTGGCAAGTTTTCCTTGTGATACAATTTTTCCTTAAATGCTTCTTTGCATTCAAAAGATATGCTCATGGTAACCATTTTGTTTGCTGCCTTAGCAGAGAGTAGCTTATTCTGGGAGGTTGCTGTTAGGTGTTTTGTTCTCTAGTGGATGCTAAAGTGGAGTTTCCCTTGCTTGCATTGGTCATCTTCCTTTAACCAGCTGTCTGGGTGCTGTAAAAGAGTAAACCTCATGAGCCCCTTCTGATGGCGTAAGTGTGCTTAGTGCAAGTCGGTGTCTGAGGAGCCAGGAGCCAGCTAGGGATAAGCACTGGATTGCCAACAGCCACTGAAACAAAAATTTGAAATGTCAGCTGGCTGTAGCTGAGTTGTATCCATACAGCCAGTAGGCAAGGACTGTGCTTTAGTTTGCATTCTGTATTCTTGCATGTGTGTGAAGGGAGATAGAAGAAAAAAACCGAGTATGTTGAAACTCAGTTGTAGAAATTTAGCTGTTACTTCTATATTGTAGTACTGACAGAATTAGGAAATAATTCCATACACGACAGTTAACCTGAACATCGACAAGTAGCAGAAAAAATCCAATAAAACTGTCATTTTTAACTAATTTTAGGTATCTTACTACTTCAACAGCATGTCTCATAACTCTTCTGTATTACAGAGTCACAGAACATGCCAAATTGGAAGGGACCCACAAGGTTCATCGAGTCCAACCCTTAGTCCTGCACAGGACCATCCCCAAGAGTCACACCATGTGCCTCAGAGTATCATCCAAATGCTTTTTGAACTCTGTCAGGCTTGGTGCTGTGACCACTTCCCTGGGGAGCCTCTTCAGTGCCCACCCACCCTTGGGGTGAAGAAGCTTTTTCTGATATCCAATCAAAACCTCCCCTGACAATTTCAGGCCATTCCCTCAGGTTCTGTCACTGGTCTCC
>JAWWEW010000088.1:33991642-34009229 GCA_035583185.1 Anabacerthia variegaticeps
AACTCCAGGTTCTATGTTAGTAAACTAACCCAGATCCAGGCACTGATGTGTAGCATCTTCACTGCCACTGTTTCCAGTCTTGACTTTCTTTCCTTTAAGTTAGCCTAGAGGTTCTCTCTTTTATATTGTTAGAAGATGAGGGTGTGAAGGGTGGCAGGGAGCAGAGATTACAACTGCAAAGGTCTGGAAAAGCCAGAAAATATAACTGATAATTTCCCTTATGGAATTGTATAATACAAGCAATTAAAAAGGCTTAAATATAATTATGTACCAATATTAAATCCATGTCAAAAGGATAAGAGTTAGATATAAACCCATGAAACAAGGAGCTTTTAGTTAAATGAAACAGCTTTGCCACTGTATCTTTGCTAGTAATAGATTTTAAGCACCTTATAAAGCATATAATATCCATCTGTATTTAAGAAGCCATTGTGCTAGTCTACACTGACATACACATTTATAAAAACAGTTACTGACATACTGTAGTGAATTTTCAGGCAAATCAAAACTGAGAAATGGTGGACTTTTTAAGCAGTATGAACATGAATTACACAGGTGTCTTTGTGTCATTGTCTTTACATTTCTGACTTTGTTCTTAGCTACCCTTGTGGCCTAAGTGTCATCTTCCTCTCCAGCAAGGCTTGCCCACTTGTCGGCAGCGATCAGCCTAACATGTTATGTTCCGTTAGTGGTTCGGCCCTGCCACTACAGGAAAACAGATAGTCAGAGTAATTCCAAATCCTTCTGTTAACAAATTTTGCTTTTACAACCTCTCAAAAGTCAGGGCACCTAATAATAACCACTTTTCATGTTAAGAATAAAACACTAGCAGTTCTAACATTTTTCAAAACTGAGTCCAAATTGTGAATACATCAAGTAACTGAACACGAACCTTTTTCTCAATGACAGATTTACTGCTAACATTGAGAATGGGAGCCAGAAAGGGAGGTGGGGGGAAAAGGCACACTTACATATATTCCTGCTTTTGGAAATAAGGTATTTGCAAATAATTTCTTTTTCATCCTAGTTCTTGACAACTTTACATCTCAGGAAAAAATTTCACAGACTTTTGTAATTAGATGTTAATCCTACTGGCATAATTATCAAGTGACACATGCTCACAGGCCCTGGACGAGTCCTCCTTCTGTACTTGAGATCTCTTTTCCAGCTGACCTTATACAATACATGTTTGAACACAGATGAAGAATGAAATAAAAAGCTGTGGGATTTGGAAGCTGGGTGGATTTTGCACTCACTGCATGTAAGATACTGAATAGTTACAGTGCAGTACATGGTAAGGAATAATCGCTGTCATTTAAAGCTTTTTGATGACAAAATAACAGCTGTTATGATTCCTGCTAGTGGAACCGGAGCTAAATTTACAAAAGAAATAGCTTTCCAAGAGTCAACTCACTTTGCTGTAGATGCCCATATTCACAATGTAGACTTTCAAAACCCTACCCAGCTGCTGCTTCTCCCTGGAGACTCTAAATGTTTCACCAGTAAACATCTTCCCTGGCAATCCAGCTTTCTTACAGGGTGTTTCTCACAGCACTGAGTATCTCTATGTCTGGACAAAACTATTCAGGCTCAAAACTTAACCATACACCTCTACCATCTGTAGGGTGAGTTAAGCAAACAGAATATAAACACATTTAAAAGACTGTAGACAAATTTTATTTTGCACATTTTGCCATATATTAAAAAAAGCCTTCTGTGATCGCTGCTCTTCTACATCTCATGGTCCAGCATTTACAGCACGTACCCATGAGGTAAGGAACCACGTCCAGTTTCTGTGGCTGTTCAAGATTTCAAACTGTGCCTTCCATGAGGATATTTCAACAGGAGATTATAGAGTATTCTGGAATGAGGCTCGCTTCATACCTCCTGGTGGAGCTGTTTTTTTGCCCCTGAAGTTATTAAAATATTTAGTGATCCTAAAGGTGTCACAAGATTTTAGGGCCTAAATTTCTGAGTACTCTTGATAAGTAGGGACAGTGTACAAGTCAGCTTGCCCCCAGAATGCCTTTTTTGGTGCAACCCTCACAGCTGCATGGACAGCAGCAGTTCTCTCTGTGAAGCACTTCATGTGGTCTTTCTTCCTCATGTACCAATGTCATGTATGACTGACTTTTATTTGCATCATGCTCCATCATCTGAATCCCAGTGACTTTGGAAAACATGGAACTAAGCTGTGCCTGTTCCCTTAACTGTTCCCTCCTCCTTCTGTCTTTGGCAACCAACCTCCTTTCAAATAGTTAAAACGAAAAATATTTATTTGCTGGGTGAGAACACACTTTCCTTTCTCTCTTTTGTCTTTTTCTCTTTCTTTCCCAGGAAGAGTACAAATCCCGGCACTTTTCCAGACTTTAAATTTTGGCACTTTGCCAGCTGGGACAGGAGCAGCATATCTGTTATTCTCAGATTACACATTTGTCTCCCAGCCCTCCAAAAGCCCCAAATGCTCCTGTGGCAGAGCAAGCTGCAGGAGAACCAACTGCTGCTGAAGGGCCTGTGAAGCTACTAGGTCAGCCCAACCTACTGGCTCTCCTACAGCTCGTATGGGGCCTCAGAAAGCAGTGCACAGAAATCAAGGCGGGCTCCAACTGCAAGAGGGGTAGGGGGTACCCTGCATAATGTGGACTGAATTTATATATTGGTTATGCTTCTGTCCCCTATGCCGCATGGTGTGTAACAGCTGCATAACCCAAACCACAGCTAAAACAAATGCATTCATTTCTCAGATACATGCACTATAAAGAAGCAATTTTACTAAGATACTTCATGCCCTAGGGTGATTCCACAAACATAAGACTGTTAGTCACATAAGATTAGGGTGGGGGAAAAAAAATCAATTCCCAGCGTCTCACCCAATGCTTGGAGCAGCAAAAGTAAAACGGGCCCTATAGCTTCACAGCCTAATGAATGAGTCATGTGAACATGCACTTTTAATGGAACAATTTCAAAAGGAAATTTTGAAAACTATGTAGCTGGTGGTAGAACTGAGCTAACCATACCGCATCCAGTGTATACTCTTCTTGGCTTTTCTTTTCCTCCCAGGAGCAAGTACTCAGTAGCAAAAATAAGAATTCATTAGTCCTCTCTCAGTTTTCTCTCTGCTCTTCTACGTGATTCAGAGATGCACACCATATGTCATTTTGGCTGGTTATACCATAAACAATATAAACTAAACCTGAAAAGTAATTTACAGCGATCCATCCTGTTACTGCTGGGAGAAAGCACAGAGGACTTTTCTGGATCTGAAATAACACCTTCTATTGTCCAACCACCCACACACACTCTTACTGATTTGGCAGCTGCAAGGACTCACATACCAAAGTTGAAAATGCAATTTATTTTCTCAGCCTGCAATACTGGGCTGAGAGCTGTCCTTCCAGGGCCATGACTGATGGCTGACACTCCAAAGGATGGGGAAAAGTGGGGCACAAGAGGGATGGAGGCCTGCTGAGACCTAAGGTTTCCTGTGAATGGATCCTCATTGCTTGGAAATTGGTTTTTCCCTCCCAACCTGCTTTTGGAGATGGTGTAGACATTTCCACTGCCAGCTTTTTATGCTAAATAAAGTTTGTTATTGTGAGTTCTTCAAGACACTACTCATATTAGTAGTACATTTCTGAGGCACAGTTCAGTGGCATGAAGACACTGAGACACTCACCGTCCCAGGTACAATATTTGATTTTCAAAAATATCAACCACATTGAGATCTAAGTATTAGCTAGGACCTAGATGGAATGTCTTGAAAGGATGTTACTGTCAGATAGCAAAGTCCCAAATTTAGGAGAAGCATCTTATGCAAATAATTCCAGTGGTCTCAGAGTAATTTTTAACTTCATGTTAAGAAAAATACAAAGCATTGCACAATATTATTTGTAACTCAAGCATTACTTGTATTTTGACAGTGCAATGGAAGATACCAAGAAACTAAAATTATGCTTAGTTTGTTTTCAGATAATGCAAGCTGTTGAATGAAATTATTTAAGGCAAATGAATACTTAAATAAGATTGTCTAAGTTTTTTAAAAAAAAACCAAGATGTCTGTCAAGGAAAGTGAGGAAATCTTCCTGGACTAGAGAATGGACTTCTCTCTCCTTGAACCACCAGAATTTTTGAAATTAATAGGCTTCCAGCAAAAAATGCAGAAAAAGAATAACTAGTTTTTACTACAAACACATAGACTGAAAAGAAAGAGAATTTTTTTTTTCTTTTAATAACTTTATTAACTTACAGGAGCATTGCACAGCTCTAAGGTGCCTAGTCCTGTCTGGACCTGGTGCCAGGGAATTTTTGTGGTCAGGAATAGGGAAATTAACAAAGACAAAGACTAGTTAAAACAAAGACCTTGCCTGCCATGTGGCAGCCTCTGTGTGCAGGGGGGTCCACCCTCTTGTACAGGTGGGGGGCCCCTGGACAACCAAGCAAGAAGAGGGTAACACCTCCTTCCTTATTACCTAAGGCAGAGAAACAACTTTTTAAGGCAAAAATAGCGTTTAATGAATATGTGTAAGTTGACATAAAAAGGGTGGGGCTTTGTAACCAAAGGAAAGTACAAAAGGTGCAATTTTCGAACGGGTGGTGTTCTTCCAGACCCCCGTGGCCTGCGGCATCCAGTGTGCACTGCAAGTAAGCTTTCCACAACGCTTCCTTTGTTTCACAGGTTTTTACCGCCTTTCTAAATTTAATAAATGAGATTTGTCTCACAGATAGAACACTACTGTCATTCTGAGCTGGAGAAAGCCAATACAAAGTGATATGGCACTTTTTTCCAGGAAAAGCACATGTGCCAGCCCTGGCCCCTGAACCAGAGAGGAAAAGCAATCCCCAAGAAAAAAAAAACAACAGAATTAGCCAGTCCATTTTCTTCCTTGTCCCTTTCCTGCTTCCTCTTGCTGATGTCTCGGACAAAGGTACCCAGGGAAAGAACTGGGCCTGCTCCACTACCTCAGGGCATAGGCAAAAGAAACAAAGGAAAGTCTCACCTTTGCAGAAAAAGCTATTAGTTTTCCAGTGGAGAAGCCATTAGAATCCAAGCCAGAAAACAATGAACTCCTGATGTTTGCTTATCTCTCCCTATTAAAGACTTGCCTTCCCCATACCTAGGTATGTGTCAGTGTGAAAAATTCAACCTGAAGTTTGAATGTATAACACAAATATACTAATAATCCAGCTCTAAGACAGTCCTTTGATTCAGCAACCTGGGCCAAAACTTTTTGAGAAATGGTGCTTGAAGCTGACAGACTAAACCCATCTAAGGTATAAAATACATGGCTTGACTTTCAATAGAAAATTTCCCAGTGACCTACATATCCGAGAAACAGTAGCATTGAGCTATTTTCAACACATCTCAAATTAATGAGATCCTAATTTTTCCTGACTCTGGGGATAAATTCCTTTGCCTAATCCATATTATTTTTCCCTGCTCCACAGAATCACAGAATCATAGAATGGCTTGTGTTGAAAGGGACCCTAATCACCTAGTTCCAGCCTCCCTGCTGTGGGCAGGGACACCATCCACTAGACCAGGTTGCTCCAAGCCCCATCCAACCTGGCCTTGAATATCTCCCATAACTTCTCTGGGCAACCTGTTCCAGTGTCTCACCACCCTTACATTGAAGAATTTTTTCCAAACATCTAAGCTGAAGCTACTGTCTTTCAGTTTGAAGCCATTCCCCTTTGTCCTGTCAGCACATGTCATTGTGAAAAGTCTCCATCTTTCTTGTAGGCTCCCTTCTGGTACTGGAAGGCTGCAATTGAGTCACCTTGAAGCCTTCTCTCTTCCAAATGAACAATTCCAATTCTCTCAGCCTTTTCTCACAGGAGAGGTGATTAATCCCTCTTGATCACCTTGCTGGCCCTTCTCTAGATTAACTCCAAGAGGTCGATGTTCTTCCTATGCTGGGGATCCCATAGCTGGGCACACCAGGTGGAGTCTCACCAGAGTAAAGAAGCAAAATCACTCCCCTTAACAAGCAGACAAACCTAAAACAAACATCCTCACAGAAAGCTTTATGTGTTACATTGTAATGATTTAGTTTGCTCATGTACTAAATCATACATATGCAAGAAAAAAATTAATAGTTTACTTCTGAGGTCTACCAGTAAGATCTGGAAAACAAGTAATTTAAACCATGCCTTTGTTAAAGGGAGCAAAAAAAGCTAGACTTTATTAAGCCTTTGGTATGCAGAATGGGACAGCAGCTTCAGGGAAAATGAGTACATTTTGCTAATGGCTGGATCCAATTTAAAAGGCGTCATGAGACAACAAACCTAAATCACTGAACAAAACCAACATCCTAAGAGATCTTAGAAAATGGGGTACATTGAAACAGAGGAATAGCTACTGTCCAATATAATGAAACTTCTAGGTAAACGTATGAGGCACATGTGATTTTTATAAAACACAGGTTCAGACTCCATTGAAAAAATTATTTGAACACCTTGACTCTTAAATGTTAATTAAAAAGCCTCAGAGGTCAAACTCCAGTCTAATTCATAGAGATAAAAATACAGAGAACATTTTCAAATAACCAGGCTATGCTACTACAGATTATTTTAATTAACAATAAGGAAGCTGGTATCTCCAGAGCACTGGAATGTTGTTCGTTCCATCTGAAAGCATTTATCTCCAGTCTCTTCCTACCTACACACAAACTGGATTCAAATATTAGATCATTTTCCTACACAATTAAAGAACAATACCACATGCTACAGAACAATATTTGGACTAAAAAAACATGTTTTACAATTACTTGACACGGAAGAATTACAATTTAAGAATTGCAAATTCTACAGTGCATTTAATGACTTTTTTGCCCCCTCTACCTTAATTGAAATAGTTACTCTTTAATACACCAGCCATGCTGCACCATAAACTTTTTGTTCTACAAAATTTCAAATGGGCACTCTTACCTTTCATGCCACAGTCTACTCCTGTTTCAGCATGTGAATTTGATTTCATTGCCACTTGCCCAAGTAAGAGATGCTGAAGCAGCTCATAAGGAGCAATGAAATAGCCATATGTGTGTTACAACTGTGTTGACAGAGAGTCAGTTTGGCAATCTGAAAAAGTGTACTCAATAGCCAAAAATCTACTGGATGCAAGCAGAATACTTGTATATACTGTGTATGCCAGGGGTTTGTCAGGAGACTGAGCAAAGAAGCTGTCTACCAGCTTAAATTAGTTGCATTTTGGACCAAAAACTCATGGGCTTTTTATAGACCTCTTGGGTCTTGTAGCACTTGCTCTGACAGTAACACAGAGCCAAAGAAACCAGGAGCTAAACACAACATCACAGCACCAGGCATCTTTGATGGAAACTTTTCTTCTTGAGACCCTCACAGCATAAAGGTTTGGTTAATGCTGTTTCCTACAGTGCAGTGTTCTTTCTTGGTTAAACACTTAATTTTTCAGAGCCATGGTGCAAATGATGATCACACTCTGAATTTAAAAAATGCCTTTTGGTAGCCTTACTCATGATGCATTTGATTCTGAGTATTGGGGTAACCTGCTATTGAGTAGCTGGACCTAAGGCAGATTGAGTTCCCTGAGCACCATGGTGCCCTGCATTGGACATCACTGGTTTTAAAAGCAGCCCTGTGTCAATTCCTGCCACCTTGGACCATCTCTTTTCCCTCTGTACATCACAGCAAAGTATCTTAGCCCACTGGCAACCCAGCAAAATGAAACACAGCCATTCAGGAAACTCTGAGGCAGTAATAGGATGGTTAATCAAAATTTTTGTCAGGAGCGAATTGTCTTTCTGCAGAGAACTTTGTAGAGGCCTAAAATAATTTAAAACCTGGAGTATGAACTGGTCACTAGAAGGTCACTTAAAAGATAATTTTAGTGGAATACCACACTTCAGATTTTGGTATTGGTAGCAATATTCTAGTTCCTTAATTCATTTTACTCCTTTTGATTTGTATTTCTGCACAGATCAAGCAATTGTTTACTATAAGGGCTGCTGGCAACAGGGGAGAAGGACCTGCAGGCCTCACCTCTCCTTTTTCCACTCAACAGCACTTATGAAGAGCTGTGGATAGATCTCATACAGAAACTGCCTCTTATTTAGTAAGAGAAAAGAAAGATGTAAAATCAAGCTTTTGAAAGGCAAATTCTGTTGCTTGTTCAACATCAGACTGTGGGACAGCTGTCAGTATTTGAACCTGTACCTGTGCGAGTGTGCCAGTGGGTCAGGCAGCATGCTCCCACAGCTGGGCAAGCCTCAAGTAGCAACAGGTGTCTGATTATCCTTCTTACCTTTACAAAAGTGATTTATTTAATGTATTTCTTTCCCACCCCTTCTCCTTCTCTCCAACCACATGCTCCTGTTTTAGTATTCACCTAGTTCTACATAATGCAACGGAGCCTGACTTTTAAAATGTTTCTGTAGTACCACAGCCTGGCTCAAGAACACCTAGTCAGCTACCACAGACCATAAACATGACTCCACTTCCACCTGCAAATAAAACATGTACCTTTCCCACAGCCAGTATGGAGGTTCTTCCCTACATAAGCACAGAGAAGCCTGGGAATCACAAAACATGCTGCTTCAGAAGGGCAGAGCAGCCAAAGGACAGCACTTCAGGAAAAGATTCATTCTTGGCAGTGAGGCAGATGCTGAGAAGTTGTTTGGGCAAGACAAATGCCCTATTTTTCCCCACCTCAGGTTCACACACAGAGAGATCCCAATTACAGACCAGACACTCTTCTCCCTATGTGGGCCCCATCTGTGATCAATGACAGCTGTGTTGGTAGAAGAAAAATTTTCCAAAAGAAGTCAGAAAAGACAAGAGACTAAGAAACCATGTCTAATCCCTTTTCAAAGGTGGCACAGGCTGTGTCTCTTCTCTGATGTCAAAGCTCTCACTGTCAATAAGTGGCTTGGTTGGGATGCCTAGTTCTGTAATCTCCATGCTCTTCAGCTCTGTGCCTCCTTGCCCTGTCTAACAGGAGATGGATACACAACAGGATCTGGTCTCCTGCTTTTGTTCTTTTACAGCAGACCAACAAAGTGATGATAGGGCAATGACCTACAGAACACTTAGATGAGAAGAGGGCCACCAGCACCAAGGTAGTGTGACAGCTTCAACAGCACTGCCTGGAAGAGCACTTTCCTGTGGTGTCTGAAGGCTTTTCTCACCACATGCCTATTTGCACTGCCATCATCTCCATGCTGGGGAGAGCAGCTCCTATATCATAGTGCATGTGAGGTAAGGAAATGTTTCACAGAGTATGTGAACTCACTTAATTTGAAAAACAAAGGCTTTTAAAAATAAGCCTTAATTAAAAACATAAATACACCAGTTATACTGGAACCAAATGCCTCCATCTTCCCCTGCCTTTTCAATATTGCCTGCTCAGCATGCTGGAGCATCAGTGCCATTGACAGCTTGCAGCAAGATGAAGATGGCAGAAAAGTTGTTATCATCTGCCTTTTCAACGATTTCACTAGAGATGTGTGTTGAGCTTTGCTTTGCTGTGGTGCTGCTGCCTCTCAGGAGCAGGGCTGCCTTCTGGCTGGCAGCAGAAGAAATGCGTGTGCCACCTCACAAACGTCTCTGCACTGGAAGAAGGGCTGGCATCCCAGTGGGACTGCACCACAGCATGAGAGGTCGCAGCCCTGCCGCTCCCAGCATTAGCCCTACGCATGCACCCAACCCTACCGCACCTCCTGCCTTCCTTGTCCCTGCTGGAGGGCTGGCGGGGTGCTCTTGAGGCTTTGCTCTCAACTGCTCTCCATCCTCACTTATCCCTTCTCCCAGATGGGTGCTGTGGTGAGGATGGTAGCACATGTGAAGTCACAGGCTGAGGGTGATTAAGGACACGGTTCTTGGGGGACCAGGAGATCATGCACCTCAGAGGGAGGGAAAGGAGGAGCAGGTCCCAGCCTTAGGTACAACCAATGTCAGAGAAGCACTACAGGGACAAGCTTCATATCTTCAGGAAGGTAAGCTTGGCTTTGGCATATGTTTATATCCCAACTGACACTTTAGCCAAAATGCATCACCACAACTGACTCCTCATCTCATATACACATCCACATTCCCTCTGACACCCTACTGAAACACAATGGCTAGAATTTGATAGAACCACAGAATGGTTTCCGTTGAAAGAGACCTCGAAGATAATGAAGTACCAACCCTCCAACCATGGACAGAGACACCTTTCACCAGCCCAAGTTGCTTAGAGCTCCATGCAACCTGGGCCTTGAACACTTTCAGGGATGGGGCATTCACAAATTTTTTGGGCAACCTGTACTAGAGTATCATCACCCTCACAGTAAAGAATTTCATCCTAGCAGCTAATCTAAACCTACACTCTTTCAGTTTGAAGCCATTATCCCCTGTCCTATCCTAACAACATCTCTGGAATCAGCAGAATTTTTTTTTTTATATCAACATAGCAAGTGATTCAATTACTTCCCATGACCACTGTCTCTTGCGGCTGTCTCCGGACCGAGTCTGCTTACAATTTTTACCCATGCAGTGTCTGCATATGTGTTTCAACACAAGTTACTTATATATGCACATAAAAGTATGCTGGGCTTATAAAACCATACATTACAGTGGGAAAGAGCATATAAACACATACATCAGATGCAGAAATCCAACTCTGAACAGAGTCTGAGATCAAGCACAGAAATCGTCTGTTACCAATTATTATTAAATTATAACTCCTGTTAAGGAAAACGAAAGGCTGCTGTAAGAATTAAAGCAACAGTAAGCTATCCCCTTTGCTTATGCCCCTCTCTCCATTCTTCTATCTTCTCCCTCTTGTAATTAGAGGCAGAAAAAGTGTTTTCTTTTTATCTTTGGTCTCCCACAGTGACTGTGGTCAAAACATTTGTTATTTCCAGGCAAGATTACTGTCATAGACAGAATCTGGAGTTCCATATGAAAATAAGACTCAAATTCCAAGCAGTGAACAATGTGGTTGCCTGGTTTTTCCACAGCTTAGGTCACAGCCAGCCTACTCAGCCTATAGTCACATCGTTCTAACTTCACATAGTTTAAAACCTGACTTCCAATTTTCAAAACAATTAAACACAAGATTTTGCTTTCAAAGGCAAAGACTTTTCACTATCACATGAACACACCCTTCCCCAAATCCCAGAAAAAAGTTTGTACGAGAGAAATATACTGATTTTACAAACTAAGAAGAAATATGCTCATTCCCGCAATCAGAACATCCAGACTTTATGTTTCACATTTTGAAGTCACCCACTCCTTTTATGCCCTGATGCCAGAATACAGTGACTGTTCTTGCTTAGGACGATGCTTACACCATGTGGAACACAACAAAATTCCTCTCCAGGACACTGCAACTGCAAATGGCACTGAGTTGAAAGGAGGATAGCAGACTTTCACGCATAAGCTATTAAGTCAGTGACTCAGTGGTGGAACCAGATCTGTGTGGCTAAGGTAATGACGTCAGAACCGGCTATGGTTAGCCGTTTTGAATTGTCCTGTTTCTTGAACTATTTAGACCTCACAGGGCATAGCAGATTTTTTTCCAATTCTGTGGTCCTATTCAAGTATAACCTGCATCTGCAGCCAGCCTTTAATCACGAATGAGAAGTACTAGACAAGCTATTTGATGAAGCCCCAAAATATGTTTCTTTTAAACAAAAATATTTTCACAGGGTTTTTTGTCAGAATTAAAAATCAAAACAAAACCAACCAAACCCCCACCGTCCCTCAAAAAACAACCTGACTGCTGCGAGCTAGAGGATTTTGCTTGCATTTTAGAAAAACACACCCTCCTTGACATCCTGGCCACTATACCAGTGCTATCGTATATATGCGAACAGAGTAACCATTTACATTTCATTACAAGGTCAGGTGGTTTGTATTACAGTGCTGGGGGTTTGTACTGCCCTACACAGAATACTGTATAAAACTTTATATAAAGCAGTTGCATCCAATTCAGAACACTTTTGGCATGGAGTTCAGAAACCCAGAGAATTCCACCACTTAATTCTATGTCCCATTGCCCGTCCAGGAGAATGATCTCCAATCCCTTCCTCAATGTGTTCTTTGGATAAGCATGTAAAAAAAGGCCAAACCAATGCAACCTAATACTTGGTTCCCTCTTACCATCAGCTCCCCTGCTTTCCAAGTCTCACTAAGTTGCTGGGCTGCTAGAAAAAAGGGAAATTAAGTCCAAAACCAGCTAGAAAATAAGGGGCAATAAGTAACAGCACCAGTAATGGCACCAGTCGGGGGCACAAAAACTCCTCTATTAATGTCACCCAGCAGTGAGTAAGATCACTTGGAACAAACATGTTGCTGTTGGCTCCTGAAGGGTTGTGGGACCAGGAGTGCTGACTGGTGCAAAGCTATTTCCACTGCTTCATAAATCTCGTGCTCTGATCGTGCCCTTCAGCTAATGCTGATGGAGGGATTTTCTGTTCTTCTCAAGTGGCTCGAAAAGCCCCCCTACTATACACATAGCAACAAAACAACCCCAAATTACAGCTACTTGAGATTATCCTTTGGTCAGTTTTACAAATTCGTTCCAACACATCCATTCAGTCACGATGGGCCCATGAGTCAGAGGGAGTCTCATGGGATGACTCCCACTGCTCTTACTGGAAGTGTTTTTCCCCCATCTTGTTTCAATTTTCTTAGCCTCACACTGAATTTTGGACCTCATCTATGGGAAGTAAGTGCCACACCCCTGCAAGCTACCCTTTTCAAAGCTCTTTTCATTGGGAAAAAGATCCAAATCCTGCAAATGCAGACTTGTGAAAAACTACCTTAACCAATATCATTACCAATACCATCTGTGCCAAAGAGCCTGCAATTTGCACTTAGATGCAACATGAAGAAGAACAGGAAACACGGTGAAGAGTCAAAACTTATCAAGACCATGGAGGACCTTTTGCAAGTGGTTGCTGCTTCAGTCAATGCATTTATCAGAGATGGGCATGTCTACAGTATCCTGAAATAAGACCCTTTACTAGTGAAAACAGGAAAGACTTTCTATAACAGAGATATAGTCCTTGCTAGGATTTGCCGGGAGAAGTATGAGGAAAAGGGCTAGGAAAAAAATCACATTTCTCTGATGATGTGGGTGAAAAGCATCAAACTGATGTTCCACTTAGTGAAAATATGCATTTCTTCTCTCTTCTTTCTATTCCAATTAAAGAAAGTACCACCTCAGTAATGGCTGGGTATACAAACCTCAAATATGATTTATTCCAGGAACAAGCACGCAGACTGAATCACCTACAGAGCCTTTCCAAAGGTTCCCAGTTCCTAATACTGAAGTGCTAATTGCAATTCAATTGCAAATAAAAAATCATTCAATATAATTTTGCCTATCTCTAGAGGCACAATAATGCTCTGAATAAAAAATTCAGGAAGCGGAAGGCAGGTGAAATTTATTTTGCATTGGTGGTAAATTTTCGCAGCAGCTTCGTAAGTCCTGCAAAACATACTGTCATATACAGAATAAGGCATCTCCTGACATCAGCTGAAATTGAATAGTAAACTGTATCTTTAAATATGAAATAAGTATAAGAAACTATTTTTACATTTGCAGAAACAAAACCAAATTACTGTATTCACAAGAAAGTAATGTTCTTTACTATGGTCACCAGCTCAAGCTCCCATCTTTTTCATCTACTGAATTGGAGCTTCATACCACCAATGACATCGTGGATCGCCCTGTTTGGCTGCAATGCCTCTATTTGAAACTTGCCTAGCTGTTGCTCCACAGTCCGGTCGAGAAGGACTGTGGAAGACTGTGAAGGTATTTAGAAAACATTACTAATTTCATTCAAAAGCTGGAGACTGCTTCTGAGCCCATGCCCCAAGGGAAGACTGCCCCAGTAGCTGTGCTGAAAGGCAAGCTCACCGAGTACCTCATGCAAGTGTGAACTGAACTTTCCCAAGCAGTCCCCTTTTCCCACCGAGTTCAACAGTGTAGTCTACAGAGCTCTGTTCCATAAGGGTGCCTTCAAACAACGCCCAGGCACAACCAGCAGGACAGCTGAATTATGCAGTCTGAAATGTGCTCAGCTCAACGCAGTCGTCATCAGAGGGGAAGCGACAAGAATTCATTTATACTTCCACACCTGCCAGCTTTTCACAGGCCAGGAAAGATCAATGAATAAAAATTATTTAGTCCTAACACAATTCTCACCACTTCTAGGATGCCAAGTACCTTATATGGTTTGTATTAGCATGACTGGATTTCTGTCAGTGAAATAAGATGCCACCACTTTATAGCCCTGGTCTCACAGGCAGACCTCATGCACAATGAAGCAGTTGTGTGAGAATGGCTTTATGCCACCCACATGACTGACGATATTATGATCTTAACTCATTTTACTCACATTTACTGCAGAAACAGTTCTACCCTCTCTTCTCTCCCCAGAATATACCTCATTATGATCCTGAATACAGGGAAAGCATTATGTAAGTGAAGAGCATTTCAGTCAACTTGCTGAGACAAGGAAAACCAACAAAGTAACTTCCCATATGCTGTACAGGCAAGATATTTTATTTTAAAAAAAGGAATACACCTACAGCAGGAAAGAAAGGAAAGCCAAACATACAATGAAAAATCTGGGGAAATACACCATAAATATTTCTCCTTCATCCACATTCTGAACTTTTTACCAGGTCTTAGATAGTTCAGTGAAAAGTAAAACACACCGGCAGAAATACTGCCAAGTCTTAAACAGGACTGAAAGTGCTGCACTCACAGTTCTTCTCCTGTGGCCTATGTGATCTCCTCCCTCTCAACCTTTTCGCTATTCTGCAGGCTACTCAGCCATTCTGTGGTCTTGTGTGCACACGTTACAGGCCTCTCTCTGGCCAAATGAAGAACAGAAATAATGGAAATAATGACAGGGCTCTTCTAGTTAACAACTGACAGAATGTTATTCAGATCTTGCAGTGCTGTATTTTGTAGCTAACTAACTCCATTTTATTTAAATGAAAGTCCTCAACAGCCTATGTTCAAGTAAGATAAGCTTGCATAATCATATCAGAGAAAGTGTCATCTAAGTCAGGCAGATTTAAAAAAATACTAGCAACCAGAAACTTTCCAATTCTCCATATTCTGCCAAACGCTGGGTATTGAATAAACAAAAAAGTTGCATAGAAAACCCACCCTGGAAAGAAGCAAAACAAAACCAAGCCCAGACCCACCTTCAATTATGTTATCCCATTGTGCTCTGTGATGGCAACTGTAACTGCTGCTTCTTAACACTGCCCATTTCTCCTCAGACAGCTGAACTTTCATCTGGACTTTGTCATTTTCAAAATCCAGCCAGTTTCTACAATGCTTCTCTTGGATGCAGGATGTGGTGCATCATGGAGATGTAGCCTGTCTATGAGCTATCTTGCTATGTACTGGGAAGCAGTACAGCAAGAAAGTAGGGAACAGAAAGAGAAAACTGAGGACAATCATTCTTCCATATAATTGCCTCCCACTTGTGTTACAAGGTCTGATTCACGATGGATTCAAGGCAGAGACTGAAGAGGGAAAAATGGCTTTAACTTCGAAATCTTTACTGCTTTCAAAACACTGTTCAAAGCTATCTTGAATATGCTCAATTCAAATAACTCACATCAGTGAATTTAATCTCTGGAAAACAAACTTGTAGTTTTGCATCTTCTCAGATATTCCAAGGTTTGAAGGATAAATGGAAAATGAAATCATGATTTCTTATAAAAGTGGACTTCTATAAAAAACAGGAGTGAGTCACAAATTCTGCAGTTTGGCAGATGCCCTACAAGCCTCTCTTGGCATCCAAGACTAGAGGCAGACCAGTCTGAAATGTGATTAAGCCATCAGCACTTCTGGCTAGCGCAGCTCAAAAGTTCTGCGTTATGAATCAGAAGCAAACCCTCTTCTCCTTTCTGAAGCAAGATGTGCCCTTGCATTGTTACACCTGGAGGTACACATGGCAATGAGCAGTCAGGAGTACCAAACAGTGCAGTTGGCAACCTTTCCTGACTGAGGACAGACCCATATGTCACTGTGGCCAAGTGCAGATGCCATCAGGTGTGCAATCCTTCACAACAACAAACATACGCAACTTTGAAGTCAAAGTAAAGATGTTTCAGCAGTACAGATAGAAAAGCTTTAAGAAAAATGAGCAAGGACTTCCCAGCTGTACTTGTGCAGCGCAGAAGGACCACCAATAACAAGCTGCCAATTCCTAAGTGGGCAGACAAAATTTTAAGTACAAATTTTAAGATTTGTTTAAAATGCAAAAAAAAATACACTCCTCTGTGTACGCCTCTCACATACTACTGGCCATATCATTGCCTATCCCAACCAGAAGATCAATGTGAATTTAAACAATACCTTTCAAAAAGAAAGAAGTAAGTTTATTTCTTAACTTTCTTCTTCTGAATGGAACACAGTTGACAACCTCACTCACAAAAATCCTGGAATAAATCCTCTGACACTCATAGTTTTCTTATTTTCATTAGTCTGTCCAGAATTTTTTTAATGATTTTATTTTTAATCATCCATTTCTGATGTCTAGTTACTGAGAACATTTGAACTCCAGTAACACAACAGGATCGCTGTAAGAGATTTGCATCTTCACAAATTAAATTTAGACAAGAACAGACTAAGACTGTGGCTCTTTGTCCCTGGGTCATGATAGCAAAAAATCCCCTGTGTACATCCCGGAGAATGAGGCACGAACAGTCCTTTCCTCAGGTATGTGAGGCCATGGGAGGTAACGTTCCCTTTAAAGGACTGTAGATGTCTAGTGTCTGATGACTGGTAAAATGCTAATGGTAATGTTATCTTAGTTGTACTTCTAAGTAAGTTGTCTGCTAAGCCCTTGGTTTCACCTTGTAAAATAAAACAGAGATTACATTCATTTCATAGAGGCTATAGTTTTGTGAGTTTGTTTGGGGTTTTTTTAAAGAAGAACTTCTGTCAGTTTGCTTGTGTACTTTTACATGACACTGCAAGGAAAAAAGAAATCATGAAAGTGGAGGGACAGGAAAATCCTGAGAAACTGAAGCTTGTGGCCTGGTGCTTACAATTCACAGGCATGAACAGAAACAACACAGCTACTACTTTGATCTATCTCCCTATTAATTCCTCTTCCCACAATAGAACCACTGACATTTCACTGGTATTCAGATGTGATTAAAATATATCCTACCCATAAATAGAAATGTTGGTTCAAGTAGTAATTAAAACCAAATCTGGCATTTGGAAAACTTTATCAACGAAGAAGTCAAAAGGTGCAGTAAACAGCAGCAATCAAAATGCTGACCTTTTTTTTTGTTTCTCCTGAGAAAAAGATAGACCTCTCTTCTTCAGATCCTTAAGTTTGGATTTCCAAATGTTTACAAGCATCCACCCAGCAACTTCAGCGTAAGAGTAACAAGACAGATTTTGCTTCCTCCTTCAATTGTAATTATTGCCCGTAAAGTTCCAAAGATAATAGGGTAAGTCATGGACACTGACTTTCTGCAGCCTTCATGGGAGTTTTTAATTAAACAAGAGTCAAATATTAAGTTTACCTTGTTCCCTCACTGCACATTAGTTTGATCTTATGCTACGTCATAACTAAACATT
>JAWWEW010000088.1:34039118-34063306 GCA_035583185.1 Anabacerthia variegaticeps
GTTCAGGAAGGATGTCGAGGTGCTGGAGCGGGTCCAGAGAAGGACAATGAGGCTGGTGAAGGGACTTGAACACAAGTACTGTGAGGAGAGGCTGAGGGAGAGGCTGAGGTAGATAGGGGTGTTCAGTCTGGAGGAGGCTCAAGGGAGACTTTATCACTGTCTGCAACTACCTGAAAGGAGGTTGTAGCCAGGTGGGGGTTGGTCTCTTCTCCCAGGCAATGTGCAGTAGAAGAAGAGGGCATAGTTTTCAGCTGCACACAGGGAAGTTTAGGTTAAACATTAGGAAGAAGTTCTTTAGAGAGAGTGATTGGGCATTGGAATAGGCTGCCCAGGGAGGTGGTAGAGTCACCATCCCTGGAGGTGTTTAAGAAGAGACAGGATGTGGCACTTAGTGCCACGGTCTAGTAGACAAGATGGTCTTGGGTCAAAGGTTGGACTCGATGGTTCCATGTGTTTTTAAATTACTATGTAGGCAGACAGTAAAAAAAATAGATATAGTTATTATTCACATGCACCCTGTGGGATATTTCAAGTGGCATCCTTCAAAATGCGCTCAGAAGTCTTAGTCCAGCTTTAGAGACAGCAAACATGACTTCTACAACAACTGGGCAATCTGAGTAGAGTTAACACTGATTCTGTGTAAATGAATCCACATTCAATGTAGCTTAACTGTCATCAAAACAGAAGACAAAACCAGTCTTTTTCACAATGCTGAAAGAACAGCCTTCACATCTCCTAATATGACTTTTCTTAGAATTTTATTCACAAATAAAAACTAAGAAATATATTACTAGCAGATTCTGTATTCCTTTCAACCACCTTGCAAGGTATTACAACAGTTACCCCTAGATCATAAATGAATCTAAAAACCTACTCAGAATGTATTTATTACCTTTGCATCTGTCCTGTCATAAACAGCTTTGCTCGATCACATTATGTTATCCTATTTGAACATGTGATAAAGCAAAATACATCAGGAAGTCTTGTTAATGAAACATTCTGCAGTGAAACAAGCACCAAGTTGATAACATCACAACAAATAAAACTGTATGTTCCCCTTAAATGGCTCTGCATGCAGTAACTGCATATTATGTAAGGCACTGCATCAGTACAAACCATGGTAACACTACCAAGAATTTTGAACGATCTCCAATACTCGTCTTGGAAAAAAGTTCTTTATTTTTATGCTCACATGAATCATTCCTGGAAAAGTACTACAAAGTACAGGAGAGAATGGATAGGTCTTTGAAGCTGAAAGATAAAGCCAGTTAATGTATGGCCAACCAGCCCATTCAGGGACAGAGGTCTACAAATCATACACTGGAAATCAGCACATTGTGTGTTCTTTGTCATACCTACTGAAACAGATACTGCAGATATCTGTACTGAATACAATTATTATGCTGAGTCATTTGTAGAAAACCTAAGGGGAATTAGTTTGCTTAAAGGCATTCAGTTCGTCAACGTCAAAAGGAGAAACAGACTTGTACATCCTGTTTCCTGCTTACAGGTTGCACTCAACATCATACCTGTACCTTTTACACTACTGTATAAGAATAGTAAGGTCCACAAGCAAGAGCTTAATTTCATCACAATGGAGCACTATGTAGCCAAACTATGTTGTTTCAGATGCATAAGAATCCATGAAGTCCATGTTTCCCCTTGATGTGTGTCCTGTGGTTGACTGTAAACCCACCTGAGGTTTATTCAGGTACTTCTAGGACCTTTTATAGAGAGAGAGAGATTCCCTGTGTCTAACAAATCACAAGCTCTTTTTCAGTGACATGATTTACTGACTCTCCTTCCTCTATCTGGTTAGCATTTACTGCTTTGGTTGTCTTTGACATCTGTCTGTCATACCTGATTAAAATAAGCCAGGTCATTAGAAAAAACATGGGGGTAAACACATATATTCCGAAATTAGCTTTATGTGAGCATATGTGATAGGAAAGAAGACTAAAATAATCTTGATCCTTTTAGGAGATGAAAGACATCATCCGTAAAATCTCTGAAGAGCAACTATTAATACCACAATATCATAGGTCCAACCCTTGTAGTTATCAAAGGAATTTCCTGGGAGCTGATCAGCTTTCTTCCTCTCCTCTGAAATCAGATGAGAATGTCCTTGAAGCAAATATATCATTGTAGGAAATTATAATTAAGGAAAAGGGCAAAGGGTAAGAGAGAATGACATGAAATGTAGATTAAAAAGTAGGTGTAAGTGAGCTTGTGGTTGCCATTTAAAGCTATGTAGTGATGGAGGACTCAATTTTCAGATCTAACCTCTTCTCTGGTAGCAGTGCTAGAGAAGTGTGAGGTAGGCCAGTGCCTAGACTTTAGCAGAAAGGAGCGAAAAACCTGTGTGGCACTAGAGTAACTTCTGAAGTCAACCTAGGCACAAACTACCAGGTATTCATATTTCTATGCCTTGGAGGACCTTAAGGCTGAAGAATTCAGTCTAGCCTGAACAGACTGAAGCTCAAGAGGCTGTAATATCATGCCTTGATGTCCCATATTGTGCATGAAATGCCATCTTCTCTGAAAAAGACAGGAATACTGAATGTGGAAAATAAACTGGTAGTTAGTATTCAGCAGCTCAAAAGAAGATAACTGGAATATGCTACCCTGAGTAACAAGGATACTGCTGAACTAATGCAAATTTTTCTCATAATAAGTAAAAAAACAGACAAATAAGAAACTGTGAATGAAACCCCTGAAACCTACCCCACTGGTAATACACAAATGAGATTGTACTAATTCAGATCAAAAAAAGAAATACTAATGTCGGTATGCATTACAGTTTTAGAGAAAGTAGGTTCTCTTACATATCTGACTTCATTTTCTATGAGTTGGGTAAAATATTTTGGGTAACAGTCAGGGGGAAAGCATCAGCAAACAGATATTTGCAAAAAGGATCTATTCACACAAATCCTCCACTAGGGATGGGAAGCCTCACAAGACTTACACAGAGCTACTTACATCACTGAGGACCATCATCCAGCTACAGGTGCAGAAGCCCCACAGTTTCCCCTCCCAAACTTACAGAGAGCTGCACTGCTTCATTTGGAAAAGGTAAATTCCAAGGAAACCTTCAGGACACCCAGGAATATTCCTTCACTATAAACAACAACAGCCATGACAAAACAGGATAGCAGAAGAACTCCGAGTCATTGTCTCAACAACAGTCAGCAGGAAAAAACTTGCTAAAGAACATCTTTACACTAAGTTTTTCCTCTGCGAAGCAAAGTACAGACCATATCTGTAAAGAACTAAGAAAAGTAACACATGTCACAAACATACCTGTTCCTCCAGCCATACTACTGTGGCTGGACAAACCATCCTGTTATCCTTCACTAATCTCTCTGAGCTGATCTTTCTAATATTGTTAAATGAAGTGGTATTTCTTCACTGTGGAAGAAGACTCAGACACTGCTGGATGCAGCCATTCTATCTATACATGCTGTACATAATGATTTACATTGCTTACACCTACTCGCTGTAATTTGAAAGACACACACACTGAACATGCAGTGAACTACTAGAGAAGCTCAGTCAGTTTCCTGTTTATGCAGCTGAATTTCTCCAAAAAGTAAAACAATAGCTAATGCATCTGGACATTTAAATTACTCTTTCATGACCTTTTTGAATAGATTATTACTTGTCAGGCCACTACTGTACGAACATTTACGTCGCTGAACTAAAACAATCACAAAACTACTGAGCTTCTCTGTAGTTCTATGTTGTTTTACATCAGTAGAGTGCAATTGCACTCTTTAGATTACACAAGATTTGTACGAGTCCATAGCTTCATAAGAGAAAATATACACAGTGAGATTTGCTATAAACTAGTGTCAGTTTATTTCAAGACTGCATGTGGCTTTTTGTCAGATGAAGTACTGTATTCTAGCTTGATTACATAGCTTATAAAGCATGGAATCACTGAAGTTAAATGTGACATGGACTAAACAAAAATGCTTCATTCACAACAGATAGTGAATGGACATTGCACACTTTACTGAGGTCCTCATATTTAAACTCCGAACTCAAAAGTAAACTTACAACAAAAAATAACTTAAAAGACCAGATCTGCAAACATTAAGCCAGTGGCTGTATTCCCAGAAAAATAACTAGGTGCATATCACTTTTGTAAAAATATGCACTAATTTAAGCTAAATCTGAGGTCTTCTCCTGTCTTTCACCCCACTTGACAAACTGCAGACTATGATGAACATGGGCATCACATGCCTGTAAAGAGCCTGTTTAAGGACTGAATGCAGCACATCACTACAGAACAGTGTTGCCTAGAATTGAAATTAGCCCAATATTAAAATGTTTGACTGACCAACAAAAGGTTTGGGCTAGGAAATCTGCTTTTGTTCTTTCATGCAAGTCAGCTTCACAAAGAATGCAATAGCCTCTGCTTTGTGTTCCTTCATATAGACCCTTAGTACAAAAATGAAAAGTGAAGATTGAGCTTCTGACTCAAAATCCAAGATTTTTTCAATCTTGAACAAGATTAGGGCTTATGGTTTTATTCACCCTCTATTTCTTCTTTTCATAAAGGTCACAATTTAGAAACAAAATAAGTTTCTATTGACATTTAAGTAGAAGGAGTGGGCCAAGCAGCCCATTAAAATATAACAAAGTTACTGTCAATCCATGATAGAGAAGTGCCTGCTAGTTTCCTACAAAAGCCTACCGCCAATAACGTGTATTGTCAATTGACAACTCAGTATTTGTGGATTTTCACTGTCCTGTGGATATAAGCACAACAGATAAGTTTCAGTTTTGTGATTTCTAAGACATAAGGGGGAAAGAGAAAAGGAAAAGAGTGTAGTTTAGGGCCAGACACACTTGGGATTTTTTCCAGTATTTATCTTAATGTTTACTCCCTGGAGTTATGCGATTTATCAACCTGATCACTTTGGAGCATGGAAATTGGTTACACAGAAACATACTTAAAAGCTTCCAGCTTCAGTGTTTTAGCATGAGTTGTGAGGAGCTTCAACATACTGTATGCTTTCACAGTATTGGCTGAGCCTTCTCTGAAGAAATACTATGTTACTTCACAGCAGAAGGGATCAGGTGAGGAGACCATGGCAGGTTGGCTCTTGAAAGGCTTCAGAGCAGGGAGAAATGCAGATGATGCCCACGCACTACACAGAGCCTCGTGCTCTTAAGGACCCTGCCTTCTACACAATGATTAACCTTCAAACCATCTGAGCTGTGGGATGTCTCCCTGCACTCTCAAGAAAAGCTTGCTGCACCCCTAGAATACCTTTTCAGGAAGAGCAACCAGATGCTAAGTGTAACTGCCCACACCCAGGCATGTGAACCTCGACAAGCAGGGAGCAGGGACAGCTGGCAAGCACATCAGGTGGGGAGGAAGGAAGCCTTCTGTAGGTGTCAAGTACATTTGCTGTAGACCAACCTGCCTTTTCAGAACTAAATTCACTTCCTCTGCTGTCACAGACCCAAATGCGTGTGTGGTCTTACTCAAGCCTAGTCAACTTTGCTGACATAGATGGCACAGAAGATGGCATGATTCTTGAGGACAACCGGGAAGGACTCAGCAGGAATTAATCACACTTTCCCAACAAGGTCAAAAAACTAGCACTGTCAAATTTGCTTTTAAAACCACTTCTTTCAGATGAAGAAGAAGAAAAAAGATTATAATGAAATCAATTAAAAATGTACACCCACATTTCTTAAAACACACCGCTTTTGGAGGAAGAGAAGGGGAGAAAACGAAATCATACATACACACACATACACTGTACCTTCTTTAAGAACATAAGATCTCAGAGAAAGCTTCTCTCAGTTTGAGAGGGCATCAAAACTTAACAAGAGCTTTTTGTCAATCCCATTTCACCAATATAGTTACATTTCTTTAAGAAAGCTATACTTCTTTACCATATGTTCTTCCGGCACTTTACTTTCACCTACACATTTTGTCTTCTCAAGCAATAGCTTCAGACTTCTATTTTTCCAATATAAACTGACATCAACCCAAAACCTGTCCTTTAAATATTCAAAGGCCTGTGGGCACAAAAAAAATACTGTCCTCCTAAACAGGCTGGGTGTGGTATTTGAGTGCTCTGTATTCCTTCAGTTAGTTGAAAATTATATCTCTCTTTTCAAAAGTTCAGTAAGCAAACAGCTTGGCAAAAAGACATTGAGATTAAGCCAGGAATAATTATTTCAAATAACTTTTACTTTAAATATGTCATTAATAGATATGCTGATCAACAAAACGTCTGATATTGTAAGCAAATGTTCCCCTTTAAAAGGAAGATGAAGAAAAATTAGAAACTAGGCCTACAAACTTGGCAGTGAGCCAAAATGAAGATCTGTAAGTACAAATTTACTACCTTCAGTGAATCATCATAAAATTGAGACTCAGATCAATACAAAGTAACAGAAATGCCACCTTCTCACCTTTCCCTTCCTTTTTTCTCTCTCCAGCAGACCCGTTCATGGCAACCATATTCTCCAAGACATGTCTTGTCTGCTACTGACATTCAACTATTCCACAGCACAGGACTGGGGGAATTTCTGAGCTGGTATCATTTATTTACCAAGGTACACTTACCTAGTAAATAATTTTGTATAATACTGATAGAAACTGCATACACATTCACAGATACTACATACCGTTTTAGGAGTTCTTAAAGTAATGCCAAATACATTATTCAGAAGAAGTCACCTGACCATTAAGAAAAAGTTAAGTACGCACTGAGATATGCCGAGTTTTAAACAGTCTGTTTCTTTCAAAGACTGAAAAAGAAGAGCCTTTTTTTTAGGGCTTTTAATTCTGAATCTTAAGCCTCCTTTTTATGCAACCACGCTACCACTAAGTTCAAGAAGTTTAAACATTTGTATCAATTCCTAAATACTTTTTACCTTGTATTTTGCTACATTGATGCAACTGCTCCTCAAAACTTGAGGCAGTCTGCTTTTCAGTTGAAAAAGATGCAAATTTTGAGAGCAATAGAAAAGGAGACAGTAGAGAAGGTTAATTTTAACTAAGTGCAGTAGGCACAGCTGACACATTTCACAACAAGATGAGTACAAATAATACATTTGCATATGGCAGTAAGGAGAGCCCAGTGTACTCCAGCTCTCAGGAGCCAGCCTGACACTCGTGTGCCATCACACAATAGGCAGGGATTGTGAACACAAATTATTCTCTGTGCTAAAGTGTCAGTGCTGTCTGGTCCAAACTTCAAGCTGCAGGCATGTCTGTTTCCCTATGGCGTTAAAGAAGCTATTTACTCAATAGTTGTACTGTAAACAGTCAATGAGAAATGCACTCCATGATGCAGAGTGACTACTGCCTACTTTCGATGAGGTAGCATCTCCCAAAACTATTGGTTTGTTAAATCATTTGGTACAAGTAGTTCAGGAACTTGGAATAAAGTCTCCATACTTTTGACAGTCTACTCCCAAATGTAGTAACAGAGAAAAAAATCACTATCACTAAAAAGAAATTATAAAGCTTCACTGGCCACAACTTCAGGCAAGAAGACAGCTTTACAGAAAGGATATGTACCCACAGAGAGGGAACAGCACAGGTACTGTTCCCTGGAGGCAATAGTTCATCTCTCTGCATTACTCCTTAAATGCTACCCATTTCTTCTAGGAGCCACCACACTGGTGTGAGCAGATTAAACAGGACTCTTATTCACAGTCACGAGGCTCCTCATTGCTCTCTGATGTCAGCACAGAAGGTCAGCTGCATAAATACCAGGCAACCGAAGCTGCACTATTATGACCAGACATCCTGTTCGCTGTGAGTTCTATTTTTAATACTTTTATGATGTTAATAATGGGAACTCCCAGTTTAACCAGTTCACTTTTTCTTATAATTTAAAATGCAGTTAATTAACAAAAAACCCACTATGAGATAACCAAGTGTGTACAGACTCTATTTTTACTGTCAGCTTTAAGCTGTCTTTTCCCTCCACACTCCCTGCTCCTGCATTTCAGGAATTTTTCAGAAGAAAAGATAGAGCTTTTTTAAAATATTTCAAAATGTTCCTCCTATTACCTAATCTTGAAGCAGTGTAGTCAGAGAAGATTGTAACACTTGGTTTCCGTATGGGAGCTAAGACATTAGAAACAACACAAAACTCAAAATATTTTAGGCAGAAGTTTTCTAATAGCGACCTAGCCAGGAAGCCGTGGAATTTGGGAATTGCTGTGCACCTTCAACACCAGTATGGTGTTCCATCTGGGACAAAGTCTTTCTTAACATCTTCCTTCCCTGAAAACTTACAGTGTGGATACCACCTGAACTCAGGTTCACATCCCATACTGACTTTCATTAAACTGTTTCTTCCTTCCCTTTGAGGTAATAATCAGGCATCTCTCACAGTCCTCTCCCAAACATTTATGGTGTGACTGTAAATATTGATTTACTACTTATAAGTGGATCGTCTCTCTTATACACACTTCAAGCTTAACAGCTCTTGCTGAAAGGTAATCAGCTGTCTCTTGCCCTCCCCCAGTTTACCAATCATCATGTCAACTGACTTACCAATGGTCTTAATTTTAAGAGAGCTTTTTGACTGACCATTCACACTGACTGGTTTATACAGAATATGCTCAGTCTTTCTATCTTGCTCAATTCCAACACATCCTCCCTTCCTGTAGCAATTGCAGATTTTCAGAATGAATGCTACACATTAAAGAAACAAACCGAAGCAATCAAACAAACACAAATTCATCCTACCTTCAACAACAACAACAGTAGGACAAAAATACCAGAGTAAACAGTGGAAAACTTGACCTTTTTTCTTTACAGGGGAATACCTTTAAAGTCTGCAAAACATAAAAGGCTGAAAGAACTAGCATCAACTCAGAGCCTCAGATCCTGATGCGTATCTTCAAATCTATCCTTACCCTTGACTTTTGCTCAAACAATCAAAAAAAGATTTTAAGCAATAAAATTCACTTGTTAACTGTTTCAGGAGACACTCCCAATGAGAAAGAATAAGCAATGGCTTACCTCAACCAAAACACTCAGCAAACTTTAGATACAGTTTTTTAGCTATTGCCATTCTTGTTCATTCTTAAGAAACAAAAGGCTCTGTATAGACACTGAGTTTCCCAGAAACTCAGCCCAATTACAGAAACTGCCAGGACACTGTAAAAGCATTTCACCTGGGTAAACATTTAAGAACTGTTCTATTGCCATTTGTGTAAAAACAAACAAACACTATTCTGAAACAGTCTACTTTGTAACAGAAAAGCCTACTTCAAAAGCACTAATCCTCAGAAGGTGAGTGCATCTTCCTTTAGCATCTAAAATGACTGGAAGAGCTACTGGCTGAGACTAAAGCACACTGATTTCTTAGCCACATGTAATACAGACTGAAGATACCTACATGAGATTATATTCATATTGAATCCACCATATTTTTAACTGAATTTCAGTTTGTATGTTTTAGCACTTTCTATGCATCTGAAAGGACCTAAAATCCTTCATAAAATTAAAATAGGCATATCCACGAGAAATAAATTCTCTACATTTTGTATCATATGACTACATTATCTTTCACAGGCAGATGGGATACGATGCAAGACAGGAAATGAAAATAAAAGGACGGCCACGTGGAGAGACTGACGTCAGTGACTGTGTTCCTCTGTCCTTCATTTCCCTCTAAGCACCCAGAGCTGCTGACCCTGTCAACAGAAAGCAATTAATCCAGCAGGAACCATGAAGACAATTCAAGTGTAGATGGGTAAGTGCCAGAATTTTTAATACTATTTTCTCTAATCATGCATCAGTCTAAACTTGTCAAAAGTTATTTTCAAAGCATAGCACGATTTTGGTGGGCAGGGGAGGGAGCATGGTGATGGGTCATTTTAAGTACTTTTGTGCCTTGCCACATCACAGAATACATTTGCTAAAGTATTTAAGAGATCTGTAAAAACACAATTGAACAGAAAAAATACAAAACCAAACTCCGAAACATTGTCTGGTTGAAATACATGGAACAATTGCATGAAGCTTCAGGTATTTGGAGAAAAGGGGGAAGCCCTTTTAGGGAGGAAAATAGGCGAGGGAAACTTGCACAAAGAATTCCAAGGGGCTTGTTTTTTATTTTAAAGATATAAAGGCTATCTTTTTATCTGTGTCCCTTCAAGTCACATAAGAACCTTTTGTATCCTGGACACATTTGTAACCAACAAAAAGAACATACATGAAAATGATTTGCATCCCCATTGCCTGTTTTGTCAGTCCCATGCTTCATAAAAACTTCAAATAATTCTTGTCTTGTAACCATGCCTAATTTAATATAAAAGTCAGAATTTCAGCTCAAACCCTCAGGGAAACTCAGCTGGATTTACTGTAAATCTTTGCCAGTGCTTTGGAAAGAGTTCACATTGCAAAACACCCACCCAGTCTGCTCTTAAGTAAGCCAAGATGGCAAAAAATTCAATAAACTTGGTGGAAAAAAAAAAAAGGCACTTCCACTAGCTTACTTTCTGGCTAGCTTTCAGCATATGAAGAACATCTTTAATTTTACATACTCTCCATGTATCTTTTAATTACCATTCCCCATCTCCTATGTTTAAAGCAAATGCAACACAAGTAGAGAAATTATCCTTACTTGTAACTTAAAGGAGCTTTACTTCTATGTCCTGTTTTGGAGTGGTTTATAGCCAACAGTGGAGCTGTTAGTAATACTCCTACAGAAGAGAAGCGTCTGCAGCAGAAAACGCAGGTACTTGCTGGGGAGGTGGAACACAAACAGAAAATCTTGAGCTTTAATATTCCTTCTACAATTGCAGAATCACAGAATATGCAGAGTTGGAAGGGACCCACAAGGATCATCAAAGCCCAGCTCCTAGCCAGGCAGAGGATACCCCAAGAATCACACCACATGAATCTAAGAACATTGTCCAAACACTTCTGAAACTCTGCCAGGCTTGTTGCTGTGATCATTTCCCTGAAGAGTCTGTTCCAGTGCCCAACCACCCCGTGGGTGAACCTTTTTCTAATATATAACCTAAATCTCCCCCAACACAAATTCAGGCCATTCCCTCAGTCCTGTCACCAGAGAGAGGAGATCAGTGTCTGACCTTCCTCTTCCTCTCACAAGGAAGCTGTAAGTGCAGTGAGATCTCCCCTCAGTCTCCTCCAGGCTGAACAGACCAAGTGACCTCAGATGCTCCTCATATGGCTTCCCCTCCAGGCCCTTTGCCATCACTGTTGCCCTTCTTTGGGTGTTCCTTAAGAGCTTTATATCCTTACACTGCAGTGCCCAAAACTGCACACAGTACTCCAGGTGAGGCCACACCAGTGCAGAGCAGAGTGGGACAATCACCTCCCTTGACTAGCTGGTGATGCTGTGACTGATGCACCCCAGGACACATTGAGCCCTCCTGACCAACCTGTCCTTTCCTTTCTTCCTTTCCTATGCCTACCTAGATCTCCTCAAACAACATGTGAGTAGCAGTCTCAAGGATATTATTTGTGTTGATAACATTTGATCACTTCCCATTTTGCGACTTAAAAATTTATTAAAATTGTAAATATAATTGGAATTACAATAATGACAGTGATGGTATATTGATCCAACTTATCTCATTTTCCAGTGTAATTAATACTGAGTTATTTCATTGTCTGGTTGGGCAGTTTTTTTATATCTGTGAGTAATCCAGAGTTTCAGCATCCACAGTCAGGTTTTCATAAACTTTAGCAGATACTCACAATGTTCTGGTCAAGTAAAACTCACATATAGTAACTTTTCCATAGCAATTTCATTGAGTCAGAAGACTTTTCTTTTCTTCCATTTTTATAACAGTTTATGCGTTTGGCTTATTCTAAGTTTTCACAGTAATGTAACATTCAGATCAGGATAACTCAGGAAGACATAAACTGAAAAGCCCTAGCTTTTCCCTGATAAAAGGAATACAGTCAAACACTGGCTAGCATATTATCTGGAAATATCAAGTTGCATTGCATGATGATATGGCTAAAAACACAATTCCCTTACTTGAAACCATCAGCCTCTCTCACCACTGCTCAGACACCAGCAACAACAAACAAAAACTCAAGAACTCTCACATTTATCAATCCCAGTATGTTTTACAAATATTAACTTAGTGCCACAAGTAAGAAAACACGTAGCTAAAGATATTTTTACCTTACGAAGATGCAGAACTTGATGCTTATTCTCTAAAGAGCACAGCCCATTTGAGTGGTAGAATAAAAGATAGAAAGATTCAGTAATTCAGCAGCCTATGCATGGTTAGGACAACATCTCTGTAGAAGTTTCTCAGATTTTAATGCTGCAAATGGTATGAGGAGCAATGGTAGGTGTTACAGAAACACAGTGATGCATTCAGGATCTCTTTATTTTTAGGAAGAGGGACACATCACCTAAAACAGAATCAGTGCCGTGACATAGCTATAAAGATGCATTGGGAGCAATAGCTCACTCAAACGAAAATATGCAAGATATAAGCTAAGAAGGAAACCAGAATTACTGACTCCTAACTGCTCAGCTGTCTTTTTGTCATAGCACACGTGATGTCATAAAAACAATGCAGTTACAGAGCAAGAGAACAATCCTGTACACATGATCTTTTACACACGCAGACTAGACTGCAATAAATCAAACCTCTAACTGTGATTTGGACACACAATGAGAAGAATCAAGAATACACCGGGTAGCACCTTCTTCTATACTCAAACAGTTAACGTATGAAAATCCAATACAACTTGAAGCTTCTGAGTACTTTATTGAAAAAAAAAGCAAAACACAGGTGCACAAAATGAAACAAAAAGTTTCAAGCATATGGCACTATCAAAGAGTAAACAATATTGCTTTCAGGGACAGCCAAGGGATTGCTGCTACATGAGGAAATCAAGGCTGACTTTTAAAAATCTAAAAATAATTCTAAGAATGCTTCCTGTCTCAATGGTCTGGATAAGAGAAAACAAGTGAAAAGACTTAGCATCTACATGCCATCTAGGTCATTGGTATTACACAACCTTCCTTTTCAAAATCACTTCAAACAAATTCCTATATGGGATATTCACAGGCTTTAACTGATCAAAAACAAGTGCAAGGTATGAAATACCCCCTGAAAGTACAAAATGGCTTATTTTCAGAAAAGGTTCCTGTGTTCCTGATGAAGCATAAGAGAATATGATAGTCTTAGTAGATACTTCCAATTAAATACAACTCATTAAATATTTACTTACATGCCCCTTTATACCAGAAGGCTGGGTCATTACGTAAGACATTAACATTTAACTCTGTACTTCTGTCTTACGTAGCTGCAAAGCAACACACATCATTAGGATAAGTACATCTCTGTAGCAAGTGTTGATGTATGCAATTTTCTTCATCATAGGTTCCAGCTCTCTACTACCTTCAAATTAGTCAGACAGGAGCAGACTTGCCATCATACATCTTTCTATGCTGCGAAGGCACAACACAGAGGCCCATTTATGACTTCTGGCTATTATCGTGCCTCCAACACCCTACCACACCATGCCTGAAAGTTTTACAATCAAAATTATTTGCATTGAAAAAAACATGATTTAGCAAGCTTTTATTAATTATTCTACTCTCCTTCTGTGTTAAAAGTTACAGGCTGCATATATACATGTAAACAGTCAAGGATAAAAAGGCAAATAGTTGCCCATTAAATTATTATTCTTTAAAATAGTCTTAAAGCTAACACTTATATTTAATACTTACAATCTGAATCACTAACCATAGCTGTTATTCATTACTAGAAAGTATGTTTGTTCTATTACAATATAAATATTGATAAAATGAATCTTTCCATGCTTAAGGTTCATCTTTACATTTACAGTCTTTGATGTGCTGGGCCTTTCACAGCATTACTGGGGAAATGACGTCACAGCACTAGCTTCTGTTCCAACCTCTGCTACAGGTTAACACATCAGCAACCATATATATTTTTGTACAGAGAAAACAAACTGCTTCATGGAAGACTGTGTGGCTTAATTCTTTTGTATTCATAATACAGACATCCCTCAGGTGCAGGTTTGTGTTTGGCCATGAAACTTGACTTCAGTCCATTCCCTTGGCCTGACCAACTTTCTTAGGTATCTTTGGGCAAGCTATTATCTCCATGCCTTGGTTTATGACCTGGAAAATCAAGATGAACATTCTAATTTCAAATAAACACTGAGTTGCATTAAAACTCTATCTTCACACTGCTAGGTAGTATTTTATGAGATGTCTCGAACCTCTCAACTACTTTTATACAACTCTGAGTTGGTATGAAATTGGTAGCAATGCATACAGTACAGAAAAGCATTTTGTTGCCATGTATGTCTCCTCTCCTGTACTGATAAACAAGCATAACAGTTTTTCAAGCAAGAGCAAATGCTTAATTCCTTGAAAAATATTACAGATGTTACAAAGTAAGAGAGTGTATTAAACAAAAGTATGGTATATTAATTATTTAGATTGGGAGAAGTTTCAAAATGAACCTTCTGTTCACATATTCCCATCTATAAAATGAGGTAAGCTGAAATCACTTCCCTTGGTTTCCCATTCTCTTCAAGCAATCAGTTTTCTTAAATATGAATGCCTGTGTTGTTTGTGCTCCACAACAGATATAATTAAACATTTTTTACTTCCTTTTGGAAGCCTAAGAGGTTTACTCAGTGTAAAGCTGTAAAAATAGGCTGCATTATCAAGCCACAGTGAAGGTAAATTTGGGTGATAAACTCAGAATTCCATCTTGTGGGTTTCTCAAGTATGAATTGGCATACACTCAGGTAACTTTACTTTTGCTTTAATAAGCAATCTCTCTTTAACAAGCAAAAGAAGGGAGTGGAAATTTCAGGACGTACAAGGAAACTGAGCTTTAGACAAATTCATTCTATGACTATCCTTCTTCAAATACTCTCTCCCCCCTCCTCCCCACCTCCCTAGATGTCATCTGTGCTGTAAGATAGATAGATACAAAATTATCTGGGCAACTAGAAGAAATCAAATCTCTTCTTCAATGAGGAAGTGGCCACTTGGAAAGAAAATCTTGAGGATGAATGACTAAGGCCTGGTTCAGCAAAGCATTTAAATACGTAGCTTCACTACATCCATCGGAAACACAGTCAAAACACAGAGAAACCTCTGGAGTTAAAACAAAAACATGACAGCCATAGTAACTGCCTAACTGGCACTAAGCATGTAATCTTTTCTTTGACATAAACAGGATCTTGAGCATGGAAACATTTAATGCTCTCTTGCTGTATTTCATTTCCATTTGAAATATGGATGAGAGAACATAAGCATGTTATCAGTCTCCATGTCAAGTCCTAAGACCCTTTTTTAATCAGGTATTTCTGTTAGGAGTGAAGAAGGAAATCAATTGTAAGGCAAATTAATTACATGGGTGCTCAACACACATGGAGCGTGCAACCTGAAGAGTATGCAGAACGTAGTTCATGAAACCAAAACACTAAATTCTTTAAGCACCAAAAACAATGAAATCCAATCTCAACATGGAACTTGTGTCTCATGACCAAACCACTTAATAGACTCAAAGTGGCAACAAAAATGTTTCCTCTGCTTGGGACAGTCATACCATCTTCCCCTCACGCATCTATTAGGACTACCAGAGATTATGGAGCTCACACGTCTGCCTTGCCTTTATGCGAGCTTTCCCCAGAGCACCTCTTACAGGAACATGGTAGATGCCTACGTTAAAGGCAGAAAAGGAAAAAAGACACACAGAACAACATAATTGCCTAAGCTTCCTTTTCATAGCAATTTTTCTAGATAAAAATAAAAGCTCTTCCTGAAAAACGGTTGTGAACTTCAGCAGAGGAGGACAAAAAATTTCTACTTAATAAAACAAAGTGTTGCTGGTGATCTTTTTTTAATCACTACTATGGAGAATTTAAGTCTCAATACCCAGTGCTGTGCTTTGAGAATGCTGTTCAGATATGATGACTGCCCAGGTGGAGATTAATGCAGGGTAAGAACTCAGCACAAAGGTAAAAGGAGAGTATTTCTTAACCACTCATCACGAGTGAGACTGCACTCCCAATAAACTGACAGATATTAGCCAGTCTGTGTCTTATCAGATCGAAAATATTGTCCATATGTATACAGATACATATACTTACATAGCACAAATATCTATGCTAACGTTGAGCAGTAGTCTAGTTTCAAGTGCTGGTATAGGTTTCCCAAAACCTGCAAAACCTCTGATGAGAGGAACTAGACACTTGTGAGTGGTCACTTAGTTTGAGCCCACATGAAAAGTAACACAAGAAAATATACACAGCACAGACCAAGTGAGTACACTACAACTTACACAACTTCAAGAATTCAATCCTGTCCGCTTAATTAAAGCAACAAAGAATGCATTTGCCTTTAACAGTGAGCTACCTTCCTTCTCTAAAAGAGCTTTTCAGGGGACTCTAAGGGGAGGAAGGGATGACAGTATTAAAAATTCTACTCATGACTACTTGTAGAACTGCAGCCATCAAAAAGCAGGTTAAGAAGTACCAAAACCTTTTTAACGTGTTTTGTAAAAGGTCTAGCCTTTACATTCTGTGCTCACATATTTCTTTAAATAGCAGCGTCTACATTTACAGACTCCTATAAATGTGCTTTTACTATACAGTATGTGAACATAATCTAAACTGAAAACAGACATATAATGAGAACAATAGTTCAGATTAGTCATAAAAAAAAATAGTTAAGCCTATTTCTAAGAATGTTGTAATAAATATAAGATGGAAATAAAGCACACACTTGAGCCAGCAGATCATTAAACCTCCTTTGGAGTCATTATGGTCAATCATATCTAGAAGAACCTGGAGACATTTAAATCCAGTGGATTATTCAGCTGTAAAAAAAATCCATAAGAAAAATCTGTGGAAGAAAACTTCTAGAGTATCTGAATGCAGCGAAGAATTTTTTTTCCAAACGTAATATGCTGCTCCGGTTGCAAACGCCCTGAAAGGGAGAGCCTTCCTTCTGCTCCCAGAACCCACTATACCACCACTCAGAATTCACCGTATAAACACAAGTGGTGGCATACATTCGAGAAGTATTAAAATAAATTGAATATTTTTTGTTTTCTGTTATTTTGGAAAGAATAAAATTGTTTTCATATTTTCCATTTCCTGTCTTATTAAAGACAAAAGCTTTTTCTAAGCTAAGGTATGAAGAATCAACCACCAAAAATAGGACTTTATTACTAGAAACAAAAGCAGATTTAAAAAGTTGCCAACAGTAGTCAATCCCGGTAATGTAATTCATTTAGACAGCATCATATGATAACATACACAAACATCACCTTATTAAAATGCCTCCAAGGAGATTGATGGCCAAATAGTGCTCCATCACAAGTGTACAACTAATTCTTCCTACAAATCAAAAGGAATAAACTTCTCAACCTTCCTTCCCACAGAAATCTTGTGTTTTATAACAAAATAATCTTCCACTGCACAGGATGGGTGCTTGCTTGGACAGCACAACAGTGATGTAATTATCTGCTAACTTTAAATTATTTTAACACATAGCCATGCCGGTCTGAGATCTCCTGATTTACAAAAGGTTACCTCAGAGTCAGAAAGGAAGAAGATGTATCAACAGATGAGTGGTGCTAAGTTGCTTCATTGATTGAAAAATGCCGCCTGAATGTGGCCTAGTAGGAGCATTCAACCTTTGACAACATAATAATAACATCCATCTGGCAGACTCAATGTGAAATATGCTATGCAACAACACTTGCTAAGAGAGACGGGTGCTATTAAAAAGAAAACTAAGATCCTGATGCACCACTACTGCAAATAAAATACAGCTGATACGATCAGAACTGGACTATTAAAAAAAAGTATTGCTAAACTAAAAATTCCATTCGAACTTTTTTTTTTTTTTTACACACAGACATATTTTCTTGCTGTACTAAACACTCCTTAAGTGAATTGTGAAGCAGCACTATCCTAAAAAATGAAAAGTTGTCTAGAGCTGCACAATTCCAGCTTCCAAACAATACATACATACAGACATTCTTACAGGGATGAAAAACTAAATACTAAAATGTTTAGCTCCAATGGCCTGAAATTATATTCATATGTATTCAGAGGGAAAGTTTTTTAAATAACAGGCTCTATTTCCCAGATAACTTAAGAACATTCACTGCAATTCAGAGCTGGTGCATGAGCTAGGCAAAAAGTCTTCCATTCAAATTCCTGATTGTAAAAGGAATTAAACGTTTTCTGTAATCAATGAAGGCCAGTTTGCAGGGTTCCTAGAAGGTTCTGTGAGACTGACAGAATTTGATACAGCAAATAACCCCACGGAAGACTCTCTGAGTAACACGTTAGGACTTTTCAGCATGTTTCTTTCAGCTGTTAAGCACTATGCAGTGCAGAAACTCTAGAGATTATTTAGATTTTATCCTTGTTTTGATTCTTAATTTGGTGGATTCAAGTAAAAATGTTGATTTTGAGAAACAAAAAAATACATGGAAATTACAGTTTTAAAGTAATTTTAATTGCCACATATTAATAATCTTCACCTGAATTAGCAGAAGCACATCATCTTGAATAAACTTCCTAGTTAACTAAGAGCTATCTTACACCACACTATTTTTTAACCAATATTTTTGATGGGTCTTCACAGTATTTTTTACTCGAACTATACTAAGGAAACATTTTAGTGAAGTACAAGATTTGTTACTTGTATTTCAGTTACACTGTGAATTCATTGTTAAAAAACCAAAAAGAGCATTTAGCATCAGTCATATATATCACAACTCTTTTGGGTTTTTTATTTTTTGTTAGAAACTTAACAGCTATTTCAGCAGGCATTTTTGCTCAGGTTATTAACAGAGTTTAAATACTGACAATTGTAAATCTCTGGAGTGAGACAAATGATCAACAGCAAAAACCAACAGGAAAAAAATCAAGGACAGTCACATTGCTAGTAAACCAGCAGACAAACTATAAATGCATGAATACAGTATTTCTGAAAAAGCAGCAGAAATTATTCTGTAAATACTGAATTACTTCTCAAAGTTTCAGTATATAATCCAATGAAAACTGAAACAGACAAATGTAATTCTGGTAATTTGCATGAAACATCTTCCTTACCTAGTGTGCATACACACACACACACACACACACACACACATATAGCGTTTTTCTTGAGTGCCTGGGTTATCTCATCCTATGACACTTTTTATACCACTGGCACACTTTTAAAGCACCTTTTATGTTTTAACACAGAATGTCATGTAAAAGTCAATCGGTCTTCTAATGAAAAATGTTTACCCTCAAATTCCAGGACAGATACTGATTGCATGCTATAATTCCACCAATCTGACTGAAAGGTTATTTTCTTCTGTGTAACATTCTGCACTGGTAGGGATAATGGATCTTTTTTTCAAGCAGACATAGTCAAGTATTACAACATAAATAGTAATAACACTTCACATTTGTATCACATTCTCGACAATAAAACAACACTAATTTTAACCAATTTCTTCCAAACTCTGTTATACTTTCTCTAAAATTCACACATGGATATTCTGCATTGATACAGATACTGATTGCTAACTGTGCTGACCAATGACAAGATGAAGACATAGCACAAGAATAAATGAGGAGTAAAAAATGTATGAGAATAGGAAGGATGGCAAAAGCAGAAATGAGGGGTGAGTGTGTTTAAACTTGTGCATGTATACACACATTGCAGGAAGATTATCTATAGAGAACTATAAACACAAAACACAGTGAACAAAAGGCTTTTTTTTTTTTCAATTTTGCAACTTGTTTTTCCTTCTTTTTTCCAAACAGATGAAGCAAATGAAAGTAAACAGAAAGGAATGAACAGTACCAAAGATGACCAAAGGAGTCAAAGGAGAACAGGGAAAGAAAAGAGGAGTGAAAAACAGGAAGGAAAGAAAACATTGGGACAAAAGCTGTTAAAAATATTAGAAACTTCAGAGACAGAGCAACGAAAATGTCAGAAATGAAAAAAGCTTAAAAAAAAACCATCAAAAGCAAAAACAAACCACAAAACACCCCAACAAACAAACACAAAAACCCCAAACATAAAAACACCCCGAAAACCCCAAATAACCAAAAAAACCACCCCTAATGCAGAAGAAAAGCAGAAGTATGAGAAGCCATAGCTATTTGACTAGAAGTCTTTCTCACCCATTGATTCTGCTACACTGCTGTAATCCACTATGCACTGGTCCACACTAGAAAGCAGCACAGCTTTCCTACACAAGCTTCCCCACTGGTTCACACGCCCCTTGAGCATGAATAACACTACCGGTCACACAGTTCTTATCCAGCACATGGTATCTTTAAAAAACATAAATGTATGTAAAGACAGCTCCTACAAACTTAAGTGCTTAGGAGGCAACTTTTTTCAAGAAGCAATTCTCTGGCAGTTGTCAGCAACCTTTCCTTCACAATTCTGTTTTATTTATTCCATACAGAGTTATCTCTCTGTCCTAGATTTTGTACTTGGATGCCACAGTAATGCTTTGATTTGGTGGTGTCTCGGTATACTAAAGTCATCCATCTTGTATTAGAAATAGGACTTCCTATCACAAAGAAAAGAAACGACAGCCAAAAATTGGCGGCACAGGCACATGAAACTTTAGAAGGTACATTTAGTAACTTAGTGCTTGTTTGGAAACTTTAGAAGCTATATTTAATAATTTTGTGCTTGCTTTCAAAGGATAAGAAAGATCAAAGCCAAGCTCAGTTTTCTAGATGTAGCAAAATACACCAGTATCCTTATTTTAATCACAGTTGTGATATGAGCTGGCATCAACTCCCCGACTTCTCTGTTTATTACTGCTCACCTTCTCACTCTATGCTTTTATTCCTACCTCTATATTTTCTTGAAGGGTGCCTCACTTTCCCATTACATGCTTTTCTCTTTCTGTTCCCTTGTTTATTTTGGAAGACACTTTAAGTGTTCTCTAACGCCATTGCTGCTATAAGCTAACATGGACACAGCTGAAAAACGAGAATTCTAGCAGAACAGAGGTTAGCACCATCCACACTGACTGGGAATGGCACTGACTGATAAGTCCACAATGAAAACCTAGCTGCAACCAACTCTGACACAATAAAGTTCTTCCAGCACCAGGGAGGTCCACTGCCCTTTTTCTCTTCTATATCTGTATTCTCTTCTTATCTGTAACTATTGGAAAAGTCACCACTGCAATGGGCAAACTTCTAGGCAACATAGAGAAGTCCAACCTCAGTGACCAGCCAATGATTTACTACAAAATGTAAGGTTATTGCTACGTCTCTTCTTTCCCATGTGGTTAAGTACCTGGCCAATGCAGTGCTGGGAATCTGCACTGGATCTCCATGGATTATTAATACTTATGGATGTTGGAAGACAACAGCTATGCTTGCCTTCAATTTTAATATACGTCTGCTCACAGACCTTACTCTAGAACTACTGCTTGAAAAAACAGTGAGTATAGTTTAGGTTTACATATCAGGTTTTGCATTTCTAACAGGGCAAGCCTACATACTGAAGTTCTCCCTCACAAACCTCAAGAGCAGCAGGAGAACAACTCCCCCAACAGAAATGGAATTTTACAAGTACAAAGGGCTTTTGCACTAAGAAAACTTTCTCCTAAAAAAGAGATCAGGATTGGTGTAACAGCATAAGGCACTCTTAAACCTACTGTTCAGGCACAACAGGGGATCTACTTTGTACCAGTCAAAAATTACTTCAAAACGTATGCAGACTGTGGCTGGTACTAGGATTATTTGTACCATCAATGTATTTTGCTCACAAATTCCCAAGGCAATACAATTTATAGCTTTAAAAAGTCTCCTTCATCTTAACATAAAATGATTGTAAATAAAATGCTACACATACATGCAAAGACACATTCACATAGAGAAATATAAACAGAAATGGAATTATCTGGTGAGACAGTTTATGCTATCTCTGTTTACATCACGTCATTCTAAAGCATAACAACACAGAACATCTTTCCTAAACGATGTATTCCAGTTACAAAACACAAGTAGTGAATAAAAGGATGCTTTTTGGTGGTTTTTAGCTAACGATGGGGCTGGTGAATTACCCATACACCGTGCACTTTGTGGACATTTGTCATATAGTTGCAAGGTCCATACTAAGGCAGCACGTCCCAGCAGTTGGCAGCCGTGCTATCGGCAAGAATTTGGCTACAGAAACAGCAATGATTCATCATGCATTCTAGAAGCAATGTGGAAACAGCAAAACAACACACTACTATTTTAATCCTTTAAAGGTAACAAGAGTTTAAAAAAAAAATCATCTATTTGTTTGTAAAACCAAATCAAGCAAAAAAGTCCACAGTTCCAATAATGCATTTGGAAGTGCATCTTCATTCACTTTTTTTTTTCCCCTGAGAGGACAGAAAACAGCTACTTAGTTAAAATATCAGCTAATTACTTATCTCTCTACACTGCAATTCAAATGGTCAACTCAAAATTGTAGAACAAGTCTTTCACAATAGCTTAACCAAAATCACTGTTTTAAAAGTAATTTAAATTTGGCTGTAGTCAGGCTTAAAAATACTTGCAGTAATTTTTAAAATAACCTTCTAGACACATTTTCATTAACTGAAATCTATATTGCAAATAGATGATTTTCAAACTCATCCTCTGAATGAAGAGTCAACAGAAGAGCCTGAATGTTTGTTTCAACACATGCATCGCATCTACCGTGGTCCCAGTATCCACCATGAAAACTGTTTCTCAGCTACCAGTATCCAAGAATAGCAAAAATATCAGTATCCAAAAATGTCAAAAGCTCTCAAGTGCTGTATTTCTCTGATGAAAGCACCCTTTTCTTTCTTCCTCAGAACGTTCCAGTTAAAGATAAATATAGGAAAATTTTGTCTCCTACACTGTAGGCATCTGGAAAGATTATTAATTTCTTGCCACTGTAATTACATAGTGACTCTGAAACTTTATCTCTGACACCCTTTTTTACTATCACCTTGTCGAAGACACTGAAAAAAAAAATCACTATTGAGCTTAACAAGGCGCAATCAGAAAGCGTTTTGGATCTGCTGCCCTTTGTCCCATTACACAAACAGACATCATGATCACTTACCTTCTGGAAAACGACTTCGTCCTGCTTTGTTTTCTTTTTGCTGCTTTTTCTGATCCTCTGGTTTGTCTGAATCCATTTTGTGACCTGGAGTTCAAAACGATGGTGCTTTTTTTAGGAGGAAGATGCAACCTGAGTGCAGCTACTCAGCATCAGTAAAAAGCTACAAAGAGACTCGGGACAATTTTTTTTTAAATGCTTCACTGAGAAGGGAAAAGCACTTCTCCCATACAGAGTAAAGTGGTCTTTCCTGGGTAATCTGTTTAGTTGCTCGTGCACGAACGAAGTGCACGAACAAAGTGCACGACGGTGTTCTTCACCTCAGAGCTTTCAGTTCAAGAGATTTTGTACAAAGAACGTGTTTGATGCCAGACCAGGCTGCCAAATGGAAAGTTATCATTGCAGCGTGCAAAAACCGGGGCGGGGGGGTGTTTATCCCTTACACCTTCAAGCAGGAGATTTTATTTCCAGCCACCCACCCGAACGCCGTTCCGGGCCAAATGTGGGTGGTGGGGTTATTGCATTAAGTGATAACACCCAGGGATCCCCCCCCATAGGAATACTTTTATTCTCCGTAGGGACGCAGCGAGCTCTCCCGGTCGAAGGCGTGCCAGGGGGCTCGGGGCGGCGCGCCAGCACGGCGTGGGTGGGTGGGTCGGCACGGCCGGGGGACGGGGAGCCCCTGTGGGATTCAAGAGAAGCTGTGCTGCTCACCTCGCCGCTCACCTGCCGCACCAGCGGGCACTCCTTCCACGCCCCGTCCTCCTCCAGCAGCGGCTGCGGGCCACAAAGGCAGAGTGAGGCAGAGTGAGGCAGAGAGGCGAAGCGCGGCGGCCCGAGGGGCCCGCTCCCCGGCTCGGGGCACGGGGAAATGGAGCACCTCCCGGAGCCCCGCGGGGAGGAGGAGCCTCGGCACGTCAGGGACGGGGGGTAAGGGACAGGACAGCCGTCCCAGCCCGGGGAGAGACATCCTTGGACGGGGGAGAGACACCCTGGCCCGGCCCGGCCCCGCCCGGCCCGGCCCGGGTAGGCCTTGCCAATGAAGGGTATATCTAAATATCCACTAGAACAAAGCGA
>JAWWEW010000088.1:34065333-34079222 GCA_035583185.1 Anabacerthia variegaticeps
AATGGCAAACACAAATGGATGCAGCTATTCCTTGGGATTGCGTGTTCCCGGAGTAGTCCTGGGAAAACACTGGGCCGCAGAAGCAATGGAACGTATTTGTACTTTAAATCCTTTAAATAATTACATTTCCTTTCCTGTCAAATGTTTCGGGGGCAAAAGATTTTTTAAGAACATTTTGTCTCCTGCTGTATTCCTTCGTACTGAGAAAGCTTATTTGCACCAGCTAAAAGAGTGATGACACACCCAATTTAAAGTGAGAATGAGTGAATTCCCCTCCCTCAACAGCCCTGTTTGCAGTCCACATGACATTGACTGTCATACCTAAACCCCTTCACAACGTGAATCAAGAGATTAGCCCATCCTCTGCGTCCTTTTTAACTTCGTTTCAGAGACAACTAATGGAGTTGTCCTATATAATAGTTAAGACTGAGAACAAGCATTTATGCTTGTCAAAGCTTGCTAGGATCCTTAATTCTTGTAACATCAGGTTTAAATATAACTGAATTTTGGAAAATGGGGGGAGAAGGTAGTGCTTTCTACCAGCTGGGTGAAGGTAGGCCTCATATCCTGGTAAATAAATTAGGCAATGATTTACACCACCTCTTCTTCAAGTCAGTACCAGATCCCGAGCATACAAGGAACTTTCAGAATTGTATATAGCCTACAAAACAATAGGATATTTGTGCAACAGGCAACTGTTTCATTTTACATTGAAACAGAAACTGGTTTTAAATTGTTCTGGCTTTGATGGCTAGTAGAGATATTTCACAACTCAGTGAAAAATTACGATCATACACTTTTCCTATGCATATGTTGTCTACAAGTTCAGTGCCTCTGTGCTGCTCTTATGCGAAAACAGTCAGTATTGATAAACTAAGAAGCTAGTTTAACCTAGGGTGAACACTGAATCAATACCATTTTGTTGGCTTTCCGATAGTTCTCAGGTACTGGAAGGCAAAAAGAAAAAATTGAAAATGTGGGAGTAAAAATATTTACTGTAAATGAATTTCAGAAGAGCTCCTGCAAAGCAGAGGAAATTGATAACTAATGCAGTCGTTTTCCAACCTCTCATTTCTAGAGACATTTTCCTCTCAATTACTGAATTTTACACCACATATACACCCTGACATTTATATGTTCAGATCTACATGGCCACCAGCAAGTGCACAGAATAGTAATTTTCTGCTAGAGGTTGTAGCAAACTTCACCAGTCTACTACAAATTGTAATTTTTCACCTTTCTACATCTTCCCATTTAACAGAAAACAAAAAATGGATTCACCCCTAGTTTCATTCTAACATACTAGATGCCACCACCTCTGCAATATCAGAAAAGCATAATTCAAAGGAACTATAATAAAATGCAGGATATACAACTGTTTTCCTACCACACAGATTTATTGGGGGAAAATGAACACCGTTTTAAGCTAGAAAGTTAGCTTACTTGGAAACTGAGAATACAATGCGCCCACAGAACAGTCTGTATGACCTGAAAATGGTTTCAGCAGGAAAAACCTGGCTTCCATTCTTTTGTAAAATAGTTCAGAATATGAAAATACATAAAAGGATTTTATCCAGTAGCTCGCTGGATGATTAAGTATGGCTTGAAACATTTGACTTGGAAACAATTGCAGGGATTTTAAAACACTACTGTTACCAGAATTTGGCAGAGGAACTAAGGAGGCAGTGGGCTACGTCTGAAAATTACAAGATGGCTGGTGCATCCACATTGCAAGAAACAGTACATCATCATCAGATAAAAATTATTGAAAAAGAAATCCAGCACAGAATGTTCTCCTGTAAGAACAGCGAGTTCTCCAACTGATTTTTTTTTTTTTTTGGCAGTCTCCATGTGTACAGCTTTATTCGCTGAAATGGATAAATCAACTTTTTCTGACATTATCTATTTTTTTAGAAAAGATAGTCATTTATGTTGATACCATAAATCTAAATGTTTGAATTCCTTCAAGAATTGCAGTGGTGATGTAAACACAGTCTTTTTGGATCAGCATGCTGTCTGATATTTTTCAATGTAATATCCTTACAGAAAAATTCTGTTCAAGTCAAACCTCCTCTTCCTTAAAATATTTCTACCTCCAAGAGACAAAAACCTGTTGAAACAGTAACTCTGAGAATGTACTTTAAGTACACTGCCACGTGACTTTCACATACTACGGCAGAATACTTTTTTCAAATCAGTAATCCAAGTATATCCTTCATATCCACAGTAGCAACCGTGCTTTGTGAAGAAAGCTCCTACGCAAAGATGAATCACTGAATCACTGTAATCACCTATTTAGTTGCAAGATCCAATTCCTAATCTAATAAAGAAAGCATCTCTAACAACATGACCACAGGATCTCAAAATAACATGCTTATTACTAAATCATCATACATAGCATATAGTCATATAGAATTTAGGTATCATATTGGATTACATTATCTATATTATGATACTATTTTTAGAGTATACTAAAATGCTCTTGGTTTTTTCCTCTCCTGATTTCACCAGGCCCTCTCACTACTATACAGTTGCCTCTCTAAAGCAACTGGAAAAGTAGTCTGCTGGTTTATATTTAGACCTTTCTGTTTTAAGAACTACTGCCACGTGGTCTGAACATCCAGATTGCAAATTACAGCATTTTTCTCTAAAAGAAGCAGGATAATATTTAAAAGATATAACATTTTTTTTAATACAAGCATGTATGGAAATAAAACCTCAGATTTCACATTGGCCCTGCACTCCATAAATTTAAAAGTATTTTGAATCCAGATATTTTGAACCCAGAGGGCAAGTACTAGGGATCAGGTTTCTCTGACATAAGAGAATCCTATAAAACATTCACTCTGGACCCATCCAGCCCCAAGATCTTGGTAGGCACTGGATAGCTTCTACCCGGCCAAACTACACAGGACTACACTGGTGTTGGGGTTTTTGTTGTTATCATTGTCTCAGTCTGAGACAATTTGGAGGGGTGGAGACCTTGGATGGAAGTCTCCTCCCTCAGATTCAATACCCCTGGTTTCTCCAATACAGACAAATATGCCCAGACATAAGTGACAAGTAATTCTTTACCAAGAAGAATGCTAGTAACAATACTGATAAACCTGGGGTTTACCAACTGATGAGGAGAAAATTCCCAAGCCTAGCCCGCCAGACCAAACTGAGATGGCAGCTGCCTCCCCCACTCAGAAAAAACACACGTGTCTACAGGACAGAGACAAGAACAGCTGCCTTTCCATGTGGTTTGCCTCCCACATGCCCGGAAAAGCTGGCAGGAACAGCAGGAGAGTCAGTGCTGGCAGGAAACAGTGGATAGCTGGGATTCAATACCAGCAGGCGCTTGCATGGGGTTGGAGTGAGACTGCAGTGCCAGCAGAGGCAGTCAGAGCAGGGCTGTGGAGCCCCCAGCTGACTGGAATTACCCACAAAACACCTGTTGGATCCAGTGATGAGACTTGGTTGTTGCAACTTCAATGTTTGTTTGGTTTTTGTTTGTTTGACTGCTTGTTTGTTGGTTGTTTTTCTTTTAATTACAGAGAAAAACAAAGGAAAATAACTTTGAACAAGGGTACCGGACTGATGTCCTGAACCACTGATGTGACAAGCAATGTTTTTCAGTACAAAGATGTTCACAGAAAATGGGGCAGACTTTATTTCTTTCTGAAGAAATAAAATACACTTTTCCGAGGTACTGACATCTGTGTTTTACCGATCCCTTGAAGCCATCAAAAATATCTCCGACAGCTCTACTAAGGAAACACATTCAAGGCAAAAGTCTGCTGAGCCTCCAGCCATGAAATACTGTTAGCCCATGCACTAAGGACAGTAACCATAGACTGAACCATGACATATACTAGCTCTCTCAGCCAACAGACTTTTCAAACCTATCTTTCTCCAGACATCCTCATTTCAGCATTGAAATTTCCCTATGGGCTTCAAAGGGAGTAGACAGAATAATTAAAGCATCCTGGAAAAACAACATTTTCTTGTGGAGATTTAACACGTGTTATAAAAAAATCACTTTTTTTTTTCCTGTGATTAAGGAGAAGGTGATCATCATCTATGTCTTTCAGTCTGACTCTAGAGCCCTACTAAATCAAAAGGAGATGAGGAAGGTAATATAAACTGGGACAGATCATAGCATTGCTCCTATTGACTTTTGTGGAAGACAGTAAACTGATGAAGATGGAATGAAGATCATTACAAAAATTCTGTTACCATCTGCTCTCTGGAAGTACTTCAGCAGCTCAGCATTTTTGCAAAATGTGTGAAAAAAAGTCTTGGGCTCAGAGACAAGAGGTTCCATCCCCAGCTCTAGCCAGCTGGGAACACAGCAGCAGTGTCTGACCCTTCAGGATCACTTTTGAGTTTCTGACTGAACCACTACATGAATCAGCAGGTCACGTTTTTCAGGTCAGCGCCACAGAGGGCTGCATGGACATCAGATACATAGTATGTGTTCATACACGTGTGAAATACATCTCCCACATATATTCATTCCTTCCAGTCACAAACATGTCTTTCCAAAAGCCTAGAAAATGGAAATTTTCCAGGAAGTAAAATGTATGTTCTTTTAAAAACCCTAGACCACTGGGGATGGTAGGTGGCAACTTGTTCCTGTCACATAAAATTTCTACCTTAGCTTCAGACCCAACTCTTTATCCTCCTACACTGAAAAGATCTCAAATAGTATTTCCTGAAGTAGCATTTGGCTCATCATTTCATAACCTGGTTCCGATGCAATAAAACTACTTATAAGGAATTCCAAACTGGAGGGATTTCAGACATATAAAAGACTACTATTTCCTAATTAATACAGAAACGCTGCTTTCTTGAAAGGTAGTATGAAAAATATTTTAAACCATTATGGTTTGTTTCCATTGGGGGGAAAAAAAAACAACAAAAAAAACAATGAGCAGGCTAAAAATTAATTGGTTGCTAACTTCTGTGCTTTTCTGCAGATGTTTATACAAGAAATGAATTAATGTTTATTGCTATGCAAGCCCAGCTGTGTCCTTATTAAGCAAGTCTAAGTTCAACATCTCTGTGTAAAAGAGGGCCTGTCCTCCCTCCCTTTGCTATGCTTCCACCCCCTGCACATGTAGGTGGGAGAGTGGGAGCTTGGGAATGTGAACTTGATCCAGCATTGATCAGCCAGGCAGCAAACTGTTATTGTTCTTTAGATACCAAACATAATTCCTTTCTAGTACGGATAAGCTCTGTCATTCTGCATAACACAGCTTTTGTGTTCAGCAATGCAATTAATAGGAAAAGGGAATGAAAATGACTGCGTGAGATTTATTAAACTTAAAAGAGATTCTAAGGAACAGACACATGGAATCCAGTCCGCAATTATTTCAGAAATTGAACATTTGTTTCAAATGCACTTCAACTTCTTGCGCAAGTTATTACTTGTGCAGATTTACTGTACTATTACAAGTACTTTACCTCTGAGCTGAACACACCCATACTGAAAGGTAGTCTGAAGAAAAACTGAATCATATTTGCAAAAATCTGGCTTTTAACTGAAGAGGCAAGCCAGTATTTCAGCAGGTCATGAAACTAAATCCAGTACAGTATGCTCTTCTTCCCTAATTTAGATTCGTGGTCACAGCTGAGAATCTCAAAAGCATTTTTATTCTTAATTACTCAATTAATGAATTGAGACTCCTAAACTAAGACTCCTAAAACTCTGTTTTAAGCTTCACTTTTAGAATTTAGAACAACAGAGGCACTACAATGTTATAACCAATGCTTTCAAATCTAATTTAAAAATTAACATTCAACCTAGACACCAAGTTACTCAGTGCTACCTGAGCATCTAACCTGAGGCAGCATGTTACCCAGATTTAGAAAATGATCACACAATACTGTGTAACAATGCTATTCAGATCTCAAATGTCTGTGGTTTTCTCCTAAATCAACAATCACATACAACGCAGAAGAAACTTACATCAAACCCTCCAGAATTATAACAATACTTTAAACTATGCCTGGACTTCAAGAGCTCTGTAATAAATTTGTGTCCTTACTCACATTTAGTGATGTATCTTTTTATATAAGTAATTTTCTTGAACTTTTGATCTATTTAACAAACAAAAATACACCAGTGCTGTCTCATTTAGCAGTAACTTAAGTGCAATTTACAGGAATGGCTAAATAAATTACAAGGCCATTTTATGACAATAACTTTCTTTAGATAAATCAGATCTATTTAAACAATAACAGACATTACAACTTTTTTGTCAGTTTGTTACAAATAAGATACCGAATTCTCTGTATCCTATGATCTGTTTAGAAAACTTGCAGGTGGACAGCCTTTATCTGAAACATTTTTCAAAGAGTCAACAACATAGAGACCAAGTCTCTCTGTCTTGATTTGGTTATCTCCATGATTCATCTGACATTTATGCATGCTGCAGTACTAGACACATTGACTACACTTTTATATTTTCCCAAATCCTTTATTCTAAGAAAATGGGGTGCAATGTTGTTGGTACAACTGATAATTTCAGGAAAAACCACAGGACTAATGATTTGCACTCAAAAACTTCTTTTTTATTGTGCTTGTTATCATTTCAGAAGACATTAAACAATTGATATTGTTGACCTACACTCATTTACATTTTTAAGGACTTTGGACACCTTCCAATCTGCAAGCTCACTAATAGAAAAAAAAACAAACTATTTTCTTGAGGGGAAGTGCCTATTCTTCAAAGTATGATTTTCATGTATAAGAATAATGCATATCTTAAATTAGCAGTTACGCTTTCTTCAGATTTCTCAAATAGAACTCAACTATCAGTTGAATCAGTTATAGTCTCTACATTGATATTAAAAAACACAGAAAAATCTCCATATTCAGATAAAAAAATAATCAAGGGTTAAGTATCAACTAAGTATTTAATCAGTAGCATGTTATTTTTGGGACTAATACTTAACACTAATTTTGAAATTAATCTAACAGATTCATTATTAAACATTATTAAATACCAAAGAAAATTATACATCTTTATAAACCCTTCCCATTTTTTTTTCCCAAATCACACACTGGGAATGAGATGTTCGTACTTAGGTCATTCTCTCTGCCAATGCCTACAAATTTACTGTATCCCAACAAACAATATGAACTTCACTTGTTTACTGTCTCAATGTTGCCATCCACCAATATGTAGTTACTATGTACATTCAGAAAGAAAAATTCCAAGATAAGGCATGACTAGCAATGACAAGAAATATCAAGGGTTAACAATGCCAAGCCATAAGCTACACTCTGATCCAGTAAGAGTGATTTTTATGCAAGAAAAATTTTCTGGTACCCTCTGTAAAACTTGAGTGAACAACTGTTAAAGATAACTCCAGGGTTTAGTAAGAGCATTCTTTTGGAAAACATTTGAATGTGATTCATTTGTTAGCAATTGGCCATAACTGGTACCCTGTGAAGCATTCTCCTGTAGAGCTATGCCTTCATCTGTACTTTTGTCTTAAAAAAGGGAAACAGGAAATCTATAAAGCTTATAACTGAGGCAAAAGCCAGGGCCCTTTATAACAACATATCACTTTATCAGAAATCATATTAAGTACTTGAGCTACTACTGTAACATCCTCCTAAAATTCATGAAACCACAGAAGTACTCTACTTGCATTGATTTAAAACCCTTCACAAATTATACTTTAGCTCAAATTTTCAAATAGTTTTGCTGCAAGTTTTCTTTCCAATCCATTTCTTCTTTGACAAGGACGATCAGGGAACCATAGAATTGTTTGGGTTGAAAGGCACTTTAAACATCATCTAGTTCCAACCTGCCTGCCATGGGCAGGAGCACCTTCCACTAGACCAGGCTGTTCAAATCTGAGAGCCAATCACGTACAAACAAAACCTGAATTATTATGAATAAATGAATATTCACCAATGGAAGATTTCTTTTGATTGTATTTCCAGAAATATTGATGATTTACAAATAACATTAGCAGATGGACCTGGAACTACTGCTTAACCAGGTACAAACTTCTGCACAGTTTCTGCACTCAGAAAGGAAAAAAATATAAATTATTTTTAAATGGCAAAATTCTTACTGCTGTATCAGGAAGTGGTACTCCAGTGTTCATTGAGGATTAGAAAACACAGAGTGGTATTCTCGCAAGATATACTACATAGTCTGAAATACCTGTTGGCAATACCCACCTCAATCAGGAAATATTGCTTATGGTAGAATAGTGGATAAGAATTAAGCCTTAATGGGAGGATAAAGTAACAAAAGGGACTAGGAGAAGCACACAGCAGTGCTATCACCTCTTTCAATTTTTTTCATAATTGTGAGGGGATACCTGATGCATTTATCCTAATGCCTACTGCTATGTAATCACGTGACATCAGGAACACTATGCCTAACCAACCTGATTGCTTTCTACGATGGGATCACTAACTGGATGGATGAAGGACCATACTGCTGACAAACTTTCAAAAGTACCAGTTGTGTACAGGGGATAGATTTAAATACAAACACAGAAGAAAATCTTCAAAGCACTTTGGTAGCTAATGCTATAAATGAACCTCAGTTTTCCCCATATACTTGAATCAGCTGTTGGACAACCTATGCAATTTTTTTACCAGAAACCAAACCTTGACCAAAACATACCATAAAATCAAGGTCCTTTACTAAGAAATGACTGAGGATCAAGAGATATCATGATACTTATTGTCCCTTCCTTCCCTTCCTTCTAATTAAAGTTCATTTTATTTTCAACAATTTTAAAGCAAAAAGAAGACACCATCTTGATTTTATAGCATCTTCAAATATTAGTCTTGGAATATTTTGATCTCAGAGTAAATCTTCCCAAAAAACCTTCTACAGTATACAGAGAACCATGGATATGCACATCTCTAAAGCTATCAAGGGAAGAGGTCAACCACAGTGTTTGGGCACAGGTCAGGTTTGGTGCAATGTGCTCTCAGCTGTTTCTTCAATTATACCTGCAAACATGCTCACTCTGTCAGGCTGTCCAAGTATCTGCACTTTTGCACACAAAACCCAGGACTTAACATTCTGACTCTTAAAAGTAGGGTTTTTTGTGTTGTTTTTTTGTTTGCTTGTTTGTTTGTGCTTTTAATGCTAATGCAAAGTGGAAACAAATTCAAGCACCAGGTAAGATAAATCACAAGCAACCTAGGGGATGCCCACTTAGGGGAAATCAGTTAGAAACTGAGTCCTGAGCACATGCTAAAAACTTACTTTGTATAAAATTGTTTTTTCAAAAGATTTATTCAGGGATATCTTTTGTCATCTCATCCCAGTTTTGATCCCAATTGAATAATTAGAGCCTTCACACACCACAGGCACCATTAGGCATTTTCAGTTCACAGAATTTAAAATATGAGTATTAAGAGCTTTTGGTATTCCAAAAGGGCTCAACAATGCTCAGTCTCAAAGCTGGAACACCAATAATAGATGTTACGCATGCAGCTGATTCCTAAGCAAGACACAATATTCACAAAACAGTACAAATAATTTGACATTTAGTTACTACAGTCAGTAATACTTTCAAGTAATTCATATGCTGACAACTGTGAACAATATTCCTTACATTTAGTAGATTCCATCACTATACTGAAAAACATACTTCCACGTGACTACAGTATTAATCAAGAGAATGTTTTGTAAGATTTGCCCTTTTCCAGGTTCACTGGGACAACTGTAGAAGCAAAAACCTGCAACTGACAAAAGCTAAACCCATATAAAGGTTTGGAAAGCAATCATCACTAAAACTGTTTATTTAAAATCATACCTGTAATAAGTTCAGGTAATTATTTAAATAATATATAATGCGATGAGAAAAGCAAAACTCCAGAAAGAACTGTGAACTGGTATTTTATATTTACCTTTGGTATTCCAGAAGTGTCAAGCCAGTTCTGGAAGATACTTTCTACAGTTAACCCAGATCTTGGGGGGAAAAAAAAAATAAATTAGAAGACACACAAAAAATTACCATTTTTTCCCATATGGAAAATAACCCTTTAGAAGCAAAGCAAACCCCCTAATTTGAAGTACTGGTTGTACTGCAGTGGTACTACATTCTTGGGGGGTTTTAAAGAAATAATACCATCAGAGGTAAAAGCAAATTAAAGGTAGATCAGATTTTCTGTGTTTAAAACTCAAATGATAAATTCAGTGCTTATGAGGACTGACAATGGAAGTGTTAGGTGGTAAACTGCATTTATGAGAAATGTAAAATACGAACAAGTGCTCTGCTTATCGTTGAGTGGCTTTTTGGATTTTTTTACAGGAAAAAATCTCAGGCACGTAAATTTATACTGAAACATTCAAACCCAGTATTTTATTAAAGAAGCAGCCTAAATGCAGAGATAAATCACTAAATAAAATGAAACTAAACACAAACTTCTTAAACTTTAGGGTTTTAAAAGGCACTGATGTATATTAACTGCCAAAGTTACCAAGTGTCTAATAAATTTTAGTTTTGTCTTTTCTGCATTTTCTTTATATCCTGATACCATTCACAGTGAAATCACAGAATAGTCTGAAGCTCCAACAAAAGGAAATAGTCTTTCATGATCAAGCTCTATGGGACTGAAAAAAACCACATGTATAAGTATTTGCAAATTCAGAAATTATACTTCTCCTTTTACTTTTGTAGGCATCTTCTGTTGCATTTACTTCAGTTGAAGATGTCCTAACTTGTGGAGGACTCAAATAAAAAGAAATTAAAGAAAACCAAAACAAGCCACAAAACACCCCCCGCCAGAAAGAAAAAAAGAAAAAAGAAAAAACAAACCCAAACACCAAAACAAAATAAACAAACAAAAAACAAACAAACAAACAAAAAACAAAACAAAAAAAACCAACACAAAAAGCCCCACCACACTGTCCCTGCAGTATGCCATACGCCAGTATTGAAGAAAGGAAGTTGAATAAGCCCTCAATGAATGTAAATATTCCGAGAAGCAGACAGATATATATGGTCCTGTGCGGGGTAATGCCTTGGCAAGATGCATTCTAATACTTAGAGCTACTTTCACATGTGTAATGTAGACTCATAACAAACAAAGCATTCATGAAAATAACCATTTCAAAGCTCTGAACGAGGAAGACGAGCAACTCGATACAAATACAAATTTTTCCCTGATCATGTGATTCAAACAGTTGCAGCAGTAAAGCAGAAACATTTCCACATAGCCAGGATTCATGAAATTACCACTGTTCATGTTTGAGGACTACATAAATCCATTTTTAAAGAAATCTTAACATATATGTGATACTTGTGTAGCATTCTACATTCAAAGAAATTACTAAACATCCAGGCTTGTTCTTTGTTATTTATGCAAACTTATTAAATTTAGAGTATTTGACTGCTGTTTCCTTCAGACTACAATTACCTTCACTTTACCACTGTGCTCCAAAAATTGGTGTCTAGTCTTAAGTTGGTTAGCTGAGTCCCTTCCATAGGAAACAGAGAAAAGAAGTATTTCCAAGCAGTCAATCAATTTACCTTCCTCAAAATAAGATTATGCTCTTGAGTTCTTTTGTTCTGTCTGGTTACTAGAAAGAGTGCACACAGGACCAGCTTAAAACTGAATACTGAAATTTTTTATAGTCAAAGGTAGATCACATGGATCCTGCCATTTATTTTGTCTCAAGCAGCATAAGCACAATAACAACTTTTTTTTTATTTGTTATTGCCCATATCAAAACAAACACAGCTTAGTGTTCTAATGCTGAAGCAGAGCTAGAAGCTGGGAAAAATTTCATTATTTGTGCATTTAACTTGTCTTACCACGGGATAAGAAACACAGCCTCACAATGCCAGTTAGTACTTTTTCCTCCCTCCCCAAGAAGCTAAACTTCCAGCGTGAGATTTCCTCATGAAAAGAAAAAAAATCTCTGCAAAACAATCTATGTGATATTTGCTATGTAGTGCATTTGTTTAATATATCCTCTATTTAATCTCAAAATCTGGCTTTTCTGACACTGAGGGGAGTCACAGTGTTCTGACACCATATTAATCCAGGCAAAAACCACTAGAAAAGTACTCAGCTTCTCCTAAAACTCTGCAGTTTTTCTCAAGAGTAAAGACAATAATGCAACTATTTCTCTGCCTGCAGCACCCCCAGTTTCAGCTAAACATCTGTCACATGACCATATGCAATCTTCTTTGTTTCGACTTTGACACACCTTTTTTTGTTCCAACTTAGGACATTCTTGTTGACACCTATCAGAAGAACTAACTCGTTTCAGCAGTTTACAGGCATTGACTATTTTATTTTCTTTTATATATTAGTAATAAGCAGTCTATTGCAAAGATCTACCCTCAGTGTCTTAAGAGTCAGTACCAAAGAACTGTGAAGATGGTGGAAAGGCTCTCACTAACTTGTTTGGCTTCCAGACCACCCCCCAAAAATTATCACAAACTATTGCTTTTCCAAAATAAATGTCCTAGAGAAAGGACAGATGGCCTGATATATTTGTAGCGGCTGCAGTTCAGTAAGGACCTTACTACCTGCTTATTGCAGTTAAGCATCTGTAAGGGCTTAAATCTGGTGTTTATGTGACTTTCTGGATGGCCTTCTGTTTAAGGTTCTGTATCGGACTGTGGGATTTGGGTTTCATTGACTAGCGCTGGGGCACACATCTTACAAGACCAAGGTTCTTCGATTGCTTTGTACTGCCATTCCCTACTGTAAAATGAGAATGCAATTACTCCATTACCTCATCCCTTGTCTCTTTGTTTAGATGATAAACCAGTCAGCCTAGGAATTATCTCCTACCATGCATACATACAGTTCATGGCCATATTCAATGCTTCAGAGCAAGGTCTATAAAATACTAGCATTAGTGATAATTTTAAAATTAGCATTATAAAATATGTCTATATTTAAAGTTTCCATTGCAAAAGGCCCCAAGGCACTCTACAAACTTCAGGATAAACCCATCTCATTCCTAAATCAAGAAGAAGAAATCATGAAAAGGTGAAACTTTTTTTTTTTTAATGCAAAGGAAGATAGTTGAGTAGTTTGAAATTGCAGCATTATTTTAGTACTTAATTGACAATTTATGAAGACATCCAAGGAATGTGGTTAGCAAGGCTGGGTTATTAACAGTACAAATAGTAGATCTGTAACACAAGCTTTCCTTTGTCTATCAAGTATTATTAAGAACATAGCTTATTAGTAGACTCACTTATTTTATTGAATGAAATAAAAACTACCAGAAGAAAACTCCAAAGACCAGAACTGATCTGCTCAAAAAAAAACTTGCAGTCATAAACTAACTGCACAAGCAGCAACTTTGATTTATCGGAGACTAGTGAAACTCACTCTCTGTTACAGGGGTAAACACTGAGTCTTTGCACAGCTCACATGTTGGGCAGATGTGGGAAGGATCAACTTGCAGCAGAGACTATGGGTGCAAGCCTTGGGGAGAACAGAGCTACTGGGAGTTTTATTAAATCTAGTGCACCGTGGTATACAGACACATATGAGGGTTGTCGGTGTTGGTTTGGTTTGGTTTGATTTTTTTCAATGTAGTGAAGTGTCAAATTATACATGAATAAGTAAAATGCCTCAGTTACAGGCAGGAAGTATTGTAGTTTTTCTGCAGAAAGGCCAAGATAATGTGAAACTCCAGCCAGTGCATGTAATATTTTAAAAGTCTTTTTAAAGAGAAAAGGGGCAGTCCTTCTTGTCATTAGCCCTTCACACAGACAAATTATCTGCCTTGAGGGCAAGTTAAGAAATTGTAAAGGATCAGAAGCTAGTGCTCAACCTGTCTGGTGTCAGTATTCAGCTGCAGTCCAGAAACAGAAGGATCCTGCCTCACAGGATGGATTCCTACAGCTAATATGCCATTATAATTGAATCAGAGCAGGAAGTC
>JAWWEW010000088.1:34079322-34112647 GCA_035583185.1 Anabacerthia variegaticeps
TGGCAGCTAAAATCAATGACTGCCCCTTAAACAGTTACATCTGTATCTTGGAACTACTCATCACTGAGAATGTACTAAAAAAGTCTCCTTTAAATAAAAACTAAAAGAATTAAGTAGTGGAAGGTGAGAATCTTTTAGATATAGTCTCTGTATCCAACAGTAGGAAGCTCACGTTACATTACTACAGTGTAATAATTACAGAAAATTTCCACAGTGTTGCATGATAGTTTTTTCCCACTGTTGATCCTGTTCTTATTACAAAAGTCTCTCATAACCAAATTCTACTGCTAGCTACTCTAGAATGCCTCTGTTGCCACAGCTGAGGGCATGGTTTGGCTTGATTACCTACTACAAATTTCTCTTCCTTTTTTTTTTTTTTTTTCTTCTTCATGATTAAGACCAGCGTCCATTATCTGGTGTATTAGAGTGCTTAAAATTTGTCAAATTTGAAAAATTTAGTTTAAATATTTAAAATTTTCTTGGTATAATTGCACAAATCTGGAAGGTTTTGTGTGCTACAAAGAATTTTGTTGCTCTAATAATGAAATGCACTTCATTCCTACAACAAACTTTGTTTAAAAAGCACTGATCAGTAGATTATCTCTAAAAATATTTCATTTTTATCTTTCCTCGCATTTCTTTTACATCAGGTGAGTATTTCTGTTCTAGCAACAGAATGCATTTAAGAATGAAAAGCACCCTTGCAGCAGATAAGAAATAAAGGCCTTCTCCATATTCAGATATTCAATTACTCTTAGTATTGCTATTGGTATCTGCACCCAAGGTAATTTCGGCAATAGATAGGTTCAGATATGCTGTATATCCAACTGTAAAATGAATTATCATAGGTCTGAAATTTCGTTCATACATTCTAGAGTGTGAAGCCATACTTTTTTTGCAGTAGTCTCACGGAAAGTTTAAATATACTGGCATGTTTCTAGGCAGAAAATTTGATGCTTATGCAAATAACTTTTTGCACTGGCTTTGGACTTCAAAGAATCACAAGTTAAAAAAGGATGGAAAACAAGAGGGTTTTGAAACAAATTAATGTATAACCATACCATTAAAAAATCCACTTTTGTATAAATTCCATATAATACTCGTGATTATATTTGGGGTGGAAACTACATTCAATTATATGAACAAAGTATCGTCCTACAGTACATCACTGGCAAGTGTAACACCACCCAAACCAAATTCAGGGTGTCACAAAACACATTTTCTCAGTGATAACTAGCTTATCTGTCCCTCAACCATAAGGAACAGAAGTGTTTCACTAAAAAACTCAATATATCTGACTTCTACGTATTTCTCTTTCTTCAAACCACTCACCCAGAGTTATGAACAGTTTTGGAATACTGGTCTTCAAAATTACATTTTTCAAGTGAATATGTTATTTTTAAAAACTATAATATGTAAAGCTCCATTATAAAAGAATCTGCATTTGTAGCACAGTCTATAATAGCACAAAACAGAACAACAGATAAGCAGGGATGGATTCAAAATGCTGCTAAAGATTATCTGAATCTTCTTCAACCAATCATGGTCATACATAGGAGGATTCTGAAGGACATGTCAGGTAATTAACACTGGATTTCCATTTGTGTTTTCCATCTTTCCTCATTTGGTGTACTGTATGACACGGAGGAGATGGTACCAGACCACTTCTTGAGAAAAATTCATTTTCTCTGGTTTACCAGATTCACAGCAAAGTTCTGGCAACCTTTCTCTACAGTGTAATTTGTGAAAAGCAGCTGGCAAGTGGATCACAGGTTAATTTAAATAGGCAACTCTTTAAGTCTAGCACTTCAGATTGCAAACTGAACACAGGACATTGCATTTGATCTAACATGCAAGTTAAAGGCACTGCTCAGGGAGAGCATGGTATAGCAATTGCACAGCAAGTCTCATAATTTTTTGTGTATATATGTATGGGAATTTTCAGAGAAAGGCACACTTGAAAAAAATGAGCAGAACAATACTAAATGAAATCCTACTATTTCTGGCTAGCACAGCTGATATTAAAATCTGATTTTTATGTATTTCTTTGGCTTTTCTAGCCCAGTTCTTACTTACTTTTTTTGTTTAGGGATATCTTCCAACAGCATGCAAAGAAAATCCTGGAAAATGAACAAAGCACCAACCACAGTTAGTGTCTACGAAGGCATAACCCTCTGTCTGCATTGCCCATGAGCAATGTTTTTTTAAAGACTACAAGTAACAGAGCGATAAGAAAGAAATTTATATATCTGCAATAGTAATATACTCTTCAGTTATTTATACAACATATGTTATGTTTGTCAGTTTTCCAACCCACTCAAGCAAAAAGTGTCAACACTGAAAGAAAATGAACTTGAAAAGCCTGTTGACTATTCTAACACAATCCCACATTTCCGCTTTATCTATAATACACAAACACAAACTAAATTTAAAATTGTTAAAGGCTGCAGATTCTCATACCCAAAGGTAAAGGAACACCAAAATTAAGGTGTTTACATGCTCATGTTATTATGCTGTGTTTAATTATATAACTACATTAAGGCTTTTTCTTCCTTAATGCATATGCCTGACTAGAAGGTCACATCTACTCCTCGTTCCATGACAAAATCCAACATTTCTGATAACCACGTCAACTAATGAGTAAATTCTTCAAAGAAAAAGTAGCTAGAATTTCCTTCAGGGATTTACAGGGATGATGCAATGCCAATGAAGAGTACTACTATCATTCTCACTTCTACCAGTATGATAACCGCTCTGAAGAAAGTGACACCTGACATCACTCAGAGGTTCTCTGGTACCCTACGGACTACATGACCTAATTTTAATGGCAATCACTTTGATATAATACTCCTTTGAACAATCTCATCATAATAGGATTTATTAATGTGCATGATTCATTTACATGCTGTTTCATAAATCAATACATCCATTTTGTTAATACTAATCTTTGTGGAGACAAGTTTTGTAGGCTAATAATGTTCCTCACTGCAGTGCATGAGCGCAGGTTGATTTCTGACTGCAAGTCATTGCTCTCTAAGGCCTTGAAGAATGTTTCCTAAAAGGCAGAAATCTTTTATTTAGAGACCCTGCCAGAGCAGTCAACAAAGATGCTGTTTCTCTGGCATTGTTAGGGAATCAAAGTAAGAGTGATTGCACAACTGAAACTACTGGTAACACAGTTATGCCTTCCTCCTTTAGATTATAAGTCAGGCTATGTAGCAGTAGCTTCAGATTTGGCTTATGACAAAAAGTAAATTGCACAGTGATGGGCTCAGTCTTGCTGTGGCAAGAATGGCACCTTTAACTGTGACAGAAGTCATTTCGTCCCAGCTACAGTGTATTACTGACATGATGATAAAGTGTAAAATTCCTTATTTTGTACTGCTACTGGAAGGTATGTACCATTATTCTGTTTGCCAACAGAGAACTACTGCATCTCTCCACTAGTGGAAGTTTTGCTGGAAGTACTGAGTAAACTCACATGCAAATAAAGAAAATGAAAAGTTCATGATCAGAGTTACTTCAAAAGTGTGTGAAAAGTAAAACTGAAGTGGACACCCTTCACACTATTTGCACTGTGTCTGTATATGTCAATGCAGCTAGATTCCCTGACTGGATTGCATCAACTTTTTATGATCAACCACACAGTGCACTTATAAATACTTCTGGTATTAGAAATGAGTTTTAATTCTGTATATTATACTACGAAATCAAACATCTCCTCTGTGATTAAAGTTGTCTTCATTTTTCCAAATATCTATTAAGGTAGTAACCATCGTTCTACACACTTTCTGAAAATTAGGATTAATCTATTCTATCTTATTTTAACTGTTCCTATTTTGATGCTCCCAAACAGAATAGGAAAACAAATTACCACTTACCTCATATTAGAATGGCTTTTATCATTTGCCTGTTATCAAGTCTGCATGACATGTCTCATTATAGGTCTGACTTTTCAATTCCTTATAATTTTGCCAAACTTTAACCATCTGGAGTGAAATTTTATCCTCAAAGTACTTTTTCTCCCTTCTCAGATGAAGTGTTTCAGAAATGTCCAAGAGAACAGTCAGAGAATAATGCACGGGTTTTAAGCTTTGTTGCCATTTCTTTAAAATGTTCTAGTGACCTTACACTTCAAAGCAAAGACTCATGAATGGCCAGGGTAATCATAAATAAATTCTGGATCAGATCATAAAACAAATTATAGTTTGTTCTTTGTCTTTGTTTCAAGTAATTCAGTGAAGGCAGGAAGAAAACATGAGTTAGAAATCACATGCCACCACAGTGCTGCAATATTAACAAACTGGTTTATACTGATGTGATTAAATAATCTCACTTCCTTATGTACTCCTGTTGTTCTTCCCTGGCTAGAGACCCAGAGGCTGGAGAACAACTTTTCCCTATATAAAGAAACTGTTATTCTGCAGTTTCTGGAATTTTACTGACATTTGGCTAAACTGAAAAAGCCTTTGAAAAATGAGTTCACACACGTTTGCTAAGGATTTGCTAGCCCCTAATAATTAACTTCCCTAATGACTCTTTTCTGCTCTCACCATAGTCCTGACTGAAGCAAATGATTTTAATCACCACTACAACTGTGGGCTGCTGCTGCTGGGCAGATCAAATCTGGATACAGACTGTGAATTTGAGATCAAGGAGAAAAATTCTTTGCACTGTTGATGGCTGTACCACATCTAAGTCAAAGGCAAAAAGAAGAGTGAGGACACAAAAACTGAGAAGTAGATTGAAGGAACTAACTGGAAATGAAGGCTACTTAAACCAATAACTAGATATATTTGGGTTTAGAAGACTAGTTATTTCATGGCAAAGAATGCTTTATTATTACTCCAGTTTTTGTCTTGAGCAATGTCCAGCAAGTTTCTACTCTTGAACTGTTTTGGGGCATCAGGCAAGTACCTCTCTCTGATCACACATGTTGATATCAAATCAAGAACACTCAATATTAAAAGACAAATTATATCTTCATATGAAAATCTCAAATCTAGGTATTTCAAGTACTCTGCAACCAGTAGATACTTTCATTTAAATTCTCTGACTGAAATATAAATGAGGTGCATAAAAGCAATGGAGATTTCATAACTGAAAGTGATACATCTAAATGGACATTTACTTGGCAACAAATAAACTCAGACTGCATTTACATCCAATTCCTTGCAGAAATTTTCCACGCAAACTACCCCTATCAAATACGCAGTTTGTAAATTACATAACTAAATAGCAAATATTAATTTATCACTTCTGAAATTTATCCCTCCTGTTTATTTGGAATGCCCCCACCCTTCACCCTCTCCCCTCCACCCCCTTTATATTCCTAGCTTTTATTTAACAAAATCAACACATTTTTTAATCCTTTTGTTGGCATTTTGGTGACAAGCCCAGAATGCACCTTCAAAGATGATAACTTCCTACCAAGAGTAAGAAAGTCTCCCCACTAGTATGTTCTGTTATCAGAAAGCAATCACTGGCAGATAGCTTAACAGTTTGAGCCCCAGGGACAGAGCCACTGACTAGCTTCAGTCAAAAATAGAATAGAATTTTTTTGCCCATTATAACAGACAGAAATACATGAAAATTAATGTCTGTAAACAATGAAACTGAACAACACCTTTAACTCTGTTAGGAGTACCAGCAACAATATCACTCCATTAATTATTTTCAAAGTTCATTCAAAGTACTTTTTAAGTGAATTGTCTCATGGAAAGAAAATGGGAAGATTTTTTTTTAAATCCTTCTCAAAGATTCCAGAGGCTTGCTTTACTCATTTATTGCTAACTCAACTAAAATAAACTACTATTCAAAAACTTACTGAGCATGCAATCAAAATGAAGAAAAAACCCAAACTGATTAATGTTTCACATCTGAAGTAATTTCCTTGCACCTGCAGCTCCCATCTAGGAAAATTACTACCCAGACCACTGAAAACAAGACTAGTATTCATAACATGGGCAATTTTTCACTGTTTTTACTTTCCATCATCTCCACAATTCCTAAAGCTGGAAAATTTTACAATTATTTTGGACAAGGTGAAAGTACAGCACTATAATGTTTAAACTTACAATTTTCACCTCTACTTATTTTAAATTTTTTATTATTTAGACACTGACAGCATGTTTGTTCAAGAAGAAACTTGAACAAGAAACTTTGTATTAACTTGACTTTATTGCTTCTGCATTTGCAATTCCTCCTGTCATTCCTTATCTATGCCAGACAACAATATAAACACAATCTTTCAGATTTCTTGGAAAGACGGTTAACACATTTAAATAGTATATAGCCCTATCCCAAAAAAACAGGACGATGTTGAAGCATCATTTTTATGATTTTGGACACATAATGTAGATAAGACTCATACGGTCACTGGCATTGCCCACACTATGCCCAACGTAACTGCTCAGGGTCCCAACAACACAGCACAGGAAACAGCTGCATTAGTGTTAACTCCCCTAACAACCTAAATATTCGTCCACAGGGCAAAACCACTATGTTAGAGCCCCAATGCCTAACTTTTGGGTGACTTCACATATGAAAGCATCCACAAGCCTGTGAGCTATTTGTAAGATACATGGGCAAATAACTCACCCCATGAGATTCAAACAGCAAGTATGCAAGCAAAGAATCACTGTGGCTGGAAGAAACAGCAAGTGTTAGACTCCAGTCCTGCAAAATCAGAGTCCTTAACTCTATGTTGCAAGAAGTCATTTATCACTGTCCAGAATATCCTCAAAGATTTCAACCATAACTCCAGAGAAGAGAGAGCAATAAAGAAACTGGTTTCAGAAATTCACTCATACCCCTTTCTCCTCTCTCATCTTGTGCGTCTCAACACACTGCTCTTCTACCAATGCTAAATATTTCTTGTGTCATAGGTTTTGTTCCAGTGCAAGCTGGATTTATCACCAGTGGCAGAATACCTAGAAATTCAGGTTCACAGAACTATGTGATTTCCTAGATCAAAACAAAACTAGAGCAGATAGTTACAGGACTTTTCCAGACCCAGGGGGAGGCAGATTTCTACTTATAACCCCATTTGGATTTTTCCTCATAAGAAAATGAAGCAGCATGAGAAGAGGAAGAAAATCAAGTCAGAAATATAACTGTTTCTCTTTCAGAAACAGAGAGTAATCAGGAAAAAGACTGACTTCTCACAAGCAAAACCCATGAGCTAAAAGATTATGGGAGACAATTCCAGTATGGTAAATGACCCTATCTTTAATATCAGTATCTATGCACAATGATCTTTCAATATATCAAGTTTAAAAAAAATCACCGATAGTTTATATTATCAGGTACTAGCAAGGTGTCTGATTTATGTATCAGTTTGAAAAAACTGTTCTGCCCTCTAGCAGGTAGGAATTTCACCTATATTGACAAATGACAATTGCCTCTCTCTTCACACCACAACCAGAAGTGAAGATTTAGACAGTTAATCCAAATGTGTGGGTCATTTGTTTTTTCAAAAGGTGAGGCTCAACCCCAAGTACAATACCTGAGAAAGGATGAGCTGCCCATGGAACTTATGGACAAATTTTCGTAACGATGCAAGGTACGAGGCCTCTCCTATTATCTTTGCCAAAGACCGCAGAAGAAAATAACCCTGCAAGTAATTAAGGCAGAAACAAATAGGAAGCTATGAATTTGCTGATGTCTAGAAAACAGAAGTCTTTATCACATTCATAAAGCAATTTCAATAAAACTCAGCCGACAACACTGACCTTCAAATAATGAACCTGCATAAAGATTTTTTCTGCTTTAAGACCATATTTGACCACAGATGCTCCTGACTCACTCAGTTCTCCAGTGCTCTCCTTTTTGGGCCTAAAATGGAAACACTCTAATAAGTAAGTAAAGAAGTAACTTATACATTACATGTTCTAATAGTTGAAAGTGAATGGCATAGTAACTTTAGACACCTGTGACCAGTTCAGCCTTTCTCTTTACCCTGAATATATAATTTGACTTAGTCAAACAAATGAATTTCTTACTAAATTAAATTCATCACTAGGCTGGTGTACTCTTTTCACAGCCAGCATGACAGCAGGTTGCATTCTCCAGTGCAGACAAGTTATGAACAAAGAGAAACAAACAAACAAGACATTTTAAGCTGAAGGGAAGGGGACAGTAGTGAAGTCATTATGTTCAACTAGAGATTTCTGTTTATATACCTGAACAGTGGCTTAATAGCTTACATGAATATATTTGCAAGACTAACCTCTTTCATCTGTATGCAATGCACTAATGAATAAAGTGTTTTGGTTTTCATTTTGTCATTTGGGGTTGGAAGAAAAGTTGTTTTAAAAGAGGAAGTCTTTCACACACAAGTTTGGCGTTTACAAATAATAACATCCACGACAAATGTACTTCTTTACTGCTTGATTTTAAAACGTAATACAGCATCTGGTATGCCACAAATCTGCAGCAGTAAAGTGTGGAGGACTCTAGGCTCTGAAGAGCACAGACTGAAACTAAAGAGAAGCTATGCAAACATTTTTTTCTTCATTTGTAAGAAGTGCCTTTGCAGGCATAGTATTGAAGAGCCCTCTAGCTTTTTCCTTTCGTTCAGAAAATATCCCAGCTAAGTGGAGTCTAAGAACAGACACCTGTCTTAGGAGCTTAACCCTGTGATGGAAGCAACCTCTTCAATTCTAAGTGTGGATTTTTAAACGGCCAGTCTTGGAAAACTTGGAAACCTTTCCCTTTATTTCTACGGAATAGGGGAAATACAGGCAGTGCAGGATTCTTCACACCATACCAGTCATGCAATTTTCAAGAGCTCTTTGATCAGATTTTTTACATATCTATGTCTCCTGGTAAGAAGTAACAAACAGTTATCATTTACTTTTAATATCCTATATAAAAACACAGGTTTGATCCAGCCCAAGCCTCACTACAAACTCAAAACCAAGCACAAGGGCCAGGACTGAAATTTTCTCTCTTATATACCATTTCTGGAAAGCACAGGGACATACTTTCAGACAGATAAAGAAAAGAAGAAAAACCAACGTAAACATACAAAGAGAGAATCTATTCGAGTCCACACTGCAAAAATAGTAGATAATATTTATATCTGACTGAAACCAATAGACAGTCTGTAAATTCAACCACAAGAAATTAGAGGCATCAAAGAAGAAGAGCTGACATCACGTCCCTCTTCTAAAGTGTTTATTAGAGGCATAATTTTTCAAATGAGAAATGATTTGTCACTCTTTTGTATTAGCATTGAGAATACCACTATCCAAAAGGTAAGCAGAATGCTCGCTACAGAGACTTATGTCTACTAACTGAGGGAGTCAACAGAAAGCTTCAGCTTCAATTTCGAACGAAATCAATTGTTCCTGAGTTTCAATCTACAAAGAATTTTGGTGGTTAGAAAGATTATTTTAAAAATTTGTGCAACACAACATTTTATTAAAAATAACAGCTACATAAATAACACAAAAGAAAACAAATGTGATTCTATAGTGTTGAAAATGGAAAACATGCATCCAGATAAGCCTCACAGCACAAGAACCAATATTTTTTAAAAAATTATCTAAAACAAATGAAAACCACATCATCTATCTATCAGTATTTGTGTTGGCAGCAGCTGTATGACAGCTAGTGATAAAGTTTTCTTTTGTATTTACACCTATCATCAAACTGCACACTTGCAAATGTGTGACTTCACTGACTCTGCTTACACATAGGATACACAATTCATCCATAAAGTAAACCAGATCAATGAAAGGGTACAGTTATGCAGTTGGTGATACGCTTTCAGATTACATGAGGCCATGGAGAGGAATTTCTATATTAGTGATCAATATCTAGTTCCCAAATATAAAAGGCTTTTAGGTTCTACTGGGCAAGCACAAAAGGAAGGGAAGACCTTAAATGAACGAAATGGAAACAGTCTTCCAAAAACATTTAAAAGTTGATGATATAGAAGACAGGTATCAATTTGTTCATTATTTCCCTTTGGTGAAAGAAAAGAAGAAATCTACACAGTTTGAAATAAACACTACAATTTTTAGCTGTTAACACTAAGTTTAGCTGTCTTATTGAGACACTAAGAGAGCTTGGCTCTCTTATTAGAACTTTTTTATTGGAGCTTTCTAGGAACACATTAGGAAAAAAACACTTAGGATGGTCTGTGGGTATAGCCTGTATTTCAGAGTAGGAGAATGGTCTATATTATCTCTTGAAATTTGCCCCCGTACTTCCATGATTTGGTCAGTATTGGCCTAATTTGAAATAGGATTAGGAAACTTGTTTTTCTTGGTCAAAGACAGTGGGGAGACAAGCAGTAGAGACTCAGTGGATCTTGAGTTAGGCAGACATTTGAGATCAAAGGCTATGGCAACTTCCCAAGACACCAATCAGCCCAGATTATTAATCACTAGTAAAGCAAGAATGTCTTTAGCTACCTAAAAAGTAGCCCTGACCATAGCATCTAGTACCTAAAGACCAAAATCTATTTTCAATATCATTATTAGTAATTTCTAAAGAGAAAGTAGATTTATATAGTCCATTATTCTTTTTCCTTGTTTTTCAAAGCTTCATTCAGCTTGGTAGTTATATGCCATACTACTGTATGTACTTGTCTTCAGCCACAGAAAATTAATCTGTTACAGCTTCCAACAGCAAATTTTGTTCGGAAATAACTTTTTTTTCCCCTGAATAGTGGCTCTTGTAAACTGCTTAGAGACATTTCATATCAAACTAAATCCTATGGTTTCTGAAAGCTTTCTATAACAAAGGGCAAAGCAATTGCATTATAGTCAAGATAAATAGCTTAGTCAATTTAATTTGAATTTTCATTTTTCATTAGAAGGAAATAAGGAAATGCAGTGGATTTAATCAGATGATTTGGATGCATATCTTTTGAAGGGAGAAAATGTGGAAAACAGGAGAGAACACAAGCAAACGCAAAGATGATGCTGTCATATTGTTACCTTAAAACTTGCAGCTCTTCTTCAGAGTTCTGCACCTCATCTCTGAGACGGCGCCAGCGAAGTAAAGCTTTCAGTTCCTGTTGCCCTTTTACTTCATCATGTGAGAGCTGTTCAGTATACAAAAAAACACAGTTCACTGATTGCTGTTTCCCAACAGACAATAATAATTTTCAAGACCAGAAACTTGTTTAGTTTCTCTTTAATATTTAGAAGATGCATGAAACAGTACCAATATCCATGGCAAAATAAAAGAAAAAAATAAAAAGACACAAAAAATAATAGTTGCTGCTATGAGAGTTAGTAGCAGCACAGAGGAAACGAAAACCCTCACTCTGCACATCAAATTGAGAGTCATTTAAATAGTTCTGACTTAGGAGACAGATGAACATGTTGTTTTCCCTTTTGTGACTGGCTATAAATTAATTGAATAGAAACAGTATAGAGACCTGGCATAGACAGTTTTGTTGCATCTTCACTCTTCCCAGCTTGAAAGCAAAGAGCTGCACTGTGTTCTGACTTCATTCCTGTTTCTTACTATTCCTGCTACACTTGTGAAAGTTGTTGCATTTTCCCCCATTTATATATTAACAGAGATCCATACTTATGAAATAAACACCAGATTGTCAGCTGACAAATAACTACTAATTTATGTTTCTCTGTTATAAGAATAGATGTGAGATGTGGGAAAGCAAAGCCAGCTAATATTACCCTGCATTACATTCAGTCACAACTGAAATGACTGTCATGCACTATGGAATATAATCATAATCCTAAAATTGTACGACTGAATAGCTTCAAAACTACTCAATAACATTAAAAAGGTATCCCTCATGCATTAACAAAAGAACTAATCACACAGTTTTGTTGCTTACTCCTTTCTACTCAGCTACAGGGAAGGTGTCCACTACAATCAAAATGCTTTCAAGTGATCCACAAAAGGAAGGAATTATTGTTGACAGCTCACAGCAGTGTAGCAATGCTCAATGCAAGGGCACAAATCAGTTTTGGAACCAAAAGGGAAAAGCCAATGTTTGGACAGCCTCTCTTCCTTGTTCCTGAAATACAGTAAATGACAAGGAATTCTGGTTCATTTGGTACTATAAATATGCCTGATACTTAATAAAATGGAGGTTTAGAAGAGTGTATTATGTCAGTTCCCAGTTTGGCCTGTCCTTCCTCAGATGGAGTTCTGCATACTTCAGGAGCAGAACCTGACACAGGCACAGGAAGAAATGATTGGCACACAAAATGCTTGAAGTAGCAGAGGTACTACAAAAGTAAGAATTGCATCAGAAAAGCACTTTACAAGCTGACATGCAACTTATGAGCTTTTCACCTTAAGGTAGGTGGTGATTTCTAAGCCTCTGACATGACAGTAACCCTTACTGGGCAGTATAAAATGAAAAAGAATGTAAGTTACAGTGCCCTTTTTAAAATTATCTTCCTTTTTGCTTTGAGGTACATTTCTTTGCCATCCATTGGATAAAACCAGACAATTTTCATTAGGTACCTGGAATATTACAATAATTACTAAGACTGTGTTGATGGTTCCAGTTTCAGGAATACAATACAAGTGAAAAGAATGCAGAGCAATTGTTTGATAACTGAATTTTAATAAACGAGTAGGTCATTTGTGGGAAGGTAATCACAGACAAACAGATGTTTGTCACTCTCATTTGCACTGATCTCTACCACTGTAAAGATATGTGTTTAATGTGGATCACTTTTTTTCTTTAAATCAAGTTAGCATATAAATTCCAATATTATTTTAAAATACTTTTCTTCATAACACTGGAGTTTTAATTTATATCTAGTTCACACCATGTATATAATTTTGATTTCCACATTAATTCAATTTTGAAGAAATGTATCATCACCTTACCTGTTGTGCCCTGGCCCAAAATATATCTTCTAAAAAAGTGGCAAACCCTTCACTTATCCACTCTTCAGTCCAATCACGTGCACCAATGGCCAGTCCAAACCAAGCATGAGCAATTTCATGGCACAGACGTGTTCCACAGAGATGGCTCCCTCCTGGTAGTACACTCTGTGACAGGAAGATGATGTGTGGGCTGCACAAGAGAAATGAGTGACAGAATACATTATTGCCCTCTTATAACGTGTGTTGCATGGCCAGCAAAATAATGGAATCAAAGAATGGCCTTGATTGGAAGGGATCTTAAAGATCATTTAGTTACAACCTCCCTGCTGTGGGCAGAGACAACTTTCACCAGATCAGGTTGCTCAGAGCCCCATCCAACTGGGCCTTGAACACACTCAGTGATCTGGCATCTGCAACTTCTCTGGGAAACCTGTTCTAGTGTCTCACCACCCTCATAGAAAAGAATTTTTTCCTAATATCTAATCTAAATCTACCTCCTTTCAGTTTGAAACCATTCTGCCTTGTCCTGTCACTACATGCTCTTGTAAAAAGTCCCTCTCCAGCTTTCTTGTAGGCTCCCTTCGGGTAGGCTTTATTAGCCTGTAAGCTTCTTATTAGTATATGCATGCTAGGTCATGACTAATAATTCACAGCTCAGGCGGTTTTACCGATTAAGTCGTTAGTTGGCAGAGAATCAAACTAAAATTCCACAAGCAGTTGTATTGTATTCAATCACCAAACAGCTATTACCTGTAAGAAGTAACTTAAACCAAAGTTTTATATCTTTTAAATTACAAGACTGATTTATTTCTATAGAAGCATTCATATATAAGCCAGGATAATAAAAGATGAGCAAGTGTGAATATAGGCAACATGTACTTATTGTTAAATGATCAAAAGTGGAAATAAATAAGTCAGAAATGTTTATGAAAGAAAACAAATCACTATCCAAAAGTAACAAGAGTCATGTAAAGCACATTTGCTTGTCAAAACTGAAAACAAGCTAAGATACTATCTCATGATAACCCACATGCAAATACAGAGGAAGAAGAACATATTTACCACAACCACAGAAGTGAGAAGCAGTAAAATGTGCTTTTCACAATATCAGGAGAACCAGCCAATCTGCATGTACTCTGCTTTGGACTCAAGTAGTAAAAAAAAGAATTTGCGGGTGGGGAAACTTATGAATGATCACTCTGCTATTGAAAACACACTGAATTGCAAGTTACTGCAGTTCCATGTTCTACTGTAAGGCAATTTCTGCTATGCTTGTAGACATTACAGACCTTAACATCTCAAAAGCTATACAATTTTTGAAACTAAGTATATCTAGGAAATAAAAGTAGCAGAATTAAGCCCTCTGACTAATGGACAAGAGGTTATCAGGGCACCATGTCACAGATGGAGTAGGAAGGGCACAAACCAAGATGATCATCCAATATAAGTATTCCCACATTAACCCCCAGTGTCCAATCTGCATTTCAACTCTTTTCTCATTTCCAGTCAGTTAGGAAGGAAATAAAGCCCAATGGTAATACTTTCAATACCACAGGTCTATAAAACTTAGTTTTAAAGCTTGAAAGGGGAGTGAATGGCTTTAAGATATTTCCAAGAGTCAAATATTATTTGTCAACATTCCAAAAAGCTTCCCCACCCACTCTACCCTTCCGCTGGAAATGTTAAAACACCCACTGTTTTCTTGCAACCAATTGAATATGTGGAACTGAGACCATAAAATATGATACACATACATACTCAATAACCATCTCTGTATAAAAAACCCCAGTAGTTACTCAGACAACCAAGTTAATACATTTCAATCAGACAGCATTGTAAGAAACAATGTAAAAAATTCAAGAACTAAATCAAGGAATCAAGTAACACAGAACAAAGAAAGGAAAAACAGCAGCTCTTCAAATCTTTGCCAAAACCAATTCTGATTAAGAGAAAGAAGGGAGGGAGAGATGAGGGGAAAGTGTGAACACAGAAGCTGCAGAACATGATAAATCTTTTATTATAAAGCCCCTGATGAGAAAAATAACCACAGTTTTGAGGATATTACTTTGGTCAGTTGTAAGTAAATGACCCCTAACTGTGGCATGTGTACAGTGCTACAGAGAAAAACTGCAGAAACAGACCAAGTAAATAACATTCCAGACATACTGCTGGCAACATTTTGGCCATTTGGTTAAGGAAGACAAAAGTAACTTCATGCCTTATAAACAGGCTCACAGAACAGTCTGCATTTTAAGTCTACTGTAGGCAAATATACAATAGAAGTAAGGGTTGTATTTCCTGCTTTTTCCAGTCACTTAAAAACCAGAAATGGCACATTTGGACAATATTCTACTTTTTTAGAAGGACTACAAATCAGTTCAGTGAGAAAAATGTATAGGAGCTAAATTTTGGCCAAAGAAAATGAGTGCAACTTCCTATAAGGCCAAAAATAAGATTACATGCTGCAGCAGAATTTAATTTTAGCATCTGAGTACAGCCAGCAACTTCCTTTCCTGAGAACACCTTAAACGATTCCTTTTATTTTGTTTGTGCTTAACAAACAGCTCTATCTCCAATTCAGAGCAGTGCAAAAGTTCCCGTTTATCTTAAGAGTAATTTTATCAAACACTGAGCATGTCTCTGGAACACATCCAGCACCTATTAGTTTAGGGAGAAGTTGAGTCTATATTTCTTTAAAACATAGATTCTCCATTTTCAGTGTATGTTTGAACTCCAGCAACTCTGCTCTATCTCTACTGATACCAACCAAATCTACATTTTTAACATTATCTAGGATGTGCAATGTTCATATTATCATAGAATGGCTTGAGTTAGAAGGGACCTTGAAGATCATTTAGTTCCAACACCTCTGTAATGGGCAGAAACACCTTTGACTAGACAAGGTTGCTCAGAGCCCCATCCTACCCTGCCTTAAACACTCACAGGGATCTACAGCTTTTCTGGGAAACCCATTCCAGTGCCTCACCACCCTCACAGGAAGGAGTTTTTGCCTAATACCTAATGTAAACCCACACTCTTTCAGTTTGAATGCATTCCCCCCTGTCACTATGAGCTCTTGTGAAAATTCACTCTACATCTTTCTTGTAGGCTCTTTCAGGTAGTGGAAGGCTGCAATTAGGTCACCCGGAAGCCTTCTCTTCTCCAGGCTGAACAAACCCAATTCTCTTGGCCTTTCCTCATAGGGAAGGTGCTTCATCCCTCTAATCATCCTGGTGACCCTCCTCTGGACTCAGTCAAACAGGTCGATGTCCTTTCTGTGTTGGGGAAATGTTATGAATGATATTAATTGCACATTGTTACTAGCAGTGTTGTCCCTAAAACACTCAGTAATTCAAGAGAGTGTCTAAGTGAAAAACGAGATAATTGGAATGGTAACTAAATTGCAATACCTTTTTTTTTAAACTGGAAGAGAAATTTGGCCCTCTTACCATTTGTTTGATTTACTAGGAACAAATTATAAAGCTTAATATCCATTTCTTTGATTTGAATTGAAAGGGAAAGAAATCTATTCATACATTAAGAATGGACAAAGGTTCACCTCAGAAATTACATGAAGACCTGACGAGGTCTGTGCAGTTTATAAATGCGTCCAGAAAGTCTGGTCCAAGTTTCTAAAGCAGGCCAGAACAGGCTAGCTGAATGTGGTAAGAAAGATGTGAAACCTCTCTTAGTTAACAAATAACAACCCCACCAGTCCTTCCCAGGAAGCCCAACAAGTTGCCAATGGCTCTTACAGAAAAAGAAGTTAATGACTTTTTCAACAAGTATACACTTGGTTACACTTCCCAAGCAAAAGAGTATTATTCTGACCAGAATCACACACTCATAACTTAGATAATCACATCACTCAACTGGAAGAAGAAGCAAATCTTCCCTCTCAGTTAAACTGCAGTTAGGGGAAATCTCAACACTGTTAACTACAGCATGAATGTACATAAAGGGAAATCTGAGACCCAAAGGGAAAGAAGTCATTGGTGTGAAAAGCCAAAGAGTCCTGATGTTCCAATCATTCAAATCCATCCATGTACATATTCTTAATAGATGGCAAATAAAAGGTTTCCAATGAGTCCTACAGCTATGAACAGCAATCTACCAGTTGAGAGGCCAAATCTCTGACAGCAATTTTTCAGAACTTTTTCTCTAGTCTCATGAATTAGACACAGCTGCTGCTTTGCACACAGTGGGCTATCTTTGGCTGCTCACACATAATCATATGAGACACACAGCACAAACTCTAGCCAAAATGTATGTGCAAGAACATTTAAGCTGGGAAGATGCAGCTCATTTCTAACAGACTTGTTCCATTCTTTTTGAAGGAGAAGTCTTTTCCCCTTAAAACACAGGGATTTGCACATACATGTTCTTATGTATTTACTGAAAAAACAGAGTCAGGATCATTATCAGCTATGAAATTGTGCATTGGGAGTCAAAAGTAACACAAAAATCACAGATAGCAGTTATGTATATTTTTAAAGAAGGTCATATTTTGACAGTACTCCACAAATTGCTTATATTTTCCTATTTAGGAAAAAAATAGTCAGATAATACATGGGTAAGACAGTTATTGTACTTCTACAAAATGCCTTCTTAAACATGTAGAAGGGAGAAGGAAAATATCTAAAATATTTTCATAGGAACACATTAAAATTAAGATATACATTTCAAGATTACTGAAATTTGAGAAAGTTAGACAAATAGTTTGCACAAACTCACATCAGTTGCCTTCAACCTACATTGTTCTAGTGATACATGCATTAGCATGATGCCTGCAGTATCTACATAAAACTTTGAATGTCAGCCTAATTTATCTTTGAGGACACTTGTGCCATTGGAATCTAGACACAGGAACATGCCACATCCACTTTCTTACCTCTGTAATCTCCAGTGGTCTAGTATATGTTACACACCTGTACTGAGAGAACTACAGAAAACCTTTTTAATCTCCTAGGTTTATGTATACCAGAAACTCAAGAGATAAGGATCTGGTGGTTAGAATACTCTGAGCACTGTTACAGGAATAATGGAAAGTTTTTCAAAATTTTCCTACCTACCATCATAGTGGGAAACCAAAAAGTGACTGGAAGTTACAGCTGAAAACCATTCTAGAGCAGGTGATGAACTTTATAAATCATGCTATAACACAGTAGGGTAGGCAACAGGGAACAAAAACTAACCCGTGCATTGGAAGGAGGATAGCAATACTTAACTCAGTATAGCAATTCAACAGCCAAACTTCACATTTCAGTCAAGTACCTTAAAAACGATCTGGACACCTGAGCAGCAACTGCTCTATGAACTAGCAATCATTCCAGTCTTGCTTATTTTGCTGCACCAAACTAGACTAGTGAGGATGTGTGAACAAGGGTGAAACCCTCTCAGGAGAAACTCTATTGCTGTTCAACAGCAAAACCAGCACTCGGCATAAAACTGAAAAATTTATACAGTGGAAGTAAAAAGATGACATGAGCTGAAGCTCAAACAGCCACTACATAAACAGCAGGGTTTTTAACAAATCTCAATACTTCTCATAATCTTCAATTTCTACATTAACCCTAAATGAACAACCTTGAAAAAAACAGTATGTATTTATCATATGCACACTTATCTGTGACACCTTCAAATGTCTTTGGACTTACAGGTCAAATATTTATTTGATTTGTCCATACTTTACTTGCAGAGGAGATTTTATAAATTTTCTTCAAAAACTAAAATAACTTTGGAATTTTATAATGAACAAAAATAAATTAAGCCACACTGAAAATATTTACAAGAGGTGACAAATGCAATTTTTTATACTGTGAGACCTTACTTTGCTTTCACAGAAGGTAAAAAAAAAAAAAAAAAGAATACAGGCTTGACCTGCTTGAAAAAATAAAAAATCTGATGCATTCCCAGTCAATGCAAGATCACCCTAAAAGAAAACTATCAACCCAACTCATTCCCCATAACTGAATTCTCTTCACTTTATGCTTACAAGTGAAAAGATATGCGATACCCTTTCATGTAGTATCATGTTGACATTTACAAGAATTTTCTAAAAGTTGCAACCACAACTTGTTCTGAGACTTTTACATAAGCAACAGATCTTTGAAAGAATCCAGAGTATTTTTAGATTTTAATGATAAAAATTAATAAAAGTCAAAAAAAAAATGAACTACTGAAGAATTGAATTCTTTTTTTAAAATTAGCTCAATGAGAACTAGTCACACACTTGGGGATACCATCTATTAACTTCTTTGAATACCATAGGACCATGAATCATGAAAATGAGATTTATATTTTACACTTCTGTCAGAGGAGGTGAAGTATAAAATGAAGAGCTATACCTCTTAAAACAAGACGTATATTTGTTTGCCCAACAAAATGCGCACTTAGCAGACAGGAAACATTTTTGCAAAAGGCTTACCAGAAAGGTGCCTTATTATGTTGAATTTTTACTAAAGCGTGCTCTGTTTTGAAGTTCAAGCTTTCTTCTAGGGCTCCCCTTCTCTGTCGTCCATGATCCAACCAAAATACACAATGTTAAAATGGCAGATTAGTTCCAACAGAAGGGTTACAAGAATTTCCCTAGACCCGACTCAAGAATTGGAGCACGCCACGAGATACTGCAGAATCATAGAATCATTTAGTTTGGGAATGAGCTCTAAGGTCAAGTCCAAGCATTCACCCAGCACTGCCAGGTCCACGGTTAAACCATGTCCCTAAGTGCCACATCAACATACCCTTTAAACACTTCCAGGGATGGTGACTCCACCACTTCCCTGGGCAGCCTGTTCCCATGCTTGACAACCCTTTCCATGACGAAATTTTTCCTAATATCCAACCTAAACCTTCCCTGGTGCAAGTTGAGGCCATTTCTTCTTGTCCTGTCACTTGTTGCCTGGGAGAAGAGACCAACCCTCACCTGGCTACACCCTCCTTTCAGGTAGTTCTAGAAAGCAGTAAGGTACCCCCTGCACCTCTTTTTCTCCAGGCTGAATAACCCCAGCTCCCTCAGCCACTACCCATCAGACTTGTGCTCAGACCCTTCACCAGCAAAACTGCCCTTCTCTGGACACACTCCAGGACCTCAAGGTCCTTCTCATTGTGAGGAGCCCAGAACTGGACACAGGATTCAAGGTGTGGCCTCTCCAGTGCCACGTACAGAGGGATGATCACTGCCCTGGTCCTGCTGGCCACATTATTTCTGACACAAGCCAGGATGCCATTGGCCTTCTTTACCACCTGGGCACACTGCTGAATCATGTTTAGCTGCTGTCAACCAGCACCCCCAGGTCCTTTTCCACTGTGAAGCTTTCCTGCCTCTCTGCCCCAAACCTGTATCACTGCAAGGGGTTAATCTTGACAGAAGGGCAGGACCAGGCACTTCACCTTGTTGAACCTCATATACCAGTGGCCTTGACCCATTGATCCAGCCTGTCCAGATCCCTCTGCACAGCCTTCCTACCATCCAGCAGATCAACACTCTCACCTAACTTGGTGTCACCTACAAATGAACAATCTGGTAGTGTATACAACTAATTTCTTCAAACAACTGTCTCATACTCTCTCTTAACACACCCAGAGCACACAATCTGACAGTGCTAAGACAAGCACCTTTAACTGTGTTTTTACAACAAAATCACAAAACAAAACAGCTTATCTGCAGCTGACATCCTGCTGCATGGTAATAAATCCCACATGTTTAAAATACTCTGACTTGGGAAGTAAATCAAAGAGGAAACAAAGAGTGTTGTATTTTATATGCAGACTTCGGTCACATGTCTCACATTAAAGTATTGCCAGTAAGCTAACCCAATTTTGTAATACGCTCATGAGGAGCTAGAGGTGACAAGAACAACCAGCAGTCAAGTAAGAACTGTGGAGCTGAGGAGTTATTTGTCAATTGCCCTCCGATGCTCCCAAGATATCTAATATCAGGTCTAGCTCACTTCTTTTCATCTTACACATTCTGTATCACTAGGAGGAATTTGCAGGGCATGAGTCTTTTTCAGAACTCTCCAAGCAGTTTCCTAATCTCTTACGTAAGGACAACAATATCTATTCATTTAGAAACTTCCATAATCCCAAGATATGTGACAGGCAGTAAATTGCCTGCTATTGTAAAGAGAGAAAAGCAAACATGAAGTGGGGAAATAGAAAGAATTAGATTCAAAACCTCAAGCTCCCATCAAAGCTTTTTATACAGATTTGTTTGAAACCTCCTGCCCCCAAAAAACCCACAAAATAATGCATTCTATTATAAAAATCAATTACACAATACCTGCTAGTAACAAATGGCTACAATCTTGCCAAAAATCTTACAGACAGCTTTCCAAGAGAAACACCTTGAAGGACTACAGCTTTTCATATTGCATATCACAGAACCAATTTTCATATTTAACTGACTTATTTAGCCAATTTATGGGTAAGTGAAAATAAAATTACTCCAATAAATATAAGCACCTGTTCCACTCTTTAAAAAAAAAACAAAAAAACCACCCCAACAAACAAACAACAAAGCCAACTCTGTAGTTTACCTGTTTCGATTTTTAACCTTCACACTTCACTTGCAAATGCTCCTTAAAAGGTATTGACATTGCTAACATTGAAAATAATTTGTGACACCAATTTCCAGAGTCCTAAATATTCATAGTGTTGAACTGCACTGTTTCATAGCAGACATTTCCAAACAAATCCTACAAGCTATGCAACTCTATTAGGTTATTTCTCTTCTTCTTGAAAACCGGATAGATTGGAAGTCAATCTAGAGTACTTCAGTTAAAGAGCAAGAAATAAAGATGAAGAAAATAAAAATATTTCTAGCTCAGGTTGTTCTGCGAAATATCCCATGATTTTTTCATATTGCTATCTTTTTTTGTTTGATATAAGACAGCTGATGGATCAGAACAATGATAAAACATCTCTACTCTTGCTGATAAACGTAGGATCACAAAAGAGGGTCAGAGGTTGAAGGAAAAATTTTGTTGTCTAAGGAACCAGAGGAAAAACCCTATTCCCACGAATTCCTATAAGAATTTTATATACAGATACAAGTTCAATATTTGCTAAAATTTCAGATTTTATATAAACTTTTACCACATTTCCCTGAGTCCTTGAAAATATTAGAGATTGGTCAAATGAAGAAAATATTTAAAAATCCCAACAATTACACTATTAACCATGTGAAAATGCTTAATAAAATAATAGTGTGGAAAGTCTCTATTAGAACCATCCATTTATATTCATTTTTTCTCATTTAAATTAGGACCACAAAATTAACCTTATGCACTGGCTAAAATAAAAAAGAGATCAGAAAATAGCAATGGATGGGTAGTGATCATTTTAATTACTTTAACTGAACATATTATTTTTACAAGAAGTGAGTAATAGCAACAGACACAGATACAGGTACCCACACCTCTCATTTTATAACTATGAAATAGTTCTGTGTGATAGTATTTTTGTTTCTTTGTTTTCTTCTTGTATGCCAAAGGGAAAGCGTAAAAAAGAAGACTCTTGTTTTATATTAGAAATGAGCACATAATTTGTTTCATTGACTTTTCAAGCAATTCTTTGTATTCTTGCTAGAAATTATTAATAGGATGAATAGTCATTAACAACATGCCTCAGTTCCAGTCATTTTGTCACCAATAAATATTACTTGATCATGGATGGACTTCATTATTTGTAGCTTTCCATCATTGCTATTACTGGATCTGTATTTCGTTTTAGCATATCGTGAAGTTTCTGTCAGATATTAGTACAGCTGAGAGCCAAAGTACAAATAACCAACTACAATAAATAGTCTGACAGAAAGAGCAATATATGTGTGCTTCACCATATTCAGTGAAAATTCACTCAAGCTAAGAGCCCATACATTAGTGGTCTCAAAAGGTGACATGGACAAGACAAAATAAAATAAAGAATGGGTCATTTTTTTCTTCATTTAAAACACAGAAGAAAGCTTTTACCCACAACAAAACAGCCAAATCAATGAAAAAGGAAGAGTTTGCTTGTTCTTGGAGTTTTTCAGGATTCTTTTCTCTTTGTAAAGCCCTGTGGTGTCACTGTTCTAAAAACAAAAAGGAAATTAAATCTGCTTGAAGGCAAAAGTGGTTCTTATTAAATCTCAATGAACTACAGTGAGACTAAGCATCACAAACCAAACAAAACCAAAGGAATGCTCTTGTTTTTTAAGGATTCCTATCACAAGCACTTCATCTGAAGAATGAGGAAACACCAGATCTATCCCTGAATCATTCAGGAAATCCAAAACATTACTGGAGGAGAGAGTGCTATAAATCCCTCATATTTCTAAGAAAAAAATAGATAAGGTAAAGCTCAGATTTTTTAAAAAAAAATCAGAACTTCTTAGATGATAAAAGTGGCACAGATTCAATTCTTTTAAATTTTCAGTTTATATCTATTATACTCTTGCTCCTTGTGCCAACTATAAATGTAGGAGCAAAGAAGATGATGAACATAATTATCCAATTCACATGTGATGTAATTTTTGCCCATATGCAGTATCACCCATAATCCTTGCTTTTAAGAATTGGTACTTAGAAATCCATTTTAAGTAAAATGAAGGCTTTAGAAAAGAACGGTGAAGAATGGTGCAAATCCAACACTGTAAAGTCTACTCTGATTGACAACAACCCTGCTAAAATGCATTATTTCTACTATGTCTTTATCCTCTGTTTATACAAATGCACACTCATCTTAAAAATGTTTCAGGCAGTAGGAATTGAACTAATTAGTCCTACTATCATCCATTACCTGTTTTACTTATTTTTGTCATCTATAAATAGTATATACTGATATAAATTTTGTGTTTTCATATTCCTGAATGAGTATCTAATGCTTCTTGCTACATTCATTAAGGAGCATGAAAAAAAAGGAGAAAAAACCATAGAAGAATACGTAATGGCTTTGAAATTATTTTCTTAGTTTATTCTGCACAGCAGCTATACAAGCCTTTTTTTTTTGTATGCGTCAGTCAATAAGATATCTGTTGTGCTTTTGCACAAAGAACAAAGATGCCTTTATCAATTCTCAGAAGTCTGTAGGACAAACTATTCATGTTGCCAAACCCACTAAACACTTTCAGCAAATAATGAAATCCATCAGTGACAAATGTCAACATACTAATTTGTTAAATACAGAACAAAAGGAACATTCAGAAGAGGTGCTTCATTTTATCTTATATCAGCCCTTCAATTTGTAAAAACTTTATGGAAGCCCACAGATCATGCAATATTAAAACAGAAGAGCACTATGATTATTAAAATTAGAACAATCTACCCTCCTTACAATAAATGTTAAGTCCAAAAAAACTGTAAACAAAATCTTCTGGAAACATGAAACTCCGCCATGCATTCATTTTCCTTCACTTTGGAACACCATTTCCAAGTAAAATCTTACACACAGATTCTCTTTCATACACAGTCCCTTTTATTGTGCTGATGGAAAAATAAGATTAAATTACACCATATCCAGTGAAAGAAGAGATTCACTGTGCCTGAGAAATACTTCAGCATTACACAGGACATCCAGCTATTATTGTTGAATATTAGAGTAAAGACACAGTTAAGCTTGAAGTAGCTAGTGTGCTACTAGCTAATTACTTAATTCATCACACAAAGACATCTAGCTATTATAAATGAAGCAAGTATCAAGGGCTGTTTTAACTGGAAATAGCTAGCATAACTCAGAACTGTGTTAAACTAATATAGTATTAAGTATCAAATACTAATGAACTTGGACTCTGTTTCATCTTCTATCAACTCACCTTTTAATACATCTCCAACCATCATAAGGACTAAAATATTTTTCCTGTTGTCCAGGACACTGCCACAGAATGCATTTACCTGTTCTCCTCAAAGACACCAAAAAGAAGCAAACACCTTTATATTCTATAAACATCTATTGCATCCAACATTTCTTCTGCAGTTTTCCAATGGTAGCCTGATAATTTGTTGTCCCAGTTACAGCGGCCGGGACTAGTTTATCACTATGTGGGTATAATCAAACCTCTGTATTCTACACCCTCTAAGTCATTTCTGATGAACTATTAATCATGGATCATTTGCAGCAGCTGCCCAGGGCACACCTGACACTTCAGGCTACAAGCTGGGTGTTAAAGGACCCTGTGAGAGAGGGGAGTGTTTCTGTCTTCACACCCATGACTCAGCCATGGTAACTCCCCTCGAGGAGGCACCAGCACCTTCACACCAGCCTGAGGGGTCATGTCTGCTAATGGGCCATAACAGACTGGCACAACAGGCAGCTGCAACGACCTAGGCCATCAAAGATTCCAAATATTCCATAATCCAGAGAATTAAATTACCCACTGTGAAACTCCCTGCCCTGGAAGAGGTATTGGGTATTCCCACCCGAACCTGAGCATATATAATCTTTGGGTTTTGGGATTTCTGGTACTACTTGTTGGATCCAGAGGAGGACCAGAGCCTCAATAGGACTGTGACTGCCACTCTCAAGACAGCAATCATTATTTTGACAGAACTGTGACCATCATCCTCACCAACAAGTTTTCCTTTCCTTTTACTTTGCAGTCAGGGGGACCATGTGGCACTCAGCACAGGGGCTAGTGAACACCATTCTGTTTGTGTCTCATGGTGCTGGGCTATACATCTGGTTTTTGGGCTAAAACCAATTTTTCTCTGTATCATTTACTGTAATCTTTTTAGCAAATTGTAACTCTGACTTGTAATTTCTCATGAGTTGGGTTCATTTCTTGCACCAATTTACCTTTAAACCAGCACATTCTATCTACCATCATCTTATAGTTCCTGCTTAGTCTGTTTCCCACATCTATTCAATTTCCTCACTTTGGCTGTCCTTTCCTTTTGCTTCTGCAGGCCCCCACATACCCAAATTTCTTTTTTCTCTATCTAACCCTTGCATTCCTCTTATAAGTACCTCTAGTTCTTGCTTCCTGCTCTTCTGTCTAAGTACTTAGACACTCAGGACTGTCCTCAGACTCAGATAAGCCCTTAAAAAATATGATTTTCTGTACCTTTCATGCTTTTGTTTCCTCTAGCCTGTTTCTTTTCCTTAATTTTGTCTTCTGGAAACTCAGTCCTCTCCCCTGTCTTTGCCCCTTTTTCTCTCTTAAGTCTGCAGAGCAGGAAAAACTCCTCTACTCTTAGCTGTTGTGCTAAGTGCCAGAACGTGACTGCTGCCAGTGACAGCAATTATAGGGAAAGTTCTCAGCAGTCATTTTTTGTTTTGAGAAGTAATACACAATGTGCAGCACAGTTAAAGCAGAATGCCACTAAAGCAAACATTGTGTGTAAAGTGGTTACTGTCAGAGACTCTACTTTTAATGGAGTATATATAAATATAGAATGTATACCACAGTAAGATGACAGTGTTGCCTCTCTTCCAGCTGTTATTTATTTACCTGAAATCAAATAAAAACCAGAATCCTTGACTTTGTAGGAAAGTTAGTGTGGAGAAAATTTGAGTATGCATCTTCAGGCTTACTATCACTAAGCAAAAAAAAAAAAACCTTAATATTTTTGAGATATAAAAAATGCCAGTTTCCTGCTTCTCAGAGCAGAAATCTCTACTTCCACTACTGTTTTCCTATTATATTCTTATTCATCACTCAAAACAGGAACAAGGAGTGAACATAATGGAAAACTGCTGCATTCTGATAGTTTTCATTTTATGAAATTAGCAGCCTCAGTTGTCTTCAGGATTGTAAACCAAGAAGGAGAACAGCTTTTGATGAACAAAGAATTTATTCTACTTGATTTCCTGTGTCTGAAAGTGCAGAGTTGGGGGCAACAGTAAGTTACTGGGGCACCAAGGCCCCTGAGCTGGAAGACAGGGATAGGGAGCCAAATGAATATAGTCCAGGGGGAAGTGGTCAGTTACTTACTACATCACTTAGACACACACAAGCCTATGGTGTCAGATGGAGTACACATGAGGATACTGAGACAACGCTCACCAAGCCACTTTCCATCATTTATCATCAGTCCTGCCTATCCGAGGAGGTCCCAGATGACTGGAGACTGGCCAGAGTGATGCCCATCTACAAGAAAGGACTGAAGGAGGATCCAAGGAGTTGCAAGCCTATCACTCCAACCTTGGACCCCAGGATGGTCACAGACTAGATCATCCTGAATGCCATCATGCGGCATGATAAGGACAACCAGAGGGTCAGGTTCAGACAGCAGGGGTTAAATAAATGCAGGCCCTGCTTGACAAACCCAATCTTCTTCAACAACAAGATGACCCACTCAGTGAAAAAGGGAAAGTCTATGGATATTCTCCACCTGGAGTTTAATAAAGCCTTTGACAGCATCTTTCACAGCATTCTCCTGAAGAAGCTGTCCATGACTTGGATGGGTGCACTGTTTGCTGGGTTAAAAACTGCCTGGGTGACTGGGCCCAGAGAGTGATGGTGATTAGAGCTACAGCTGGTAGTCAGTCACCAGTGATGTTCCCCAGGGCTCAGTGTCAGGGCCAGTCCTGTTTAACATCTTTATCGATGTTCTGGACAAGTGGATGGAGTGCATTTAGTAAGTCTGCAGGCAGCACTAAACTGGGTGGCAGTATTGATTTGCTGTAGTGTAGGAAGGCTCTGCAGAGGGATCTGGACAGGTTGGATCAATGGGCTGGGGCCAGTACAAGGTTCCACAAGGCAAAGTGCCAGGCCCTGCCCTTGGGTCACAGCAACCCCATGTAACACTACAGGCTTGGAGCAGAGAGACTGTAAAGCTGCCTGGCAGAACAGGACCTAGGAGTACTGGTCAGTTGCTGGCTGAATATACGCCAGCAGGGTGCCTGGGTAGCCAAGAAGGCCAACGACATCCTGGCTTGTGTTCAAAATAGTATGGCTAGCAGGACCAAGGAAGGGATTGTCCCCCTGTACTCAACACTGGTGAGGCTGCACCTCAAACCTTGTCTTCAGTTTTGGGTACCCCATGACAAGAAGGACCTTGAGGTGCTGGAGCGTGGCCAGAGAAGGGCAACGTTCCTGGTGAAGGGTCTGGAGCACAGGTTCTGTGAGGAGTAGCTAAGGGCACTGGGGTTGTTTAGCCTGGAGGACAGGAGGCTCGGGGATGACCTTATCATATCAAACTATCAGAAAGAAGGCCTCTTCTCCCAGGTAACAAGTGATAGGACAAGGAAACTGGCTTTAAGTTGTGCCAGGATAAGTTCAGGTTGTATATTAGGGAATATTTCTTCACCGAAAGGGTTGTCGAGCATTGGAACAGGCTGCCCAGGGAAGCGGTTGAGTCACTATCCCTGGAGGTTCTTAAAAGGTGTGTAGATGTGGCACCTGGGGACATAGTTTAGCAGTGGACTTGGCAATGCTGAATTAATAGCTGAACTCAATCTTAAGGGTCTTTTACAACATAAATGATTCTATGATTCTAAATTAAACATTGTTTTATGTGTTAGGGTTAAAGGGTAGGGCTAGGGCTAGAATTAAAGGTTAGGGAGTTTGGTTTAGGGGGTTAGGGTTGTTTTGTATTTGTGGTTAGTAGGGTTGATTTATGTTTTGTTGTATCATGTCTTATGGTTTTACTAAAACATACTTACAAGTTCCAAGTGTAGAATGACAATAGTAGACACTTCAGTTAAAAAAGTGTAATCCTAATGAACTTATATTTCAAGCACATAGAACAGAAAGAATATGAGAAAAAATAGTATGCGTAGTACATAACAGTAAAGTCAGAAACTGGAAGACAGGAATAAATTATTGGTGAGGCTTCTGTGTGATCGAGATATTTTTTCTTAGCAATATAACTAGTTCTGTGTATTTATGTCTGTAATCTAATGAATATTTTCCTTAGATGAGTCTTATCTATCTTCACTAAATTAAGCATTCTCAAAAAGATCTTTCAAAGAATACTATAATTGCCATTTCATGTAGTGTTGTTATGAATTCCAAACAATTTTTACTTAATATTATGATGATTAATCTAATGATACTTATAAATATTCAATTAGTGTTTTAAATCACTTTTCATGCTTAGACAAATTAACCTGTATGGAGATTTTTTGGTTGCTTTAGGGGGGATTGTTTTTAAAGTTTAAAGTTAAACTTCAAGTAATACTACTGATATGGCAAGTATGGCATCAACTGTACTTCTGTTAGATGACGTGCACACATCAGATTTTTTAAAAAATAGATTACCTTCAATAAGGTCTGTATGGCAACAGAAAGGGATAGGAATGCAAGCAAACTAGGAATTTACCTCATATAAAAAAAAATATTTGTTACGTATATAAAAGTGTTGCAGTACCTGAATCAGACATGGTATACAGAATCAAATTTTAACCAACATTCCAAAGTTTCTGGTGTAGGAGTAGTCCAATTATTGAGCCTAAGACTGCTGAAAGAGTCAGGGATGTAGCACTAGACTACTAGACCATGCTACCTTCCATATCCAGGACCGGATATTTTCAAAGACAAAACACTAAATTGCATGGTTGGTCATAGCAACCTTTAAAGGCTTTCTGTATTGCTGTTTATATATTGAAAATACACAAACAATTTCATGTGGTTGCCATATTATTCCACCACAAATTAATATTTGAATTCTTGCGTATGAGTTTACTTTGTTTACAAATAGTTTTCTACATGCTGAAAGTGTAGAAAATGACATTTTTTTGTTTACTGTATCATTTATATAGTCTTAGGAGTATATTCTGAGAACTCATTAGGACACACAGGCTGAAAATTCTCATTTATAGTAGTTGTTTAGCAACTTAAAAATTTAATTAGAATCCTTTCCTGAATTTCATTATGAGTTTATATCGTAATTACTGAGCAGGTCCTAGGTATTTACTAATGCAGAAGTGACGATACATGATACTGCTGAATTACAGCTGCACAGCTGAAGACACTTAGAGAAATAAAGAACAGATAAATGCGTTGTTTAAAAAGCATCAGGAAAAACTCAGCATTGAGCACCCTTCCTGCCACTCCAAACACATCCCCTTTCACAGTTGTAAATAACACTACAAAATTCAGCATGGTTTTTAGTGTTCTAATTAGAACCAGTTGGTTCTTTACTTACATAGCTTGCAGGAACTGGGACATTGGTACCTTGAAGAAAGCTATGCTCCTAGCCAATGGAGAGATGAGCGAACAGCTGCAACAGGCCTTCATTACCTTGGCTTTAGTGCAGTCAGTCAACAGGATGGTGTAGAATTGAGTTCAAAACATGGTAGGACACATTACATTTTTTTTTTGTTGGGAGAAAAGCCATAAACATACAATTCCTTTGGCTTCAATAATACCTGTATTGCATGCCCTTCCAAATTCTTCTGTGGAAATAGTTAGTACCATCATTCAATACTGTTTAAAGTTTTAGTAAAGGTAATGTGTTGTTAGGTTAGTGGTTGGACTTGATGATTTTAGAGGTATTCTCCAACCTAAACAATTTTATGATTTTGTTACTACCTCTCGGAGAGATAGACATTAGTATTGTTGTTGCTATAATCATTATTGTTGTTGCTGTTGCTGCTGGGTTTACATTATTTTTGTGCTTTCACAGAAGTACAGTGTATACTGTAACACTTCTAGATGTAACACTTTAAAGTTCATTGGAATACTTACGAAAAAATAATGAGAACAGCAACCTTAATTTATTCAAATAGTTTTTACTACAGAAAAAAAGTGGAATTGGAACGAGTAACTGAAGCTTACCTTTTTAATGGGGGGGAGGGTTGCTTGGTTTGTTTGGTGTTTTTTTAAGATTTTGCTTAAAAAGATTTTACTCTGTTCTACTTAAGGAAATATCTTGCTAAAATACACTACCTTTAATATACTTTACCTTCTTATCAACCACCTTTTCTTTTTCAAATTTTCCTGACAAATTTTCCATCTCTAACAATCCCTTACACTCCCAAAATGAAGTCAGAAATGTGGACACAATATTAGAACATGCTTCTGTCTTGATAAAATTTGTTTTGCTTACTTCCATCACAGAACATCTTTCTTAAACTTTTAAATCCTTAATATAACACAATAGGAACACTGAATGTATTTATCAGGAAAATCTAAAATGGTAAATTACACTCAAGACATAATACTGGATTTTTAGAATCAAAACTATTCTTTTCACAAAATAACAAGTCTTCATAAGTAATGTTGAACTTCAGATTTAAATTAGTTAAGATTATCAAAACATTAATTTCTTATCACACATTTTCATGTGTCTTCAGCCGAAAAAACTTATTTTGAAGAAAGTTTCTCTCTACAAAGAAGCAGCAACAGAGGCTGAAATATTTAATTTCTATCTTCAAAATAGAGTTTTTGTAAAAGCTCCATCAATACTGTCGAAACAGTGCACATTCTGCGTCACATGGATAAATTACTATGAAAAATATGGAAAATGCATAAATACATAGCCATGCTGCATTTTATATATTTGCTTCTGTCTATGCAGAGTGATTAACAACACTTATATATGGAGAAATAGTACTTCACAATTATTCTACTTTTTAATTTTTGCACAGGTACCCAGGGCCTAACTTACTTGTTACTATAAAGACCATTACAAAGGTATTATTAGATCAAACTACCTCCCAGTTCTGCTTCTCAAATAACAGAAATGGAAGAATGGTCTCTGAATCAGGAGTTTTAAATGCAATTGGAAAAAGCAGTCATCCAACTGATATTACTTAACAGAATAAAACCAGATTTTGAGGGTATTTTGGTCTCTTGATTAGTCATCTACCACCACTAATCCTAAAGACAGTAGATAAAATACTTTGCTGGAGATAGAGGACTATTTAACATGGTTCTCTCTCATGTTACATTAAAAATTACAGCTCATATTCTACAATATTATTGGGAAATAAAAAGGTCATAAATAAAAGCTAATGTTGATTTTAAAAATATCATGAGTATCTGCCTCATGTCCTTTCATGAATAGCAATGGACCCTATAAGCAATACTTTTCTCCTATTTTTTTAACCTCTACTATCAAATGTGAACACATAGTACTTAACAGATGGTGCATGCCTTTTTATCTGACCACTCATTAAACAAAAAGTAAAACCTATTTCAGTGCTCTTGCATATATTAACATATATTTTAAAGTGATATAATATGTATTTTATATAGGCCCTTACTGCATATATACTTGGCAGAATAGTCTTGTCAGCTCAAAGGGATTTTTCATCACTATTTGCATTTGACTTGCAGATCTGTAAATAAAAGGTTTCAGGAAAAATACATGTGTTTTCAAAAAAATGGATCTAATTAAAGATTATTTGAACACTTTAAATTACAAGTAGATCCTTGTTTGCACTTTCTATTTAATGGCATTTTCTTGTTTGGAGAAACTATATGAGGGCAATTATACTAATAGCTGGTACAAGGGGGTAAATTACCTAAGCATGGCTTAGGTTGTCAGCAACAATGGGAGTGCTGTTTTTCTTTAAAATAAATGACAAATTTGATTTTCAATAGCAACAATGTTTGCCCAAATTTTAAATATAATACACATCTGTTAAATGATGATGGCATTGTAATTGTAAACATTAAAAGAAATTGTTCTAGGAGCAGCAAAGCCAATTATGAATATTTAGCTTGTTATTGTGTTTACTTCCCAAATGCTGTTGGTGGAGTGAAACATTTCCTCTTACTTATCACAAATTAGTCTTTTCCATCACAGACTTTTTGAATATATGTATATTTTCACCTTAGCATTTTAATGTTGTTTTTTTTTTTTTTTAATCTGAAAGTATGCTTTGTAAAGGTTGTGATTCTGTCAACACTTTAAAAGTGAGATCAGATTTTCATCTTCTGAAGTTAATGCTACCATTACCTCATTCTTCACCTGCAATTAATAACAGAAGTCCTAGACCCTCTAAATAGAAATAATAATCTTCTGTTCATAGAATAATCATAGAATCATAAAAGTCAAGATCATCCACCCAGCACTATCACTGTAACCCTGAAACCATTAAACTGTATCACCCATTGCCAGATCCAGACACCTCTTGAACACCTCAGGGATGGTGACTCCACCACCTCCCTGGGCAACCTACTCCAATGCCTGACCACCCTAAGAGTGAAAAAATCTGAATCTCCCCTGTCTCAGCTTAAAGCCATTTCCTCTTGTCCTCTCGCTGCAGACACAGTAGAAGAGACCAGCCCACACCTCCCTGCAATCTCCTTTCAGGTAGTTGTAGAGAGTGATCAGGTCCCCCATGAGCCTCCTTGAGACTAAACAAAGCCAGTTCCCTCAGCCATTCCTCACATTCTTCTCTAGTCCTTTCATGAGCCTAGTTGCCCTTTATTGGATACGGTCCAGAATCTAAAGTGAGGGGCCCAGAACTGAGCTCGAGGTGTGGCCTCACCAGTGACAAGGACAGGGGTGTGAGACACTGGATTATTACATGAATTATTGGCTTGGACCAACTCAGGGGGATGTGTGTGTGGGGAAGGGCTAGGTCAAGTTTCACTAAGGGGAGGTGGTGCCCTGTT
>JAWWEW010000088.1:34112747-34147934 GCA_035583185.1 Anabacerthia variegaticeps
ATATTGACCACTTGCAGAATGTGAACATATTCCAAAATTTCTACTAATACCAAAGAGAACTAGATTCCCAGTTAAAATCCAGCTAATACCTGATGGAAAACAGGTAGTTCCTGTTGGATACTTCCTTGAAGACTCAGTTTGGTCTATGTCTTACCAAATGGTTAAAAGCTGTTTCTACATATTCTGTCTTGTCAGCATTGATCAATTAATTTTAAACCTCAAATAGTATTTGGCATTCACATCAGTTTAGATTTATGAATCTGGAGATCAAAAAGCTGTGTTAACTGTATAATTTTTCAGAAAATACAGATTGAAGTTTCCAAATAGCTAGCAATTTTATAGCCAAATTCCATCTCACTGATGTACATCTAGTTAATCTTCACAGTGTGATTTCTCTACCTTTTTAGTTTTAGCAGAATTTAATGTCAAGTGAGACAACACTCCTTGGGACTTGTTTCAACTACGAGTGTGTGTCTCTGGCATAGTGTACATACCTGCTTGGTTGCAACTCAAATTTTAGTATATTTGTTGGGTTTAGATTAGAAAACACCTAAAGAGGTAAATTTAATACCGAGGTTTTATCCTGGGTTCAAACCTCTAGGTCTATCATGCTTGTCCTCACTACTTGTTAGCAAAGTCACAGGTAGAAACAAGAAGCTGTTGCTCTCTCCATGGCCTGAAGTAAGGCAGCAAAATCTCTTCTTAAGCGCATTAAAGATTTAGAGTTTCAATGGTAGTATAGACACATTTCCCCCCCCTCCCTACAAATTAAACAATGTTGCAATCATTTGGCAGGAACAGATGGAAACACGCTTCAGATGAAAGTATTTAAAAAGTGCAACCAATGTAGTTTAATATAAATTAAAAGTTCTAAATTAATAGTTATTTTACTCATACAGCTATGGAAACCTTTTTGTACCTTTCAAATAATATTCTTACCTATGAGAAATCTTTTTTAAAAAAATCTTTAAAATTAACTATACATGTTAATCCACTTCTGAAAAGAAGAATTATCATTTTTTACTTTAAATACAGGAACAGACACAAGGGCTACATGACTGTCCGCAGGATACAGCAGTCTGTTTTTCACTCCTTCCCTCACACATCAATGAACAAATACAAGGATGCAGAATACTTTGGAATTATCAACACCTCAGAGAAATCTGTTCTATATATGACATAAAAACATTAAAAATTCAACAGTAGACAAGAAGGTAAAAAAGTTAGCAAAGAATTTTTTTCAGATGTTTAGTATAAGAGAATTATAATAACCATCCCTCATTTTTCTTGGTTTTATCAGTGCATTCACTGCAAAAGTCTCAATACAGGGAAAAATCAAAGCATTATCACTGCTGCACAGATTCACCCCAACACATCCTACAATATGCTCTCTCCTTTCAACACATTTTTCATTGTTATTTAATTAATGTTCTTAGGTATTCAATTGCACATTTCCAAAAGAAACACGTGGATATTTGTGTCATGACAGAACAATGTATCAAAACAGTTCTATTAAAACAGTCTTCTCTTCTTGTACTTACATGTTGAGGAGGAAAATAACAAAAATGAGAAGAGTTTCCTAGACATCAAGAAAGAGAAATAATGTACTGACCAAGAGACCTAACTTACAGTGGTTAAGCCTAAAATAAACTGATTATAATGTGTAGCTGAAAGTAATGTTAGTTGGAATACCCACTTTGACATTTGAGCATTAGTAATAATAATAGACACCAGCATTACAATTTTAAATCAAGCAACCTTTGCAATGAGTAGAAAGGGAACAAAACATCTAGAAATCCAAACTATTTCCTGATGGATTTGCTATATTTATTCTCAGTCTGAAGATTAAAATTGCCCATCATTAAGAATTGTATGTATGCATCCCACTCAGATGTCAGAAGTCTAAAACTTCTGTGACCATGAGAGTGATTTCTAGGCAGATAATAAATGAAGGACAAGATTAAAATAGAAAGGTGAAAAACATGCAAAAAATTGCATATAAAGGAGCAGACTATTGCTGTAATTTCCACTGTGAACACAGGCATAGGACTCTGCTCAAAGTAGTCACAATAATAGTAACACCACCTTTTCCTGAGGTTTAAGATAATAAAGCTAAAGACAGCAAGATGAATCACAGTAATTTGAAACTACAAAATTAAAAGAAAAGAACCAGCTCACTGACATTTTCTGAGAATTATGGTATCAGCAGGGTTGTCTTTATACTCTCAAAGTGCTTTCAAGTGTAATAAGTACACTCTATGCAATTTCCCTGAGCATCAGAGTGAGGGGAATACTCTGTTTTTTTGGTGCAACACCAACACTTTTCTGCCTCTTTTTTAAAGCAGTAAGAAATGCTATATATGATGGCAACAACCCTTGCCAGTGTGCCACAACTGTGGCAAGGAGCAGCACAGGACTTTCCAAGTGCATTTCAATCCATATTCAAACTGAACCTGCTACAAAGTTTAGCACCTTCAAGCAGGGTCAAAGCCTTTTTATTTTTAAACCTCAGATTTATGACAAAAGGGCTAAAACATCTAAGTACTTGAATTTAATAATAAATTATGTGGTCTCATCCTTTCTTTTCAGAAAAGACAGTTGTCAAAACATCCTACAGATCCCCCTGTAATTCCTTCTTCATGTATATTACAGGTACCAACTGCAAGTCATAAGTAACACATGTGACCACAAAAAAAGTTCTTTACCCTCAGTAAGATCCTTAACTACCAGCTGCTTCCTTCAAGCTCTCAGTAATATTGTCATTGCAGTTTAATTCTGCCACATTAACAAGCAGGAACTAATCCAAGACATTGATAAACTCTGGAGGTGTCCCTGTTTGTGTTTACAAGTGCAAACACAAAGCTCTTAGGAGAGGTTTCTTATGTTCTAATTTTAGACTTTTCTTATCAAGCTTTAAACCACACTTCACAAAGAGGACAAGTTTCATCTCACTCAACTCTCAGTCAAATCCACTCAGGAAGATCAGGTAGTATTTTACTCCAAATTTTACCATACTATTTTAATATATACACAGAGGCAGATACAGAGTTAGGTAAGGAACTAGAAACCCAATATATCTTCCCCACGTACATCTTCTCTATATGAGGCCCACATCACTATGTCATGTATGTGTGAGAAATTTGGGTTTAGGCATAACACAGACCAGTAAAGGAAATCCTCAATCTACAATGCTAATTATTCAGAATGTGCAGAATACACTTTCCTTCAAGGAATTCCAAACTGTCCTATTTTTAAGCTGAAACTGTCCAAAGATGTACATCCTTCTTACTATGTAAAGATCAAGCAGTGATGTGCAGAAAGGCTGAACTAGACTACCACCTAAGTAATGCAGACCACTGCTCGGTGTCAAGAATCACTTGGCTTACCAACTCCCAAACTTTTCAGCTTTATTTGTTCAAAAGGCTTTTCTTTCAGTTAAAAAATAAAATAAATCCTATAAATATGTAAAGAAATAGTTCTTCAGTTAATGTAGACAACTGCTGGCAAATCTTGAACACAGACATTGGCCTTAGAATTGAAAAACTGAAAGAACTTAGATCACAAACATGTTACTGTCCAGCCTCTCAGTTTCCTGGCCAATGCAGTGCTGTAGCTTTATTTGATAATTTGATACAGTTAGAATGAAATTTGAGATGGTAATATTACTAAAGCAGAAACAAAAGTACAAATATGCTATAATTGCAGAAAACATAGGCAAAGCTGTTAACAGACTGTTCTTCCTTAGAGGTACGGGGACTGGCTACATCAGAGTTTCAATGTTTTCATTCAAAATCAGTTTTCAGGAAAATTTCATTCAATGTTTTCATTTTCAACCAGTTTATATCACTGTTCATGGGCAAAATTCTGATCAGACACAAAAGAGTTCATCAGCTTAGGATCTCTTGATAGTCAAAAGCAGATCCTCCATACTAATCAGGAAAAAGTAACATCAAAGATAGCTGAAAAAGTGAAAAAAAAATAAGAAATGCAACACAGAAGGTGAACACTTGAAAGAATCCCAGTGTTTCTGTGTGTTGACTGTTCTGAGCTCTTTTGGGGATCCTCATAGAGAGAAATAAAAGCAAACTATGCTCATACTTTATATCTATTTGAGGGAATGCTTAAAGCCAAGTTCAGTTCTTCACATGTATGCATATGCATAATAACTTTTTTCTATAGGAGAGAGACATACATGCACCTCAGACTAGAATTTTACTCTAATATTCACATCTAATACAGCATTTCAACACACAAAGCTTTAGGGAAATTTACAATTGCAAGACTTAGAAAGCCCAGCAATGGGCTTGCACTGACAGACAACACACCTACAATACCAACAAAAGACTATCCATCTCCCAAACTAAAACAGAAGGGTCTAAATCGAGCTAAAGAAGATCCACTCATGGACCAATAATTCTCAGACAAATTACTAAAAATGTGACTCATACAAAAAAATAGCAGTATCCAACAATGGTTTCATAGAAGTAGCAGAATCTAAAAGATCAGTAGAAGATGAGACTTCTAGAAAGAGGGCAAGCATCCTTTCTCAACAGCAGAATCAGATGATGCACCCCTAATTTTTTCCTTTCATTCCATCAGCATTACCTCTAGCTGAAACTCAGCCAACTCCTCCTTATATAAATTTGCGAATCAAACAGTGGGAAAGCAGAACCTGCACTATCTGGGGTATGACAACAGGAAGGTGGGTACCTTCAGCATACTGGTGACATGGAAACACAGACATCTCAAACACTGGGTCCATACAAATATTACACACAAAAATTGCCAGATCTTCACAAAACATATTACAATTCACAGCCCAGGAATGAAGAGCATGCAACCACCTCATACCCTGGAATCTCATAAAGGAACTACTGCACAGTTTCTTCAAAGGCTCCTGGAGCAGCACACAGATCTTTGCAATTAGTAGTACCATGAGAAGAAAACCACAAACGATCTTTGTTTGCAAGTTCGTCATCCAATGAATGATACAGGTCACCTTTACTTTAAACATTTTATAGTTAGAAACCACCAGATGCTGGTCTTTTCCAGAGCTGCTTCACTGTGCCTTTCTGATTTTTCCACACAAAGTAAGAGGGCAGATATTTTTAACTAAGTTATGGACAGTCAGTTGTGAACTATTAAACAACACCAACAACAAAACCAACCAAACAAAAAACCCAAAAAAAAAAAAACAAACCAGAAACACAAAAAAACCCCAACCAACCAAACAAAAACACCTCAGCCTAATCTATGGCACTCCTCAATCCAATGAGAAGTTGTAATGAGCCTGTCAGTGTCAGATCCATATCTCCTATGTTACTTTCTCTTAGCCATAAACAGCAAAAGGTAATTCATGACCTAGGAAAGCAAATTATCTTGAGACTCCTTGTCTCTTTATAGTGAAGTTACAGAATTCTAACAGCAGATTATATTAGCACAATTCTTTCCAAATGTACACTGTCTTTTTCTTCTTATGAATTATATGCTTGGGAAAATGGAGTTGGGTTTTTAAATGCTGCATTATAACTCAAATTTCTGCTTGTCTAGTTACTGTGGAAACAGTGAAAGAGAAACAAAAAAAAATTGTCTGCAGGAGTATAATCCCTTAGATTTTAAGTGCATTTGTATACTACTAATACTTACAGGTTTTGCAAATTCATTTTATTTTAAAATGCCACACAAAATAGAGTCTAGATATTTCTAATTTTCTTTTGTTTACAAACTTGTACATTTTTCAAATTTACTTCCATGATCTTAGAAGAGATAAAACTATAGACTAGAACCCACAGAATGCTTTACTTAAGCAAAAGTCAGAATTGAGAGACACTAAAGAATGGAAGATATGCATAGTTCTCCATGAATTCAGTGTGGAGCACAAAAAATTGCTAGGTGTGTAGGAGACATAGATTCTTTTGTCTAGAAAAAGTTAAAGCAGCTCATATGCTCATCTGCAATTACACTGCAACGTGGAATTCATGTACTGATAGTCACCCACAGAAGACCCTTCATGGAACTTATTTCAAACCTGTATGGACTCTGACCTGAACCCTAAGAAGGTAGATGCTACCGTAACAAAAGCCTGGATGCTACCTCTCTTTTTCCAGTCTCTCATTTAGGAGTCCACAGACAGATAACTGTTGTTTTGGCAAAAATATTGAGACTCACAGTCTTCACACTGCCTAGAAAATCCTAATGTCATTTACAGATGACAGCACCACAGATACCATAGCCATCCAGAACAAACGCCTAAAGTAACTCCTATCCTGTCAGACTAGTACTCAAACAAGCCAGGTATAAAGCTTGGGGTTCAAAGAAGGAATTAAAAAAAACAAATTTGCTAGTTTAGTCTCATGACAGGAACTTGCACACAAGATGAAAAATCTTGGTCCTACACTTGATACCAAATACAAAGAACACAACTAAATTCTCTTATCCACACTTTTCTCAACTCATTTAGAAATCAGAATTGCTGTAGATAAACATGTCAGATTTGAATTTAGCCACCCGATTTACTCAGCTAGGTCATCAGTAATACAAATACAAGCAGATAATTTGGACCACAATGGCCACGTGTAGAAAAATACTTCAAAAAATTCTATCAAAACAAATAACAACAAAAAATCTCTTTCTTTTGGAGTTTTAACTTATTCCAAAAGTCCAGCTACCAGAAGTCACAGAGACCTTTGGAGGAAGAAAGTGATCAACTGTTTTAGCTCCAACTTACGAACACACTACACATATAATATAACCTTTTTCACTGTACATGCAATAATAGTGGTAATTATACTGGTAGTACATTCAAACAGATACACACAAATAGACACATTACATATTTCAAATCTTAAATTCATTTTCAATCAACACAAAAAGGCATAAAATTGATTTCAAAAAATCACAGGGAAAAGTACCATATACATGTGGAAAACAGAAAACTAAAATGATGTGAGAAAGTGGCTAGTTATGATTTACAGTATGTCTTACAATTTCAGTCAAGTCAAGAACAGAAAAAGAGAAGATCAATGTGATAACAGCTTATAAACATGATGGATTTACTCTTGTATCAATATAGAATAGTAAAGGCAAAATCTAATCAGAATGAAAAGGAACAAGCTGGTACACTAAAAAAACTTTAATGTAATAACAGCCTTTTAAAAATCTGATATTGTATCATTAATTTCACAACAAGATTACAGCACAACAATATCACATTCAGATCTGGATGATTTGTGTTTGACTATATCTATGTGAAAGGTGTAATGTAGAGGGCAAGCTTTCTAGTACATCTATCCATCAACTCATACTAGTTTAATTCAAGGTTTGATTTTGGTTTTGTTTTTTTAATCCAAAGGAAAGTTACATTTATAAACTCATTGGGAACAGTCACAGAATAATCTCTTTTAAAATGCCAAGATCAACATCTTAAGAATGCCTTGCATTTTCAGATGTACCATATTAGATTAAAATATCTAAAACTATGCGTATATTTTTAGCCATTCCATCAGTGTCTCTCTATTTAGTTATTTCTCTGGCTCCTACAATCTCTATAAGCACTATGTTATGTAGTTAAAAGTAAACAATTATACTCTCCCATCATGAAAGCATACCTCCTACTGACGTGAATATGAATCCTAGGAAGAAAAATTTATGCCTGAATAAAATACAGAAATCATTACAAGTACATCACAAAGACCATGTAAATCACAAACAAATGGTTATCCTTTCCTTTCTTTGTGAGCCTGCAATGTCTATTTATTAATAAAATAAATGCAGGTGTTTCAAAAGAGCAGGATATATTACACCAAATCAAAGTTTTTTAGGCCAGTTATGTTTTAAAAAATTTCCTAGTTGGCTACAAAGCAAGTGCAATATGCTGAGGAGGGCTGAGCACTTTCTGAAAACAGTGAACATGTTTGGTTCCAAATGGCATGCAACAGAACAGTGGTCATGCCTCCACCAAGCATTCAGGTAGCAATACTTTCCAAAACTACCAGCTATGTATTACTTAATATGTGAAGAATGAAAACTGTAGAGAATGGTGAATTTTTCATGAGATTGAAAAGTTATGGCAATTCTGGAAAAACCTGTGGGACTAATGATGACTAAATGTGACCAGACAGATGAACAAAAGTTCATCTAGTGATGCCAGGAGCTCTCTTCATGATCATACAACTATAAGATTTTCATGCCATCTTCAGGGTGTGTTATGTCCATTTAACTTAAAGTTAATGCATATTAAAATTCATTCTAAGTAGTAGTAAATTACATAGGAAAAAAAAGAGAAGTGAAGCTCTCCTAATCATTTGGGCTGCACAGGTTTTAATGGTCCACTATCTCAATAATGTGATTTATGTGTGACATTAATTGTAAGTAGAGAGAAAATGTAGTGATGGAAGTTTGGTACCTTCATCTGGATCAAGTCACAAAATTGACAGCTGTGCTATTTTCTATTTTCAAGGTGGTTATTACTTGAAGGGTATTTTGATACGTTCAGCATTCTTGTTGAGCAGTAAGCTACACTTCTTAGAGTATCATTTTATATACGAGTTCAGACATGTCCATTTTGGGTCAAATTATTACAAAAGCCCAAAAGTAAAAGCCCACAAACAAATGCAGCTGGCACAAAATAATAACAAACTTCCTTCTTTACCTTCACAAAGAATCATATTTAAGACAACCTAAGACTAAAGAGAAAGACAAAAGTAAAAAATCCGCTTTGAGATGTAGAAAAATATTAATAATTCCTCCTTAAATGCTGCATTGATAATCAATTTAGAATGCAAATATAACAAACTTAGATTAAAAGTTCTTAAGGAGATGCCAGACACTGTTAAGGAGAAATCTGTTGAATTTATTTTAAAAAAGTACCCATACTCTGCCCCTAGTCTTAAACAACTGAAAAATAACTCAGAAAAGGGAAATCTGTGTTATGTGTTAAGTAAACTGCTACTAATCACTGGAAAAGTTACCTGTACATTTCTATACACATTTCTACAAAAAATTGCCACCTATCTTCTCAGGTTTAATTGAAGACACAACTACTTTTCACTAAAAGAATAATTTCAAAGTGTCTAGAATGTACTACCCAATCTTGCATAATACAGTTTCACACCAAATATGCAACGTATTCAGTATCTTGTACCTATTACTAATTTACTGCACAAATAATGCCTGTTAGGTATGTGTGTAAAAAAAATTACAATGCAGAGTTATCTTAGGACACTTCTTTTTGATCTAGGTTTAACCTATGTAGCACAATTAAACACTAACCCCAAGAATTTACCATTAAAGTCACTTTCTATAGGGCTTCTTGTTATACTATTGAGCGACATATGAGGTTATTGGTGGTGTTTTTATGCTTTGTTACACAAGGAAAAAGATTTGTATAAATGTGTCCTAAGAGCTTTTATTAGTTTTTGCAGTGCTTCCCATGTGAATATTAACTAAGCACAAAAGAGAGAATGCTATCATAATGCAAATATGAAATTGATAGGAAAAGCTAATAAAATACACATAAGTTTCAACTGACTATTGCTGGAATAGCAATGAGGATAGAGTACAAAGATATGATAAAACATGCTTTTTTTCCTAGTTTTACTACTGAAAAAAATGTTTGTGTTGACTGTAGAATATAGAAGCACACTTTCATTAAGCTTTAATGCAACGTTAACAAATAAACATAGATCATAAAATAAAAACAGACTGCTATAAGACTCGTCATCTCATAATATTTTAGCAGTCTTTACATGTTTGAGAAAATTATTCCTAAAAATACAGTGTATAAACAAAAGCTCATGTCTGAAGAGCACTGGTTTAAGTAACATAAAGTTTTGAAAATTCTTCAGGCCTTACCATCTAAATAAGCCATATGCATGAGCCGGGCTAATTCTGTTGTCTTATACTTGCATAATGTGGGACTATTTTGACCAGATTTCAGTTGAGTTAAGCTACTAATAACAATGAAACTGGAAGCAAATTTGTATTCTGTATGGTTTTATACATCACATTGTGACTAACACTGGTAGTACATTATTTCTTCTTTGATCCTTCTTCTGGGGAAAAAGCAGAAGCAAAGATGTTTCCTGTTTTGATAGGGTATACATACATCTATTAATATATGCAGTATTAAATAGTTATGCTAAGCAAGTATGGGCAACAACATTCCCCATGCTCCTGACAGCAAGGTGGTATAGTACATTCTGTTTCCTATTTCCTGAAAGCATTCACGTGGCAAAATTGGAGCAAGCTCACTGACATTTAACTCTCTGGATAAACATAAGTGTTCCTCAGTTTACCCCTCTGTTGCAGGTCAACCATGGTGAAACCTCAAACAGTCTTTCAGGATTTTGTGCCTGTATGACAGAGATACTGAAAGTCTTGAGCTGTAATCTAAATTCTTTGGAAAGCTAATCTGAAAAGAAAAGGTTGGGTATGTTCCCAAAAGAGATTCTTTTGCTCAAAAAGGTACATTAAGCTCCCTGTTTTTCACAGTTTCCTGCATACTGAATGCTTGGTATGCAGGTGGATTGCACTTGTCCAGCCAGCAGGTCACACGAGTGTGAACAGCTGAAAGTCAGTCTTAACCTATCAGGACAGGAAGATATCTCCAGATCAACCAAGAAATCATTTCAGCCTTGATGGAAAAAATGCTTTCCAACAGACAACATAGCATGAGCAAGGAATGAAGAGCTAAAGAACACATACAAATAGGAATGTCTGTCTTACTCCAAAGTTTCTGAAATCTCCCTCAGCCTCACATAGCTTAAAGCTGCTTCTGTCAGCTACTCTCAAAGCACCAGTCAGTCTCATCCAGAAACCAACTTTTGAAGGTTATGATATGGTACCCATAACTGATTTGCAGACCCCACGCTTAAGCACAAAGATGCAAGGGAAGGGGGAGTTGGGAAGAAACTAAAAACTGCTTTGCACACACCAGACTTAAGCAAGGAAAACTCAGAAGCTCTGGTTTAACAGCTTCTTTGAGTTTCATTTCTTCAGCATTTATAACCTCTAACTGATTTCAGTGGAAAAATCTAAGTTACCAGTTTCTTAGATCAAGGTTACTTGGCTCAAACAATGCCCCAGATATATGTGATGTGTCTAGCTCCTGCTGATGTGAACTAAAAAGAAGTTTAATCATATCAAGCTGCTCTCAGGGAACAGACACTGCTCCAGAGTTTTACTAATCTAATTCTGCTATGTTCTACTGTCATGGAAAAAGTCTTTCTTGATACAATTATTCCACACTTCCTAGACATGGGGATGATATCAACATGTAGGGTTTTTTTAAGTTTCCAGTTCAACACCTTTTGCCTGTGGTATTACATCCATACACAGACCTTTGTAAGAGTTCCAGTTAGTCACAGTTAAGTCTTGCAGTCACAAAGGCTAACATGATGGTTGTCAAGCAAGAGGCTTTGCAAGTATTATTGGCTCCGCACAGCCAGGTTGTTGCCATGGTTAATATTTAGTCAGACATTTCCTTCTGTATTGTCTGATCTTCTCAGGCCTCACAGGCTCCTGAGCAGGCCTGTCTGACTTACTGGTATATTCTCCAGACAGGAAGTGTGGGTACTCTGTACATAGATCAGCATCTTCATCTTGCTGAGATGAAGGCACAGGATTCAGAATGGCTCTGTACCTCTTCCACGTCTATCTGTACCTCCATATGCCCTACATACCTGTAGTTTACAGGGTTGTTACTGGTTTACATGTCTTGCTGAAAACTCTCTTGGTTTCCAGTCATAGCCTATCCCAAATTTAACATCACAGCTGCAAGCTGTCATGAGGTTTACTTTTCAACAAAACTTCTGTGATAAAATGTCACTGAGAGAGCAAAAACTAAGCCATAGAAGATAACCTCTTCTTAGTGTCTGATTTTTGGTAGCAGGAGTATTGCTGAGAGCGTCAACCGTGAATGGAGAATGTGTGAGAATGCCTGGGTGTGGTAAGAGACCACAGTGGAACATACAGGAAGACAAAGCTCTCAGAACATCCTGTGTTAATGGCACACAATTTAACAGATCATTAAGATCCCAGCTCACCTAGGCTTCAATGACATTCAGATCCAGAGACAAAAAACAGTGATCAAAGCCTGACCACTCACAAAGGTGAAAACAGTGAAAACACTGATAACTTTTGACTCCAAAAAGGCAACCATTACGCGCCTGCGAAGATAAAAAGAATCCAGAAGCTATCAGGGCTCAAAACATGTCCTTCATGTCATGGAAGCTGATCCAGAGCCAAACATCTGGACAGAAATGCCATCGTGCCAGACTCTTGGACAGACTTCTTGGACACCATACACATTCTGGTGCTCACGTATGAGAGTGAGCAAGTGACCTACTTTGTTTCAGGTTTTATTTTAGATTAAAATCACCTTTCCCACCTATAAGATCTCTCAATCAGTGCTTGCTACATTGTTACTACGTATAAACAGTACAGTGAACAGTATTTCACATAATTTTCATCCTAACTACTTAGTGCAGTTTGATAAGAGAGTTTATTGCTGAAGATGATAATAGTTATGTCCCCATTTGCGCTTTTATTTGGACCAAGAGAGCATTTCTAAAGCAAATACTTCAGCCATTCACACATTCCAATTCACTCAGCTCTCAGGCAGACTGTGGTGCAGGCAACCTGGATTATTTCTTGGGGAAGCTGGAGAAGGATCTCTATTCCAGTTGTGCAGCATTTCACTCCAACAGGAACATGAGTGTGAAAGAATTTTCTGAACAGCTTCAGTGCTTAGGAAAGACTATTTAGCTCAGGGGATCAGACTAAATCAAGCACAAAGGACGTCTCTCCAGCTGTACAGACTCAATGTAGAAGTATCCATACTGACAACTTCAAACTATTTATTCATCCAACACATCGGCACTACATTACATGTTAACACCAGTAACTCCAGGAACAGTATTGGGGTTTCAGGACTACTTTTTGTCTAATTTTCTTGATTTTTTTTTTTCCACGTACAAAGACATTCAGAAGCATTTGTAAAGCTATTGACTTGTCTCTAAGCGTGCTGATCTCTAAACTACAAATCAGCTCAGCACTGCCATTGTGAACATTTAGTTTTTGACTCTTATTTCAATGCAAAAAATATACATAATGTACTTACTAGCTGGACTGACTTAAAGAAACTTATCATGAGAAGTCATTTAGCTCTATTAAATTTCTCAGGTTTACAGGCATCCATGTGACTTAAGTCAGCATCCATGAGGTCTAAGGCACTACTAACTACATCCCTTCCTATCTTATTACAGGCAAAATATCAAAAGACAAGATCAGCCAATTCTCTCAACACATACACTCAAAAAACAATGGAGAAAGATTATAAGATCCACAGTTGCTGGACCAGGTGTTTCCTATAGTATCTACCAAAAATGTGGACTTTGCTGAAAATGTAACATTGCTCAGGCTAGGCTGTTCTTAGCAGTTCTTCCGTCCATTATGCCTTGCAAACAAACAGATTTTTTCATCTAAAAATAAAATGCTTTCTTATGGAAAGTGTGGTAAACCATGTAAATGCTTATGTCCAAATGTTCTTGCCCAAACCAAAGAAGCAGAAGGCTATTGAATTCTAAGAAATAAACATTATATGGAACTACAGTGGTGTGTAAAGTACGTGGAAGTGACAGACAGTGCAAAGGAGCCAGAGAGAAAAAGAAAATTATATTCCTTGGCAAAATAGGTCCAAAGACTGTCAGCATCTGATGGTAGCAATGTTGAAAATTGAGTTTTCTTAGCCAAACAGCAGCAGCAGTTTATTGAAGGTCATAATCACAGCTCAGCAGTGGGTTCAGCAGCAAATTCACAAATCAGCATTGAAATGTCAGAACAGAAACACTAGCCAAACAGACTGGATTAACTTTTCTAACAGCATAGAACAAATGACAGATGAAAATGATGCCTTTTGACACATGCTGGAGTCTCCTGAAGATGATAGTTCAAACTCAGAATTGCGAAGGCCACTAGAACAGCTTGAAGTCCATTGCTGCCGAAATTAGAAAAGTCTCAGACCTTACATAGCAGAGTGATAGCAATACTTTACTTAGAAAACTAGCAGTGGATCAAAAGGCAGTAAAAGTCTTGGTTATTGCCTCTCATCAAAAGTAATTGAAATTTGACCTAGGCCTTTGTGAAGCCCCATGCTAGCAGACGTTGGGACTGAGCATAGGAAGAAAGGGATTAGTAAAACTTTAAACTGAAAAGGATCACTCTAAAGTCAAATAAGCTGCTGAAGACTACAAAATCAATAAAACCCTGCTTCAGGAATGAAGTCTCTCAAATGACAGAATGTTATGACAGCAAAGAAATAGGAAGAATAGCAAATACAGGAAGTATAGGATCCAAGTCATTAAACAGAAGACTCAATTGAATGGTCATGATCAAAGCTAGTACTAAATCACAACATATATGAGGAAAAGAGACAACTATACAATAGCATAGAAAGTGAAAAAACAAACTTGCAGCAGCTGAAAAAAGCAGGTAAAAAAATCCCAAGCACCAAAGCTATTAAAAAAGACACGTTGAGGTAAATTTTCAAAGAGGAGAAGGATAAATAAGACCTAAAGCTAAAGTGAGGTCTAGGAAGATACAGTTACCTTGATCAGAGATAATGGGCATAATATAAAGTACTTGCAGAGGGTCTCAAAGTTAAAAAAACCCAAACAAACATAAATAAAACTCCAGCTGCAAGGAGAGATACATTCTCGCCTCTTTGCTTATATAAAGTCAGAGCTTTTGCCACCAGATTTTGTTTGTGTAAGAATTTCCTGGAGAAACTGGATATTTTTGGGAACACAAAAAAGCCCTAAACCACTGGAAAACCACAAGCTTCATATCCCCACTGCAAAGGAGTGTAGTGGTAAAGGCCTCATTTAACTCCTATCCAACCAGTTTGCACTCTGTGAATAAAAATCAGTAAGACTGAAACAATGATCTTACAAACTCTGTTGATGGCTATGGAAGTGGAATTAATGACCAGTAAGTGATTCCACTAATTAGAGAAGATGACTGTGATAAGTCATGGGTTTTTTTTCCTCTGAAAGAATGTCTCAATATGGATATTACGTGGTACTACAAAGAAGACAGAGTATAAATCTGGGAAGGCTTGTGGAGAAATGTGGAAGAAATGCATGGTTGAAAGAGGAATTATTAATTGCACAAAAAACACATAATTGTGAACACTTCTAAATGTTCTGTCTGGATTCTTTTCAGCTTACACTACTTTTTATCTTAATTTGTCTTTCTCCTGAGATTTTCTGGAAGGAAAGAAACTCTCAAATCTCTGCCCCAGAGGAAATAGTTTACTATTTATGTATTTCAAAAGATCTAAAAGCCTCTGTGCATTGCTTTGAATTACATGACAATCACTCTTCTGGAAAAATACCAAAAACAGCAGGAAAAAAGCTTGACTCGCAGACTGTGAGAAACATAAACCTTAAATAGACTTTTCTTTCTGTTTGTAAACATTCTTTGGTCCTTCCACTTGCTTCAGAATCAAGTTAGACTAGAATTTTTCATATCACAGCTTTTATTTTGAATTTTACCTCAGAGAAGGAAAAGAAGGAATATGAAAAGCTGAGTCTTATCATCAGTTCACAGGAAATTCACTCAAACAAGCCATCCTAGCAGAAGTAAAAAAAATATTCAGCACAAAAGCACTTATAAGGCCTTTGATAGCCTTGTCTCACAGTTTTGGGCAGAGTTTTGGTTTTGTTCTTAATTAAAAGAACTTTTGGCTCAATTTGTTTAAAAAGAACCACAAAACAGGACACAAACTATTATTAATTACAAAACATTTCAACAAATTGCAAAATCAATCAACACAGTACTGGGATTGCTGCAATGGGCTCTGCACATGTTCATCTCCCTTGTCCACCATTTACTTCTGTCACTTCAGAATGCCATCAAGGACTTTCAGATCCTTAAAGAGCAAACCTAACATGCACACATTTTCCAATAAAGGCCAAAAGAAGCCTTGAAGTCTTCAGAAATTATGAACTTACACAATGAAAAAACATGTCTGAAGTTCATCAAGTTTCAGAAAACAAGTCCTGCTGTGGTCTTCACTTTGAAACACCAAACAGAAAAGCACTCCATGGGGTTTGACAGGGCTTTGCAGTTCCAGCCCAAATTGGGTGCTTCTGGAAGACCTCCTCCTTTACTTTGGTAACTCCTTTGGTCACTACACAAAATTAAAATAATAACAGACTAATAATATTTACAAAGTGGTACTGCAGTAACTTAATTTATAAAGTTTATCCCTCAGTGGTGTCAAGTACACATCTTGAGAGCATAGAAACTTGCTGGTTTTCACTAAGCCTTGCAGAACACACCTACTTTTATGCTTGTACCTGGAATGTGTTCACTAGCTAAATTTTCTAGCTTGTTCCCTCACTGGTTCATATGTCATTACTCTTTTCCATCAGTCTCCTCTCACAAGCAACAGCAATGGGACAAGAGAAAATGGCCCCAAGTTGTTCCAGGGGAGATTTAGATTGGAGATTAGGAAAAGTGGCTTCACTGAAAGGGTTATGAAACAGTGGAACAGGGAAGTGGTTAAGTTGTAATACGGGGAGTTCCTTAAAAGATGGGGCAGTTAGGGACATGATTTAGTGGTGGACTTGGCAGTGTAAGGTTTATGGCTGGACTCAATTACCTTAAGGGGCTTTTCCAACCTAAATGATTCTTTGCTATCACTCTTCAGCTAACCCTCCATCTGACCTTTTTCACTACTTATCTATTTCACAACTATGGCTATGCCTTTGTCCACACTACCTCCCTTGTAGTTTATATAGGCCTGTAGCTGAAAGCAAAAGAAAGTTGGCAATTTGGCCAATCATTACATAAAATGCGCTCAGAACACAGCATAACACACGCTGGAATCAAGAGAAGGAGAAGCAGTGAAAGGAAAATCTCCCCCACCTTTTTCTTCCGTGTGTAAGAAGCTGTGCTACAAATTACTAGTCTTGCAGTAGAGACATTTCAATACAGTCTTTCGCTCTCCCCTCAAAAAATGCCCATAACTGACATATGAAGAAAAAAATTCCACCTCTACTCCCTGTTTTTATTTGATAGGCCAAAAGTGCTCAAGGAAAAGATGTTTAATTGCTGTGTTCACAGAAAGTGACTTTCAGCACAATTCACCGGGAACCAAACATCTGCCTAAATCACTGATAAGAGAGTGGATTCCTACTCCAACATCCTAAAAGTTTTAAATAGATTAGATGAAAAAGCCTTCAACAGAATCTGCTTTTTGTGTACCAAGCTCTAAATCACTGTTAATAATGATTTGCACAAGAACTCCTATTTTCAACAATATCACAGTATACCACACAAAAATTAGGAACAGCTTTAACACCTCATCTTAATTAACAGCTAAAAAGCCCAAATATTTCCAAGAGTACTTACCTCTACATTTTTTAGGATTTAACTCTAAAATTTTGAGTTTCAGAGACAAATTATGATCTCATGCACACAGGACAGATCTACCTAGAACTCAATGGAATTACCCATAATTTACACTGTCATCCCAGGGACCATAACATATTACATAACCATATTACCTGGTTGTTGAAGTTGTAATTGCATGGGCAAAAGTAAATTGTTTCCTTGGATACATTATCTGGAAAACTGAATCAAAACTATAAGCCCAAATGTCAAACAGATTACATCATAAACTATGTGTCATAGGTATGGAGAAGGAACAGAATTTGCACTTGTTCAGCAATAAAGAGCTGTAAAATGTAAGTAATTTAGATTACCTTTACATTATTGCTGAATAATTACGTGTTCTAAAATAGATAACTCATCTTTAGCTCATGGTTTCTTTTTTTTTTTCCCCAGAGCTACACATGAACAGTCACTGTAGAACTGGAGGGGGGAGAGCAGGAAGGTGGTGTTTGCTTGCTTGCTTTGTGGGGTTTTTTTAAGGGATTGTGAGATTCAAGAGGAAAGAAAATAAAACCTCTATTTTTTGCATAAGACTAGACAGCTGGTCCAGTCTGAGCACAGCTTGCATCAGAAAGATAAAAAGACCCAGAAAAATAGTTATGATAGTCACATTTACACCTAGCCACTAATAAAATGTCCCATATTGTAATTTTGCTGCATCTAATATGATTTCTCAGCGGAAAATGAAATTAAAAATAACATAAGAAATACATCTCTTCATTCAACCAGAAAAATCCACATTAGATGAGAAAATCTGGCATCACTAAACCTTGGGAAAAAAACCCTTAAACAATTGCCACTGCCATTCACAATGGTATACATACATAAGGTTTTCTTGAACCTAACATGCTGCAGCAGGACCTTGTGGGCACTAAACAGGGCGTTTCCAAAGGCTTCACCACATTCCAAAACAACTTCTAAACCAGCGAATAAAATCAGTTTCTTGCCATACTGCAAAAACATTCCATGTAAGATGATACCGCAGGCAACAGACTAATATTAGAAACAATTGTCACTAAAAATCCCATTCCTTGCCCTCAATTTCAATAGTTTTCATTATTTTCAACGTACCAAAACTCCTATGTATGACATTTGTGTTTTCCAAGATTAAAGGTAATAATGAAAATGTTTGCATTGCTTTTAAAAACAAAGAGTAAAAAAAAATAGAAATATATAAATTATTTCAGTTAAAGACAGGTTTTTTAATACTAGCAGCCTAGAAGTTTGCAGTATGCCTTTCAAACTTGAAGACAGCTAGTACCTACTATTATAAACAAGAAAAGTTTGGAAAGGCTGCTGCAACATTAGAACACTGGGTTTGGGCCTAAAAAACATGAGTTCAGTTCCTTACTTAACCTTGCCCTGGGATGGGAAAGGAAAAGGGAATCAGCAAATGCATATTTCTTCAAGAGAACTCCTGTAACATCTACAGACACCAATTAGTTATCTGTAAAATAAGAATACATTCCTACTAGTTCCAAAAAAATACTTTAATTGCTGAAAGTCTCTCAAAGTACTATGGCCCCATAAATGAGTCCTATGGGTAATATGGAGGCAGAGGTGTCATCTGTAACTAACATCAAAAACAAGGCTGTAGCAATGGTAGAAGCATTGAAGGCTTGGAATCTCAGGAAAAAGTCAAATTTAAAGGGACATCTTTTCATCACCCCCCTGAGATGAAGGTTTCACAAGTCTCCTGGACTACCCATTTCAGTGCTTAACCACAGTAATTGTGAAAACTTTTTTCCTTACATCTGGTCTGAAATTCAACACTATTATTTGTGAATATTGCTTCATTTCTTTTCCCTGGGAGAGGACCATGGCTTCGCCTTTTCTGCAACCACTCCTTAATGTAGCAAGAAATAGTGATTAGTCTCAGGTAGTATTGCCTTTTGCCAGGCTAAGCAAATTCAGGTCTATCAGTCTCTTCTCATACAACATACTGTCCTACCTGCCAACAATCTTAGCAAATGTCTCACAGACTCTATCCAGTTTGTCAGTGTCTCCATCATAAAAAGGCAGCCAAAAATTTGGCACAGTGTAGGCTTGCAAGTGTAGCCAAAATTATTGCTCTAGGCCAGAGGTAGGCAAGTGGAGCAGTGGCAAACCAAAATTGTCTACCCAAAGTGGTGGATGTAGTCCTGTTGAAGTGGTGGCTGCAGTCTGGATGTCGAGGTTGTAGGGAAAGCCCCAGGTGGGAACACCTCTAGTACCTCCCTTGGAATGGAGAGTTTTACACTGGATGATGTAATTTCTTGAGTCACAGGATACTTGAAGAGCCTTTGACACCTTCTAAGATGCTGCAGCTGTCTCTTGTCAGTGCAGCTGGGTCCACTACTGCCCATCATGGCTCATCAACAAGATGTGTGAATGTTCCAGGGACTTACCACAACTGAGTCATCTGTGTAAGGAAAAAGAAACACTACACCACCTTGCAGGGTTTGCCTCTTTTCTCATCTTGATTAACACCCAGTTTGTAGCCTGACATATTGCATGTGCATGCCTTCAGATCCCGGCCCAGCTGGCCACTCTGCACACTTCAGCCAAGCACACTGAGCCAGGAGCACCAATAGTCCAGTCTCCTACAGCACCTGGGCAGTCACTGCAGGTGGTCGAATGTTTGAGTCATTGATCACTAGCAGTTCCGTTTGTTTAAAGAAGGCAAAACACCAAAAGCCAAAAAGGCATATTTGAAGAAAAAATAAAGGAAAAGCTAGATAATACAATTTTTGCATAACCCAGGACAACACCATACCTTTTGCTTTAAATTTTGTACATAGTTATTTCTATACGGATAACCAACTAGTGATATGTAAATAACAGACTAAATGTTTAAAGATTAGTCTTGCGAGTAATTTGTCACAGTAACACAACTGAAAATGTTCTGCAAAAAAGTGTCCACTAATGTACAGACTCACAAAAGGTTTCTACAGCTGAGTCAAATAGTCAAACACTGTTCTGCAAGACTAAACAAGTACTAAAAGTTTTACATTTAGATTTGACACTTGAATGTTTTCCAATATTGACTTTCTATGCACCTATCAGTAGTCATGGTACACATACAGAACAGACAAATTGTGGTTACAGAGGCACAGATCAAAGCGGCTGCTTAAGCCTTCTCCCTTTTCAATTTAAAAAGTTAGCAACCTTAGTGGCATGGACTGGAAAGACTCAAGAGTTGTGCCGATATATCACATTTTGAAGAAAGATATATTCTTTCCTCTTAAAATAACAAAGACCACTTTTTTACATGAGAGGAGTGAATAAGATCTTTCTAAATATGAATTGAAAGCTGGGTTGCTACAACCATATTTAGCCAGCTAGCTGACCTGAATATTCCAAACATCCTCTATGTTTCTGTCATTAAACACCACTTGAGTGTTAAGGATGTCCAGCATAGTTGAAAATGAGACCCCTGATTTTAAATCCTAAATAGAATTCAAACAACCTAACATTAGGATCCTGTTTTGACAATGTTGGTATCTTGATCAGAAATTCTTTGGTTCCATTCAGCTTACTAGGTCTGCTGGGCAAAACTGTCTGCAAGAACAGATAAACTAGGTAAGACCAGGACTCCACCTACACCGCAGTCATTACTAAGTGTTTAAGGAAAAACTAAGAGCATGGTACACACCAAGGGATAGTTTTCTCACCATATTCTAGATCCCAGCATAGTGTGACTTGACTAGTGTGACTAGAACTTGACTAAGAATTTTTCCTTCTCCTAGAACTTACTACAAAACTAGTACATCTGAAATAAATTGATTCAAATAGAAAAAGCAGTAATCTTACATTATTTAAACAATGTGTACCAGAAACAAAACTTTGAAGACCATTGTTTCAAAAAGAGCACATCAACTGAATGCAAACAAAGGCTTATAACTCCCAGAGGAGTAAAATAAACATCAGCACGTTTGCTCTGAAGAAGTAGAAAGCTGCTAAGTAGTTTCTAACACCGCAGAAACACAGGAGATTGGTGTGACTGTGAAAGGACTTACGCAATTACACACGGCAAGAGAAGTCAAGGTCTCAAACACAGGATCAGGGGGCACCAAAAGTTAGAGCTTATGTATTTGAAAATAGTGTTTTTCCTGAGGGAATGAAAAATAAGAAATTCAGAGTCACTTCAGGTTTCGACAAAAGGAAAGGAAATTGAGTTGTAGGTCAGTGTGAAGTGACTTCAAAACACTAAGTTTTCAACTGTGGTCAATAAAACTGGGAATGAACTAATTTGAAGAGCACAAATAACCAGGGAATGCATAGACCCTATTTTTCATTTGAAATCTTTCATTCAGCTTTGTTCACAGCAACTGCTGGCTCACATGAGAGCATTAGAAACAGTGAAATACTTCATATTTACATGCCAATGGGGTTGACAATTCCTAAGGGAGCACCAAAACTCCTGATTTTAACCTCTTAATTCTCCAAGTCCATGACTGATATGCACCTTTCAATGTAACGTGAGGTCACAGATCTCGTCCACGAAAAATCTACTTAGGACCCCTTAGACCTTGCAGTCTGACACACTTCCCTACTCCTTTTACTCAAATTTACTCCCTTCTGCTAGTGAAAGAATTTAAAAATCAGATAATCAAGTACTGTTAGGTGTTCACGAGATTCTTAACACTCTACAAAAGTATTGCTTCTCTGGCTTTTAAACAATTTAAATATGGGCCACAATGCTTTATTAATTTTTATACAGTTCAACATAATATCACCAACAAATACATGTAGGCCACATCCATCTTTTACTATCATAAATTTAGAAGAAGGTACACTGTATTACTAGAATTGAAACAGTATAAAACCAAGAGAGAGTACAAAACTGAATCCTCCAGCTTCAAAGATCTATAGGAAGCAAGAGGGGATGACTGCAATTATCATAGGCAGGCAAGATTCCATTTCCATACAGAAGTCCCATGCCAACTAAAAACCACAGGAAAACATGTACAGAAAATAGAATAAAAATGAATATGCTTTCAACTACAGTTTTCCTTACAAAGCATCTGTGAGACTTCAAGAGAAATGCAGCTGCCCCATAGCAGCTGCCACTGAAACAAACAGCTTAAAATACCTAATTAGGTCACTCTATGCAAGAACTACCATAAATTTCACACCAATCTAAAATGTTGGGGAACACCCCTCCCCAATAAAGAGAAGTATTTTGGGATGTGAAAAGCACAGTAAGTATCATCTAATGACTAAGAAAGAGAAATGCCAAATGCTGTCAAGCCTTGATACTTCAGATAATGCCTAAAATTTATTACTTCCTTCCCTGGTAGGCAGGAGTACAATTAGAATTCTCATAACAGTAGCTTCTATGTGCTGGCATACTATGTTATGTTTATATTGCTACAGATAGACTAGAAGATAAAAAAATAAATACTACAGCACCCTTTTTAACTCAAGGTAATAACTAACTTTTTTTTTTTATGTGAGTTTGGACATGGTTTTGCACGTATCTTATGGTTAACTGAAGTAATTCAGGCAATTTTTATTACATGCACAGGAATTAACCATTTAAGTAGTTTGTTATACACACAGAAGCCTCTATTTGAAAAATCACACAAAACAAGAACAAACGACCTGTTAGGAGTCACTTAATCTCCTGCCCAAATACAGCTTGACATTTCAACAGCTCAAATAATTTCTTAAGTTATTTAAATTTTGAAAAATTTGAATGTGTTTAGCTTGAGGAACTGTTGAATGAAAAGCATCAGGAAGTATGCACACCCATTCTTTCATCCTTTACTTACATTCAATGATATGGATCTCTTGGAACTGACAGTGGTTAGAAGAATCACAGAAGAATAAAAGCATGGGGTTTTCTCATCTTCTTCACATAGAATGCACAACAGTAGCATTTTGAACATGCAGTCTGGACTCAGATAACCACAGGCTGTTTTGCAACAGAAACCTGCAGGCATCTTTTCCCCATAAATTGTGGGAAAGGTACGTGCAGGGAAAGCACCAACAATTTCACGAAGAGCAGCAGCATATCAACAACGGGATCTTGAAGATTTCTCCTCCTGTGTGCTGTGATTTTGGCGCAGACATTGCTCTCCACTTTCTCTTTCATTTTGTACTATTTGTGTTTCTTGTCCTTCACGGTTCCACAGATCACTGCTCTTAACGCAAGCTAAGTAAAGTGGCCAGTTTCTTAATTATAGCAGTGACCTGTAAGGACTCGTGTCAATCCTTCAGTACCGTGCCTTTGAAGTCAGAGAAAATTGCTAAGCAGCCCTACAAATTTTATATGGCTTCAAGAACACGGTACAATATCACACTTTACTCCAAATCAAACCACCATGCAAAGCACCAGAGAATATAACCTGTGGTAGGTGTCCAAAGCAACTCAATGTTTTCACTGTGTGAAGAACTATCATTGAAAACTCAGTAATCAGTAAAAAGTATCTACAAAGCAATGAAGCTTATATGACAGAGGAGGGTGACTGCTTAAGTCTTAAATTTTCTAGATCTTCATAAAATGAAAAAAGCAAGTAAAGTTATACTAAAAACTATACAATGTTGTTATGTGCCAGCATAATTTCCTACTTTGAACCCAAAGGAGGATTGCAACAGAAGAGCTGTAGGAAAAAAAAATTAACAGCTTGAAAGGACCAATCAAATCCAGCAAATCAACAAAAGAGTCCAGGATGAGTGCCACAGCCAGGAATTAGGCTACTTAAACAATGGGACTCACTTTGAGAAACCTGGTCTACTTGGGGCTGATGGGGTCCATCTGTCAGAGAAGGAGAAGAGCATCCTCAGTCACAGGCTTGCCAAGCTGGTGAAGAGGGCCAGGAGAGGGGAACCTCAATCCATCCCACTCATACCAGTTTGATGCCCAAAGCCTAGAGGGATGTCAAGTCAGCACCAGGGCATCTGAAGGGCAGTACAAAGGAATTCCAGCCAGGAAGTCAGCTTCATTAAGGGCCCAACTTAAAAGCCTCTATGCTAATGCATGCAGCACAGGCAACAAACAAGAGGTTAGAGATGTGTGCATGCCTGCAAGGTCATGATCTTATTGGCATTAATGAAGTTGCCATTAACTGAAAAGGATGAAGCATAATCCCCATTTTTAAAAATATATAGAAGGAAGATCCAGGGAACTTCGGGTCAGTCAGTCCCACCTCAATGTCCAGCAAGATCATGGAGCAGATCCTCCTGGAAACTATGTGAGAGCACATCAAGAATCAGGAGGTGACTGGTGACAGCCAATATGGCTGCACTAAGGGTAAATCATGCCTGAAAAATGTGGTGGTCTTCCAGAATGGGGTTGAAGCAGTCGCAGATGAGAGAAGAGAAACTGATGTCACCTACCTGGACATGTGCAAAGCACTGGACACTGTCCCACGCCATATACTTGTCTTCAAACTACAGACATGGATTTGACAGATGGACCACTTGGTGGATAAGGAATTACCTGGATGGTCATATTCAAAGGGCTGTGGTCAACAACTCGATGACCAAGTGGGGATCAGTGACAAATGGCCTCCTCAGGGGTGAAAATTGGAACTGGCACTGTTTAACATCTTTGCTGGGAACATGAGCAATGGGATCGAGTGTATCTCCAGCAAGTTTGCCAGTGACACCAAGCTGTGCAGTGCAGTTGACACATTGGAGGGAAGGGATGACATCCAGAGGACTCTTGACAGGCTTGAGAGGTAGGCCAGTGCAAAACTCATGAAGTTCAACAAGGGCAATTGCCCTGACAGGGGCACCTGGGTCAGGGTAATCCCAAACATGGATATAGGCTAGTCAAGGGATGGATTGAGAACAGTGGATAAGAAGATCAACATGAGATATCAATGGGTGCATGCAGCCCAGAAAGCCAAGAGCATCCTGGGCTGCATCAAAAGAAATGCAATCAGCACCCTCCAGCGTGCTCTGGTGGTGACCCCAGCTGGAGTACTGCATCCGGCTCTGGGGCCCCAACACAAGAAGGGTGTGAACCTGCTGAAGCGAGTCCAGAGGAGGGCCATGAGAATGATCAAAGAGATGAAGCACCTCTCCTATGAATATAGGTTGAGAAGGGAAGGCTTCAGGGACATCTTACCGCAACCTTTCAGTTCCTGAAGGGAGCCTACAAGAAAGCTGGAGAGGGGTTTTTCACATGGGCATGTAATTTTAGATTGCATATTAGGAAGAAATGCTTTACTGTGAGGGTGGTGAGGCAATGGAACAGGTTATCCAGAGAAGATGTGGATGTCTCATCCCTGCAAGAGTTCAAGGTCAGGTTGAAAGGGGCTCTGAGCAACCTGGTCTAAGGGTCTGCCCATGCTAAGTGGGCTGGAACTACATGATATTTAAGGTCTCTTTCAACATAACCCATTCTGTGGTTCTATTATTCTGGTTCATCTATGTACCTGAAGTCACAATTTATGCATTTTATTAAAGTTGCTTCAGATATCAAACCTTCCCAACTGCCCCAAGAGCTCCAAAATATAAGCCATACAGTCCGGGAATACAGCTTTCCTTTCAATCATCGTTTTTCTAAAAGAGTTTGACCGTTAATTCTTCCCTTGGATATTTTGTCCATCTGCCTAAATGAATCTACTCTACCGCTGGCATCAGGTAAACAGTGAATACAAAGTGTTTTGTTCTCTGCTATTAACAGTTTCTCACTCCCAACTTAAATAACTTTTCTTAAGAAAAAAAAAAGTGAATGTGGAATTTCAATTGCTAGGCACTGTCTTACAACTAATAGAGCTAAAATTCTATTGTCTTTGCATGACTGGAAATTATACTGTAAAACCAAAAATACTTAATTAAGCTTTTTATTCTTCACAATTCCATGAAAACTTGATAATATAATCCTTAAAATTTGCCTTTGTCAGAAATGTTTGACTAGAAACTCATAAATCATGAAAAGCTTATGAAGAAACTCTAGATCTGGATATTAAAATGCTCTTGTTCTGTCAAAACATAATGATAAAATCAATGCCAAAATAAAACAAGACAAAATGACTGCACCATCAAGTACTTAAATCAATATAACCAATAAAAGAACTTCAGTTTGGCAATTGAGGAAATTCAGACTCACCTGTCTAATAGGCTTATATTTTCCTTCTCTAAGTCCTGTTAAAACTAAAATTAAAGATCACAAAGGATGCAAACAAACCTACTCACATGAAGTCAGAACAAGAGTTTTAAGAAAAACAGCACAGCAACCTTATATTGACAGCAACTTGACACAGCTAAATATCTGATAAAAAGAAGTCTAACAAAATACAGGAGAAGAGATACTAAGAAGTTTCTTTACCTAGCCATTCCCAGGCTGGAGAAGTTGGAAGGAACTATCAAAACATCAAGCCTGGAAAAGGGGTGGGTACCCAGTGTGGCATAAGCAGCTGAGAGGCACTGAGGAAGTAGTGGAAGCAAACATTCTTTGCAGCGCTCCATAAGGCAGCAGGGAGAAAAGACTCTATAAGGAATGACTGCCTGCAACCTCGCAGCAGGATTTTGGAAACGGCAGGGGTATTCCACGTGACCACAGACTTCTTCGTGCCATCTGACAATAACGAAACAGAACAATTGTTTAATGTGATATCATAAATGTGCACAACTGACTATGCTAAGAAAGGATATTCTCTAGATATCAGAATGACAGAATTCATTTCCACAAAACTAACTTACTTGTCTTCTCACACTGTTCATACATGCAGCACCATGGAAACACTTATTACTACATGTCTGAGTAGAATCAATATCGTTACTCATAACTAAAAAGGGTAGTCACACCTTGTTTTTAGAAGAGATATCCATTAAAAGAGTAAGCACTCAAAATATACATAGAGAACTAATAACGATACAAAAATATTTATTCAGAAAATTCCTATTCAAATTTGACTTTGAAAATAAAATTCCATACATATTAACATACATTAACACAAACATATGAAGTTCAATTAGAATGACATTTCTTAAGTAAAGAACAACAGTAGATATCAATCCAGGCTTATGACAGTAGACATTGAGTAACACCACATTAGACTCGAGCTTACTTTGTATTACTTTTGCAGGATATTCAGAGCTGTAGCTGGAAGAAAGGAGGGGTAAGTAAAATCCTTCCTAAACACTGAGTCATATACCTTCACAATAAGTTATCTGTCCAAGTAGACTCATATCTAAACAGAAATCAACTTCATGTTTTCACCTGTTAGTCAGTCTTCTATACAGTGCAAAGCCTCTCTTTGGTTAGAAATTTCAGTTTAAAGAATCTGGTTCTACTATGCCTGGGCAGGCAAGGCACCCAGCATTGCCCAAAGCATTTATACGTGGAAGATCATGCTCCACGTGAGTGCTGACACAGAAAACAAAACGATAACGTCTAGAAATGGACAAGATTTTGCTGAAGTGTCACCACTTTAGCACCTTACATAAGTCTCTCAAAGATGTGGATACTAAATCCTTTCATTGATTTGATGTAAAGAATCCACAGCCATCATTACACTTTCTTCTATGGGTGGTCTAATTCAGTGTATTTCTGCTCTAAAACAGTGCCACTTTGTACTTTATTATCAGAGTTGAGATTAGGCAGGAATATGAAAGCTAGCACCCTGACTCTTGAAAAAATTGCCAAGTCCTTAATGACCACAAGCTGATAAAAAAGTTATAAACACCATGGCTCCATTTAACACTTACTTTGATATGGTCTCCTTATGTCAAACTCAATGGCAACTGGATAGAAATTACGTTACACATTTCAACAGCTTCTTTCAGAATTCATTCCTTCTCCTGTTGCCCAGACCTTATCTCCATTATCTTATCTGAGACACAGGCTTAACATTTGCATGTCTATCCATTTTACAGCCTTTCTATCTGCTACTGTGCCTACTGTTAGTTTGGTAACCTGGTCTCAATTACTAAAATAAGTAAAAATCTCTGTTGTGGTAACCTTCAAATAAAGATTAACTGGATATAACTGTAAAAGCATATTTTTAGGACATAGATTTTTACGTCTTAATTAGCTGCAAAACAACCTTGTACAATGTAGGGTCTCCTTTTTTTTGTCTGTGCACAATAGACATCACACTGGCAGAGGATTTTTGGATTTTATTTGTTTGTTGGTTTTTTTCCCCCAAGGACACATTAGCTCTGTTTCTTCCTCAGTTACTAATTCAACTGCTGTTGATACATCACACTATCTGTGTCACATAACTCATCCAGTAACCATCACACAGATCAACTCATAACAACAACCATCACAATGATTAAAACTTGCACTAACAAAATGTTACAAAAATATTTCCTGTATTTCAGAAATTTTACAAAAACTAGAAACTAGAAACTTTCTAGCAACACAGTGTCAAAATAATTGTTTGCATTAAATAAATAAAAATTCCTGTTACCAAATGTACATTAGAGAGGAATATACAAGGAACATCTACAGCTTACTTCTGTAGAGGTAGTCATATTACAAACATATAAATAGCAAGGGAATAAAAACAAAACAATTTCTAGAAGCTTATTAGACCTATAAACTACTTTAAAATTTGAAGAGGCATGTCTTACATATCCTAGGTAAATTAGAAAAATTTCTATTCTCAAGATTAATTAGAATTTTTCTAACCAAAATTAGCCAAGCTGCAAGCCATCAGAATCCTTTAATTTTAAATTCCTACAAAATATCCCTATTAGGTCCTCAAGTTCCAAAGTCTCACTAGCTTTACCAAAACCATAAGTCTTTCACTGTCTTAATGTTAACACAGTGTTAGCCCAAAACAGCTATATAAACGGCAAGGATTTTCTTTTCTTTTTTTTGCAAAGTTCCAAATACTTATGACAGGACTAAGCAAACTACCTTCTAAAACAAAATAACAATTTCTTTTGACATGGGCTGATCTGTAGCTGTTGTTTGCATGGACTTCTGCAAAACACTGGTCACAGTTTCTCACAGCTTTCTCCTGGACAAACTGGCAAGATACAGACTGGATGGTGGTCTGCAAGATGGGTACAAGACTGACCCAAAGGCAACACTCCGAGAGTGGTAATCAGTGGTACTCACTAAGGCTGGCAGCCTCTCACAAGTGGAGTTTCCCAGGAAATTATGTTGGGCCTCCCAGTGCTCAACATCTTCACAAATTTTGTGAATGGTGGGATTGAAAGCACTCTCACTGGGTTTGCTGATGACACTAAGTTCAGTGATGAGATGGACACATCAGAGGGGAGAGCCATCTTACAGAGAGACCAGGACAGGCTGGAAGAACACGGCAGGCAGGAACAGAGTGAGGTGCAGTAAAGACAAGCACAAAGTCCTGCACCTGAGATGACATAAAGAGCCCAGCACTGGCTGGGACCTGTGTGTCTCGTCCTCACAATGCAAGGAAGACACAACAGGGTCTAAAGGAGGTCCCTGGAGGGGAGGGGAAAGTGAGTGGGCAATATTCTAGTAAGAGGCATTAGGTGTCCAGAATGGACTGAGCCTAGTAACATGGAAGACCTTAGAGCCATACATTGTAAGAAACAAGACAGGAATTGGCATTGCTGCAGTAGGGCATTAAGCAACACAGGATATAGAATACAAATCCAGAGGACAGTGAGTTTTACAAACCCTATTACTCATTAAGCAGCTTGTTTTCACATAAAAAGGACCACACCTATACCCATGAAATAATGCCTTTGGTATTATCTTCCTGTCAAGATTTTTCTGTTAAGATTAAACAAGTTCTATTTTGATTCCTGTACTAATATGACTCATTTTCATATTCCTGAGAGTAAATAGAAATGCTACCCATATATCTCATTTTTCAAGAATATTATAAACACCCACCTGAAATCAGTTTGTGAAGATGGCAAGGAAAACTCAGTGTTTGTTTGAATAGCAGCTGCGAAGGACTGCTGTTTAACTTCCTGCCAGCACCCCACAGCAATAGTGAAGGTGGATGCCGGCATTGGCATAGACACATAGTAGTACCAGCTCAAGATACCTGTAAATAAAAAGAACATTAGTATGGACTCATCAGTCTCACAGCACACATTAGGTACTTGACATTTTTATGTACTTTTGATTTTGGGCCAAATCTCCCACCTTTAATCCTAGTATTTTTGTTGAGGAAAAAAAATAATTTTACTGAGACATAAAAGAACAGTCATATGTAACCACCATGGATTCATTACTGTTTACTTAAACCTGTAACTTTGCTGTATCTGCTGATTTCTGTATCTGTAAATAAATCAGCTATAAGTGGGATATTATTAGAGCAACTTAACATGATTGTACTGTTACTGCCCAAGAACTACATCAGGCATGAAATCTAGTAAGACCTTTAATTACACACACACACAAAATATTAAAATTTGAATATTTCAGCCTCAGATCTACTACCTGATGGTTTTTTCTTGTTCGTATTGTCTCACAGAGAACAAAAACTTTTCTTTGTGGTCTGGGCAACACCAAGCTGATAGACACATTCTAAAAAATAATATTAATGTTTGTGAATTAGACCTGGCAATCTGAGATATGTAATTTGACAACCAGGTAGTAAGAAATCAAAACTTAGATTCAGATGAGATATTATCTAAGTCAATGATTTGGTCATGATATCCAGAAGGTGCTAAAACAAGATGTATCTATTAGAAGGTAAAAAGATGCCAAGTCTTATCATTATGAGAACAGAGTGTGGGAAGGCAAGGAGTATGGCATAGGATATTTTATGTACAAACACATTTTGGTAAACTGGAGGACATTTTAGAATAGCACACTTTTCATTAATGTAAATGTTGCTTAGGTTTTCTATTTGCTCCTTTAAAAAGAATACAGCTTAAGTCACACCCACATATTCATTTATGGTCATAATACAGTTACTACACCATGCTAATACATTAATTCTCTTGGAAAGAGCCTAACATGAGTTACAACCTGATGAATCATGTGCAAATAACTGTAGCTGGGGCAACTGTGGAAACACACAAACTTCAGTTATTTTAAGACAACACTAATGCTTGTTCTTTTGCAATAGTATTCTGACTAGGGCTAGGGAATACTAAGAAAATGTAAAAAAGTTAAAAAAACACAACTGAGTGGAGACCACAAGGCACAGAGGAAAGAAAATAAACAACTGCTAAAAAGCACCTCTTGATTTCCTACCTTAATAACCACAGAAGGTCAAGCTGTTCAAAGGAAGGACAAGCAAAAAATCTTTTTGTTTAGCCTCAACAAATTTTCCACCTCCTATTTAGTATGAAAAACAATACTGTTTGTGAAGTCTTCTGAGAGGCAGATAAAGCCTTTGTATTTTGTATGCACTAGGAAGCACTTATACTCCCTCACTCCATTCCACTTTTGGCAACATCTACCATCAAAACCATTTTGTCTGTATTGTGAAGTGAATGTATATCACTCCTGTAATTTTCCTAATCTCCTGTCAGTACGTAAGCAGAATGGACTGACTTGCTTCGAACACATTAAGAACAAGGAGCATAACTGCTTGTCAAATTTCACCCCACCTGGTTTTTTTATTATTATTAACTTAACAAAGCTACAAAGGAGCCAAGAGAAGCAAATGCCACCTTCAGAGAAAAAGGTCACCCAGGACCACAACAGTATATTATTTCAAAATACCAAACTCCTGATGTACAGTTTCATTGACAGAAACTGTGCAAGAGGCCCAAGCCTGTACACACTGTAGTCAGTAGCAGCTTTACCACTGACTTACATGAGTATAAGACAAGGCTCAGAGGTACTGCATTGAGCATTGCATCTATTACATACAAAACATTACAAAATGTTCCATGCAGTTATATTAATTGTAAAACTTTAAAAATTAAATAACAGCAGAGGAAGAGTGAAAATTTGAGGAATGGTAATGGAAAAACCATCATGTGTTTTCAACCATATTCTGAAAAAAGCATGAAAATGAAAAATCAGTCACAGAGAACTGTTCCAAACATCATGAGTTGTAAAGGAGAAAGCTCTCACAACTGTAAGGAGATTGTCTAAAAGGAAAGGGTGTTGGCCTGTGCTAGGCAAACAGAGAGGAGAGAGGGTTACAGTGAGAAACAAGCTTTGTAAGACAGGCTAAAGCAAGCAAAACCATAGAGGCTTTTTTAAAAAAAACACATAAGTAATTTGAACAGAATGTCAAAATGAACAGCAATCAGTTTAGCAGTCCAGAGAGAACAACTTGTAGAGCACTCAGAAATTTACACATATTAGCAACAAACATATGCTACTTAGAGCAAATCATGTAAAAGAGTAAAGGTACCCTTCTATTTTGCAGGTATGATAGAAATCATGTGAACTGTGGAGCCTCCCAGACTAATATCCCAGATTTCCACTGTCTCTACGTACCTAACTAGAACTCAGTCCATTTCCTGCAGGCATTTTAGATGCCTTCTGCATTCATGTTGTAGAACTGCGGATTCATGCCACAGTTGTTTTGTCTTGAACAACAGAAATCACACGCACAGGCACAAGTGAGTTCTCTCTACAGAACCACAGAATCATTCAGGTTGGAAGATAGTGCTTTTGCTGATCAGTTACTGAAATGGTCTTCACGCTGGCAACACGTCTGTATAGACAGCATCAGGAAGCACTGCTTCAAAGGGAGCCTAACTCTTTTACATTTTCTCTTCTCCCACTGCTGGTAAGACTGCCTCTCAGCCTGACCTTCTCTCCCATAACTTCACTTCCTTCCTTACACTTTCTTCACGTCAGCGGGTTTTGTTTTGTTTTGATCCATCTATACCACAGGATTTATCCCAGGACATTGATCGGGATCACAAGCTCCACTCAAGCCCTTTTCCCTCTCCTTCCCCCGTCTGCCCTGTGTTTTCAGTGTCTACCTTGGAGACAGCACCACCTCTAGGATACTGGAAAACAGCGCAGCTGAAACGGGGAGGTGGCTTTCTTAACCAAACACAGCATTTTGTACCAGAAAAACATCTTCAGACTAAGCAAAAACACTTTGGAAAAAACAAGAGATTAGGCTGGGGTTAATCCATGGGAAAAGCAGAGGAATATCACCCTGGTCCTTCTAGTTGTAAAATTATTTTAAAACTTGAATCCTGCACATAATTATTTTAGGTAATTATAATACTTTCAAAATACTTTGTTATTTTCTCTGGAGGTAATTCCAAAAATATTTTTTTTTTTACTTCTGCAAAGCAAATCTCTCGTGTCCCAACTGTAAAAAACATGCAGCAATAATCACCTATTCTAGGAGTAATAACTGAAAAACTTTCCAAGCAAACATTTAACAAGAGCAGGAAATTTTATTCTATTTATAATTGTGCAAAAGAACAATTTAAAGGTTGTTTATTTCTTCTACTTGAAATAATAATGATGAATGATGTAATTACTTCCTAGAATTTTTAATGCATTCAACTATTTTTGAAATAATTAAAATTGTTTGAGTCCTGTAGAGTTTGTTATAACTGAAAAGTCTGAGTTAGTATCTGTTAATGTCAGATGCAAGAATATTGTGAATTTTTTCACTTATCAGTATATTTTTCCTCAAATAGCTTGCAATAACACAAACACCATAAAATAGAGATGATGTTTGCAATTTACTAAAACTCAGTTATCTCTAGGGAAAGGAGTGATAGCCCCATACAGCATTTGAAATACAAAGTAGGAGCTTGTGCTAACATATAAAACTGCAACTAAATAAGTAGTTATGTAAAGACTACTATTTGGCTGGAGCACCAAGATTAAGAACCCTCCAGCTCTCTGAAACTCTCTGTAAGTTGTAGAGATCTTTGATCTCATCCGAAAGCCAGAATTTCCCACAGAGCACCCCACATTCATGCCAGAGCATTTGTTCAACACTGGCTCAGAGGGATGAGTAGCATGTGATGAGCTGTCAACTCCCATTCTGTAGTCCTTGACACATGTTGGAAATCAATCAACACAAGCACTGGACTCTTTTGTCTTGCCATTTGAAAAGTTAGAGGAGCAAAACAAAAGCAACTGTTGTTGCTGCTCACTACAAAGCAGTACCAGTGGTTTCTGTAGCACCCTGTTTCCTCTCAATAACAGTATACACCTTCTCACTTAAAGTGTAGATATCAAAACAAGATCAAAGATTACATAATAGGTAAGCACACAAAAATCAAGCCAGTCAATTTCACATTAAATGGCTGCATATCTACTTCTTGAATATGAATCAACCAAATAGAAAGGTGTTTGTAAATAAATGTATTTGCACCTTCTATGTGTTATAGTAATATGTTGAAGGAAAGTCAAAATGGAAAGTGTTGAAAAATAAATCCTATGCCTAAATGGCTCGTATTACACACATACATGTAGCACTCCCTGTAAAGCTTTCTCCCAAAGGGTATTGTCAATTGTATTTTTCTGATTAATTTCCCTTCTCTAACTACACCATAAAGAATGGACAGTATTTTTAAACACTTATAGGTCATACTCAAATAGTTATGATTTCTATCTGCATAAGTGTCCTTTCACTATTTTCAAGCAAAACTGGCCTCACTCTATTTCAAATAACAGAATCAACCATAGTTTTATAAGAGGCAGAATGCAAAAATGGCACATAAGGGAGAACCATAGAATCACAGAATCAAAGAATCAGCTGGGTTGGAAGAGACCTCCAAGATCATCAAGTCCAACCCCTGATCCAACACCACTGTGATTACCAGATCATGGCACTAAGTGCCACTTGCAGTCTCATCTTAGAACATCCAGGGATGGAGAATCCACCACCTCTCTAGGTAGGCCATTCTAATGCTTGATTATTCTTTCTGTAAAGAATTTCTAATATC
>JAWWEW010000088.1:34148034-34161367 GCA_035583185.1 Anabacerthia variegaticeps
GCTGAAATCTGCCCAACAGAAGTCCAGGGTAGAAGTTTTATTGATGACCCTCCTTGCATCCCTGAGTATTGAGAACTCCATCATTTCATGGTCACTGAGCCCCAGATGCCCTCCAACCACATCAACTGCTACCAGCCCCTCTCTGCTTATGAACAGCAGGTCTAGCAGGGCCCCACCCCCAGTGGGCTCCTTTACCAGCTGAAACAAGAAATTACCCTCTATAAATTCTTACAAAAACCTGCAAATATAAGTGGCAAAAGAGGAATCTGTGCATGAGACTACACCTAGATTAGCCATGCAGTGGATAACTGCATCCGTACATGGAGAGATGTATGTCTGTGCAGCAGAATACAGATCTGTAAAAGCGGGAAGAAATCCATCTTGCTTGCTGTTCTTTTATTTTCTGCCTGTACACTGGTTATAAATATGACTTTTAAAGGAAAAAATATTCAACTAACTTGTAATTCTATTCAGAATAAATTAATTCACAACCACTTGTCAAACTGCTAATTCTTTCCAATAAATTGCACTTTAAAAAATGTATTTTATTATTCTGCCTGTTATGTATCATTTTATAAATATGCAGCACAGCAATAGCATACTGCATATAAACAATTTGGCAAATTGATTTTAATTGAAGTCACATTGAAAGGTTTTTTGGTGCATAAAGACAAAATTTTAAGTTGCATATTTCGTATACTTTCTATAATTCCCTAACAAGATCTGTCAGGACAGGTTATTTAAGACAACAGACCATTTTGAACTTTTTAACACTTAAAAGTTCTACTAATTAAACTAATGAATACATATTCATAATTCATTAAGAATGTTTGGGTTTTAAAACATTTCTCACAATACTACTCCTTTCCCTTCTTTCCCCTGTGTGTGTTTTGTAAATTTTTACAATTCCAGACAGGTCTTTGGCTTGCCGTTTCCAGCTGTATATAAGCACCAACATAATGAGGGTCTCTAATTACACTAATTAAACACTGATGGCAAAGCCATTATCCTTGTCCAAAGTCAAGAGTCCTTTTGCTTTCTTGATGTTGAGACAGGAAAGTACTAGTCTCCAGGTAAGCTGAGCAGCTCATCATGGCAGTTTTCAGTATTTCAACAGCAGAGACAAGCCTTGAAAGAGGCTTCACATATGTCCAAATATAACCAGACAATTCCATGCAAATGGATTCACTGATGGTTCTCCAATCAAGGAGACTTGATTCTTTTTTTTTCCCCCTCAAGAATAAAGGGTAGTAGAAAACTTTTCCCCAGAAACACTTATTTCTAACCCTTTCCTATATGCTACTTACACTAGAAAATACTGACCCAGTTGGACAGAATATATCAAAACTAATGGAAGCAAGACATATTTTATTAGGTGTAGAACTGCCCTAAAAACTCCCTTTTCTATGCAGAGATTTTCGAGAATAAAAAGTTTAACGAGCACAGAAGAAATGCTTGTTTGCTTAGTGTTGCCAAAGTTATGTTCTATCAACGCAAAAAAACTCCAAAACCCAGAGATCAGATTTGCAGGGCACTGACCTAATATTCTTCATCTATTCCCTGTATTTCAGAAATCAGGTAAGACACAATAACTGCTTCTAATCATTGGCATGCTTGGATTGGAGAACTAAAGCTGAAAGATAATTGCCTACCAAGGCCTGAAGTTATTGAGAGCTGATAAGGTACTTCATCTATGAAACATTCAACTACAGAGTGATTAAAATAAAGCCAATTTATGAAAAGTGAAATCTAGGTTTGGAAACACAGAAAAGAAAAAGCAACACAGTGAAATGCTGATGCTTTTAATTCTTACTAAGTTATCCTGAGGCCTTCAGCAGGTAACTTTTCCGTACAAAGACATGGAGATTACAGATAGACATGGAAGTGCTTTTAAGGTTACAAACTTCATTCCTTCAAAAATCATGTATTTACTAAGCTTTATTTCTAATTATAAAAGTATTGAAAATAATTAGCTGTAAAAAATACATTTCACCTTCTCGAAGCTGGACTGGTTCTGCTGAGTTTTCACCACTCATTAACACAACGAAGCCTGCAGTTGTACGGACAGAGGCTTGCCATGTTGACAAGGCAATAGGTGGTTCTTGGCATGGGAAAAGGGCTCTGTTGTTTATTGGTGATCCCATCGTATAAACACATGGCCTAGATGGAAAAAAAAAGAGATTGGAGTTGGAGTTACAATAAAAAAGACTGAATTAAGTTCTCTATCAAAATTCAACACTACTACTGTACTACTTTTTATTTTAACCTCAGCTTTGTACATTTCAAACCTGTATGACATGAACCAATCAAATTACAATCTAAATTATTTAAGTCAAGAAAAACAAGATTACTACAATGAATTTTACATAAACTAGAACAGTCTAACTGCAGTTCTTTCCCTCTCCCATGTTTGCTTTCAGCTGAACCTACAAGGCCAAAGAAGGCTTCTGAGTATCTTCTGAAGATGCCATTGCAGGGCTTTCAACAACACCTGTGATACCTCCTTTTGTCATCACAGTAGTGTTTTCATTATCATTACTCCCATCTCCTGGGTTAACAACTTGGAGGCTCATGAAAACTCAGCAGTAGATCTAGTTTTGAGTTTTCCTTAGTCCAAGCCTCAATACATCCTGACATTTTTACCTTTATTCTTAGAATAAGGTAATGCCCACCTGTCTTTCAGAATTTCAATCACAGAGCATATAATAAGAAAGAATTTCTTCCCTATCAACTTCATCCTCCTTCTCACTCTTCACATAGTAAGCTCCCTTGTAGTACTGCTCTTTTTGCAGTTTCTCTAGCCCTCTCCTAGGCAGCAGCCTCTTGATCTGCTGCCCCTCTCCAGTTTCAGCTGCAATATTTTATGCCAGCCAGTGTCTTACTAGCCACAGCTCAGAACATAACAAGGCCTTTCATTTAACAACTTCTAGCTTGCTATTGCTGGTGGGTGGACATAATGATTCTCGGGTTACTTATTTTGTTGCATTTTGCAGTTTTATCTTAATTCCTATTGCTTGCATAAAACCACCCCTTAGCTTAAAAAAAAATAAATAAATCTAATTTTTCAAACATAAATTATATAAAAAAACACAGTCAGGAGGTTTCTCCAATAAAATAAAAAAAAAATCTCGGAAGCATCACTTCACTACACTGAGTTTTTAAAATCTATGGCATTTAAAGCTAGTATTTTGGGACTACAATACATTATTTTGTGAATGCTTACGGCTAAAAATATTCTGATCTTTCATATATCTTTCATTACTTGAGTTTAAAAATCATCAAAACACTTTAGGAAATAGGAGACAAGCTGTTAAGGTAAAAACTATTTTACACTGGCTAGGATCTGAGCATCTTGTTTACTCCCCTCCAAACTGCTCCTCCATTCAAATTATTCCTTCCCTAAAGCTAACACTAAACTACACAGAGGGAAAGAACTGATACTCACAGATAAAAAATATTCTGAAGATATTTTTACCTTTTTGTCATAAGTGCTATCTGTGCTTTTGGACACAGAGCTGTTCTTAGCACAATCAAGTTACTGTGGCTTAACTAATGCAGGCCAGCTGATTTTCCAGTAAACAGGGATGGAAGCTGCAGTTTAAGTAGGCCCATTATTAATGCACATAAGAAGAAGAAGAAAATAATCTGACTCGTCCTGTCATGTATCAGAGTGAATGGAATAGGACATAGATATCGAGTGAAGTTCAGATAACTGCAGTGGAGAGAAAGTCAAGGGGTTATCTTTTAACCAGTAAAATACAATGCACGGCTAAATGTAAGAGACCACTCCTGTGTATAAATTTTTAATTAACTTCATTTATTTGGAATTAGACTCCAAAAACTGAATCTTTAACCAACTTTGATATACATAAAAGAATTGTGTTTTCTCCCATAAGAATAAACACTGCACAGAAGTGAGTCCACAAGAAAAAGGAAGAGCCTGCTTTTTCACCTCCCAGGAAGATCTGATTCCTCCTAGAAAGATCTGCTTCCTCCTAGTAAGGCTAGCCAAGAGATACTAGACTTATTATTTAAGATGTGTGGTGGATGAGGGAGAAAAGATGTTTCCTGATTCATGGAAACTTTATCAAAATACACTGCATTATAAAAAGAGGTCCTGACAGAGTTTATAGGAATGAGAGAAAAGGTGGGGTTAATGACTACTGCCAAAAATATTTTACCCATGATTTGCCATGCATTGTGAAGGGTGTTTAGCCCAGAGCCATTGGTACAACCCAGTTTTAAGAGAAATATAGGGGATTTTCACACTCTGAAGAAATTATAGGGTTCCAAATTCCACCACGACTAAGAAAGGTTCCAAATTCCACCATGACTAAGAAAACTACCTGTCAGAACAGTGCTAAACTTAGTCTTGTAATGCCCTGTCAAATACAGTATAAACATTACATAAAGAGACACTGCCAAGACCAGTAATGCTTCCCTGGCTCTCAGAGAGCACGTTTTACCTGCAGACCATATTATGTCAGTCTGCTAAAGAAATAATAATGAAACAGACAAGTTCTACATATCAAGGGGAAACGATCAGAACAACAATTGTATCAGCTTTCAATTAGACATTTTATATACTTCATTTACAATAGTAATTTCTTTTTACAACATTGGTAACGGCATAATGTTATTTTAGGACACCTACTGCAACTGACAATTTCCTTTGTTCTGGGTCAGGCAGCACAATTCCAACATGTAAAAAGGTCCAGAAATGTACTTTGTATCCTGATGTGGATCAGATTCTTCACCTGATCCAGAAAAATTACTAGCTAATCAAGGTACATCAAAGAATGGCAAGTAATTAGGTTTAGACTGATTTTGTCAATTGATACAATATTTGTGGTTTTTTCCCCTGATTTATCTCTACCCCTGCTAGCAAAAAACTTCACAGTTCTCTTTCCTACTCTCTACCCTCTTCATCTCTGGCCTTTCACTATTAATGGTCTTGTAACATTTAGATCATCTGCTCATGTAATATTTATGCCATCCATAATCTTTGCCAAGACAGGTTGGAAGAGATAAAGAAATTTCATTCAGCAAAAGAAAGAGAAGCAGAGAACTCAGACTTTTGTCTAATTACTTGTTATATTGGAAAAACAAGTGCCCACACCACATATCTCTACTGTCTCATCTGGACAACTTTATGACCAGTGAACAGCCATCCAGGCTACTGGAGAAATCAAATACTAGTTGTGGTATTGTTTGGTTTTGCTCCAAGAGGAGACTTGGGACCATTTGCTGTTCAGTAATCTCTCTGAGGAAAATTTGATTCATTCCATCTTAACTCATCAGTAGTCCACATATTTACATAACATAACAAGACCAGTTCAAACCAGCTCTTGGCAGATCTCCCTCTCCCATGTAAGCCTATCAATTATAATAACAAATCAAGCTACTATCTTAAAGCTAATAATAAATGTTCAGTTATTATTCTGTTCTCTGAACAGGAATCTGCAGGCCTTGAGATACTTGCCATCAAACACCTGGGACATGTCCTAAGGCTCAGCCTTGTCAGATTGCTTTGGTTAGTGCCCGTTTGAGGCTTTCTCAAGAAAAATATCCAACTCATCTCCTCTGTCCCTTTCCTGTATTTGAGAAAAGACATTTACCATTTCTTCAAGGGTTGTCTCCATTTAAGGATGCAAGGTGGCAACCTCCTGCAACTATAAGGCCACTCTCTGTAACCAGGTGTCAGTGATTGTCACCAGACTTCAACAGAGCAGCTACTCTTGTTTTCATTTTTCTGTTGAAAAAAGCCCCACTCAACAATTACCTGTGTTTCTTACAGTCTTCCTTTTAGTTAGGACAACTAATTCAGAGGAGCTAATTTAAATTTTTTAGAAATATTTGGTGGCATCAATATTTACAGGAATATCAAATCTGTTCTTTCATACTCAAGGTCTGCCTACTCTTTTTTATTATTACTTTTATTTTACTTCTCCATTTAATTCATGATACCATTTGTTGTTCTTTAGAAATCACTGCATATGACATGAGCAATCCAACAAACTTCAAACTGCTTCACCAATTACTCATACATAAATATTCATCACAACAATATTACACAAAATAACAGTAGAGAATTCCCCACAGCTGAGGGTAGCCTCATAGGATTTGGTCTGTGATTTGCCAGGGTTCTGGAGTATCTTATTCTACCAAACCTTGCCCATGAAGAAAAACAAGCTCTTCATTTCCTTCCTGCATTTCCAGCATCCAAGAGCACAGAACGATGCTTACTCATGCCACCGAAAAATAAACATCAGTTTTCATTACACATTTTCTAATTTGTAGTAGATAATGCTACCTTCCAAACCAACCTTAGTAGTATATTCCAAACAAAACTTACTCTCTTCCATTCTCTCCCCCTACTCCACATTTTCAATTAGATTAACTGCCTAGTATGCCTTATCACTCAGCTGTACATGCACCTTTGTCATCATACCAGCGGTGAAAGGAACTAGCACCCAAGTTTAGAGAGGTCAAGAGTGTCTCTTTCATCAAGTGTATTTTGGTAAGCTTCCTGGTCACTACTTTATAGAGTTCCCTCCTTCACTCTTTTTATTAATACAAGTCATATGGTTGACTTTTTAGTTTGGCCCCAAGAACCCAAACAGGGAAATGAAGTTCCATGTGTTCAGTTCCTCTACTGAAAACAGAAGTGTGTCCTGCTGGGACAACGTGTTTGTATGCACATATCTCAACTTGCCTAAACCCCTACTCCACAGCTTTGTTTCAATTGATTTTTTTTTTGTATTATAAAACATCATTGTTTAAAACAAATAAAATGGAAGTATTGATAAAATTTTGCACAGATTAAATTTCAAAACACTGGAGTAGTGCTAAAACAGAGGAAACATATTGGAGTGGCCACACAATACTTGTACTTTGTTATTTACTTTTCTTCAGGGTTGGAACTACAGTACAGACTCCTCTGGCAAAGGATTTGACATCTGCCTAAAAAAGCACCATATGCACAGTTTGGAACAATTTAAAGAATTCTCCCAAGAGAATATAATGTAATAATTTTAGAAAGGTCAGGGGAAAAAATGACAGCACGTTGTACAGTGAGCTTTATCACCGCATTTATGGGGTCATCACATAAAATTTGATTTAAAAAATACAGCAAAAAAGTCTGGTGTGAAAATTGATTTTTGGACAGGCATTAGTTTTTGGAATATCCTACAAAAGCCTGAAAATAAATCCACTTGAGACTACTTGCTATTCCTTCCTATAAAGAGCTTATATTAAAGATTTCTGTACAGTACTGTATGTTTTCACAAACACTAGACATAATGCCAATTTTTTTTCTTGCAGTTCATTTGCTACTGTCAATGTACTTAACATAAAAGATGAAGAAGATTTTGAAAGCTGATTATGAGAGACTAAACAGGAAAGGACTGCATTTCTAAGCTGATTACAACACTGGACTAGCTGTGAAGTAAGTCTGTTAAATGTTATGTATATTGATCTTTATGCTGTACGATTAGCTGTGTAAGCCAGGAAGGAAAAAGAGCACAAAGTACTACAGTTCAATAACCTGTCATTCATATCTTTTCTTCTCCTAAATGATAATTCTCTATTCCCTGCACACACTTATTGAAATACACACAAATTATTTATTCCTGCTCACAATGAAAAAACACACAATCACTTAGGCCTGGGGTCTTCACGTCCATTGGAGTTTCATGAGCAGAGAGTTTGCTCTCCTACAGAATAGCAAACAGATTCAAACCAAGGATGAAAGCTGTGGAAGAGTGTACTCATCATCTTCACAGTTGTTCAGCAATTACATGATTCTGCTACATTCTTGGACTTATTTAAAATTATTGTATATAAAGCCTTCAGCAGTTACATACCTGCCACTCTGGTCTGTAGTCCATGTAACAGATCTTCCATCTGGTTTGGTTTTGTACCATATTCTTATTGCATGAGGAAAGTCTGCTGGAGTCTGAATTCCCGATTTCCTTATCTCTAAGCTCCAAGGGCCAGTAGTAAACAGAAGCTCTCCACAGCCAGGTGCCTGGCTGCAGTGAGTAAAATAGTATAGCTGTTCCTTCCAGCAATCTGCAGGTAAAGTAATGAGTTCGTGTACAATCTGATTCCTGAGATTTTCCAGCTCCTTTGAAACATCAGTTGGCTTGGCAGACCTTGTAAATTTTTCAATGCCTGACACAGCAGTAACATCTACTTCTTCAACCTTTAGCACAGATAAATCGCAGCAGTCCAATACCAGCAGAAAATCCTTGTTCCCATGAGTCTCTGTGTCACAGCAGTCCTTTGAACTAGAAATCCCAGAAGCCTGTTCACTGTTGCTATGGCTACCATTTTCATCAGAAGTATCTTCTTCACCTTTGCCACTGACAGCAAAATCATTATATTTCGATGAACAGGCACTCACACTTGTCATAGGAATGTGACAGGGTTCAGATGCCCTCTTTTTACAGGACTCATCAAAATGTGACTGGCAGCATTCTTTGCCAGTACTGCTGGTTTTCCTGTACTGGCTCCCAGTCTCAAAGAATAAAACTATGCTGCCTTCAATAACTTTACTTTTAAAATCCACATCCAAGTCTAATACATAGTGCTTTACAAGCATGTAGCTAGTATTTGCCATTAAGGGCAAGTCATCTTTCATGGGGTCTAGCTCTGTATCCATGTTCCAGTCTACTCGGCAACAGTTTTACAAAGCCTTAGACAATTCTCACATATGATGACTCCAGAAAGAGAAGTATTCCGCTTCCTACTGCTGAAAATAATTTTGAATAGTATTAAAGTATTGAAACTAACTGTAGTTTCTCCACTTTTCACACTCTGAAATAAAAAAGAAGAAAAAACAAAATCATGTCACACCCATTTCTGAAATGCACTAATTCTAAAAGCTATTTAACGTTTATTTATTAAAACTAGTATAGTTAGAAGGGTGATTCTAACTTCACAGAATGGCATCAGTCTAGAATGGCATCAAACTAGTTGCATCAGGATTTGCTGTAAGGAACCACTGGCTGTACTTTTCAGGTAAGAACTCCAGTGAAAATATTTCTAGACAGCTTTTATAAACTGACAGAAACAACCTTTACTATACTCAACTTCTGCTGACTCTCTTCACTTAAAATAATCCTTTAAAAAGACACATGGTTTTGTAATATTTAATTTATTACCGCACTGTTTGTTTTTAAAGTTGTATTTATTTCAAATGTATCAAAAGACAGTTATATATTTCTACTGTGATTCTAAACAATGACAGTAAGTATAAATCACCTCATATATTTTAGAGTAATAATTTCACATATATTATGCTTCTCCACAGATTAATATACTTTCCACGTTACAACCACTCTCATGTCAGCACTTTTAGTAAACAGCACGAAAATGAGACAGTTTACTAGAGTTCATTCCAAGTATTCCTTTGAGATTTTAAAATCTCTAAATAAATACTTAACATATATAATTACATCTTAATAGCTGGAAGCTCACAACACTCCGGATAATAGCGCCTTAAAGAAAACTAAAGGTCTTCTCATTGGAAAATATGTAAATACCTATAAAAGCATGAAAATATTAAAATGCATCAACATTTGTTGCAAGACCAGGCAGAAGTTCATCAGAGATGTTAAACTGTCTTGCGTTTCGTAGCTCACTGAAGTCCCTTTAGTCTACTTTCTAAACCAGAAATAGAAATCAGAGGACGAGTGCAGTTCTCGCCATGGCACTTCAGCGACGCTCTGTGTTATGCAGTGAAGCCGAAGTGCCTTAAGTGCACAGAAACTCCCTTGTGACATTGTTTCACATTCACAACGCGTCACAGACTTCAGGGTCCAAAGTCAATTTTTATGTAACTCTGGAAGTCAGCACAGGGGAGAGCCCTGACTTCCTCAAGAATTGCCATTTCTTTTGTAGGAACCCAGCTCAAGCTATCAGGCCATGATTAGTTAGTGAAAGACTCGGGACAATAAATTATCTATACTGTTCCCTAAGCTAGATTAACACAAAGCACACAAACATAGCAACTATCTCCCTTTCTTGATGGCTTTCTAGCAGTAGAAACAGCTCTTACAGGGTTGTCAGAAAAGCTGAGAAAAATCTTCTTTTCACTTTTTTCATCAATCCTCCTGTACTTTTGCAAACATCCCAGGGCAACAAGCTGACATCAGAAGGGTCTCTTCCACAGAAATAGCTCAGTAAATTCAGGCAACATAAGCAATGCATCTATGATGTCTGTTCATAATTCTGTGGACTTAAACTTGATGTTATCCGGATTTTTTTTCTGGCTACCAAAACCTCATGGCTTCTGGCAGGTCAGCTAATTGCTGGTGATAGGGAAAAGAAATAAAGTGACTTGGTGGGGGAAAAGCCCAACACCAAACTGACATTTGAGAACACTTGTTTTGCATAAATACTTATATTTTTAATTTGAAAACTAGGTACAATATAATTCTTACACATTTTATAAAATGTGAGTACTATAATAACAATACATATTTGTGCTATACTACTTTTAAGTATTTATATTCCTGTTTTTGTGTTTTGCATTTGGGAGATGTGATCAATTTCTTACCTCAAAAGTATTAAGATAATTACACTGACACCAAGTCCTCAGCTACCATGGTAAGAAGCATGTCTTAGAGGCCTATCAGATTTATTTAACATTAATTAACAGGGCAGATTAGAAGGTGACAAATAGTGTCACACAAGTGAACTCTATCAAATTTTTTAAAAAAAATATTAAAAATTGAAGTATTTTTTAAAAGAAGTACATAAATATAACTTTCCTTCAAAGCTAAATATGAAACCCATGAGATTCACTAGACAGTTGAAAAAAAGGTCAGTTAGGGTAAAAAAACACACAGAATGGACATTGTTTTTCTACAGTTGAAAGTTCCAGATCAACACTTCTGTTTAGTGGACATGGCCCATCTAATCATGTTTCCAACTACAGCAACAGAAGTGTGGAGGAATACATACACTTGTAGACAAGTGGGAATGATTACTGCATACTCTCTGACACAGAATTTTAATTCAGATGTAACACTGTGGCTGTTTAATTCTATTTCAAATCACCTTAACTTTAGATATCTTAGCTTTCAAAAATTGTATGTAGCCTCTCTATCTCCCAAGCACTAGTAAGTCAATTTAAATGGCTGTTTTCAGGTGTCTCAGCTTCTGAACATCTGCAAATTTTTTTAATGAAATATTTTTAAGGAGTCTACAGAACATCAGAAGTGTGCAATAAAGAGCCTGATATGTTATTCTGTGCTGATGGTGTTGGGGACTCACTAATTTTAATGTCTTTGTATTTTTGTACCGTATATTGATAATTTCATATTGAAGCATATTGATATAGGATTAGCAAAAAGCTCTGTCTTCTGTGCAAAGCACACTTCTGTTAAAAATGATAATTTTACTTCTCTCCTAAAGCCTCACACTGGACCTTTCATCCTAAGAAGCCAAGTGGTGTCTGAAGTGAGATAGTCCTATTTAGAGCTCTTCTAAGTGAGAAAGTCCTATTTAGAGCTCTTCTAAGTGAGAAAGAAACTGAATTTATGCACTACACCTTTATGACAGAATAATCAAGAATGCTTTTAATTCAAATGTTAATTTTATAATAATTTCACTGATTTTGACATTTTAGAAGTAGGAGTTACACTATGAAGGTACAGCAGAAAAATTCTGTACTATCTGTCTACGCCTGGAGTTGCCAAAGGTGCTTCTAAAGACTTATTGCTTACCAAGTAACGTGCCAAAAATCCACTGTTAATAAAAATTACAAAAAAAATTGCTCCATTTCCTATACTCCAGTGCTTCAGTCATGCACAGTAACAATGTTTAATTTAGGCAGTTTTGTAGTACAGACTCAGAAATACCAGAAACATTCAACTATTTTAAAATTTCCATTTTAGAGGGTTAGCTTAAAACTAATTTTAGTCACATCTGCATATTTTCAATTTCCGTAACTTAGACATATCTGTTTATATAATATAAATAACTGGCCAAAAGTAAATGCCAAAAAGCAGCTAAAGAATCTTGTAGTCCAACCCCGGAACTCTAAATAACGTGAGAGATGCTGCACATGCTCTCTGTTACTTCTGCTGTAAAGAAGTTGTCCACAAACATCCTTGCAGAATACAATTATTTATTAACTTGATGAGGAACTCATCCATACAAGTTTTGCTTAAACATAATTCAGCACTTTTCTGCCAGCACTAACAGTCCATACATAGCACACAGAGAAACATCACATTTAAGACAAACTGGAAAGAAGCTGCTATTAGTATAATTGCTTTAACGAGATTTTGTATATCCACCACATACTACCATTCTCTGGAGTCAGAAATTCCACTGCCATTACTGTCATGATTTCCTTATCACTATGATAAGGGGAAATTCTTCTAGAAAAAACTCACTGGGAATATGTGAGGTGACATGCATGGGTAAAGCCCTTTTCCAGGTGTACATAATAATTCATTAGCAAGGATTGTTAACAGAACCAGACACTCTCTTCTACCTGCTGAAATGCAGAACCCTAACTTAGCAGCATTACAAAATTGTATAAAATAGAAAAATAAGACAAAATTGTTAAAAACATTTCTTCAGACTGTATACAAGTTGACGATTTAGAAGAAAAAAGTCCTATAAAATGTTTAGTTGCAACTTCATCTAGCACTATAACCTTGGAAAGGAACAGCCACATATAATGCTAACTTGATAATACTAACAAGGTGTTTTCTACACCCCTATTAGCTTTTACAATTGCTGACACTTCCTAACATAAGGAAATTCAATAAAATGCATCACATTTGAAATTTCAGTGAATACACATATGCATCTCAGGCTGTGAAAGCAAAACATCAGCAGTTTTTGAGGAACAGTTTAAGCACTTCATTAGGAACTATCATGATGCATTTTCAAAGGAGTATGTGCTTATCACACTCTTACTACCACAGCATTCTCTGATTTTTGAGCAAGCAATGACACATTCAAAAATAATATTTTGTTTCATTTTTAAAGAAAATAGATACAAAAGACAGAGCTCTTTATATAGTAACATTTATCTGTACAAAATAATGCTAGATAATTGGTTGAACACTCCTGGTACATCACTCTCCACAGTACTGACCAGGTAGGTGACTCTCAACTCTTGCCCACTCCTGTTCATATTTGCCCAAATTAAGTGTGCACAAATTAACTAGTTTGCTTAATTTAAAGTATTAAGAAAGTTCATTGATATAAGGAATCAATAGGGAACTAACAGAGGGTTAATAGAAATAATTGTAGGGGCTTTTGCTGAAGTAGCAGAGATAGACTGCATAGTTGAATTGTTAGCTAC
>JAWWEW010000088.1:34164385-34184701 GCA_035583185.1 Anabacerthia variegaticeps
AGGGGCCGGCTGTGCTGTCGCTGCCGCCGGGGCTGAGGGTCACGTTGTGCGCGTTCTCGCCCCAGCGCCACGGGTAGACCATGAAGTCGCTGAAGCCGGGGCTGGTGGGGACGGGCGGGACGGGCATCGGCTCCTCACCGCCGCCTCTCCCCGGGGAGGGTTTGATCGGGGTGGTTTTGATAACAGACACCAAGACGCGCTTCGGGGAGTCCTGGCAAAAAATCACCGAGGGGGGGCCCGGCGGCATACGCTCCGCCATCGCCGACCAGTAGCGGGCAGCGGCGAGGGGAGCGCGGTGAGAGAGGGGGAGGACGGCTCTCCGCAGCGGCACGGTCCCGCCGCCCGCGCCCGCGTCCCGGGATGGGCCGTGCAGCTGCACAGAGCTCCCGCGGCTGCCGCCACCTGTCGCCGCCCGGGTCCGCCTCAGCCACTCATCACCGGGGACGGCGGCTCCCCGTGGTCTCGATGCCCTTCCCCCCGCGCCCCTCCGCCTCCGCGGCCACCCCCGACCGGATCCGCCAAGTCAGCGGCGGCCCCCGGCCATACCAACGGCTGGGGCGAAAGAGTCGCAGCCGCAGCGTGCCCGCACCTTTCTGAAGCGACGCCGGCTCCGCTGGCAGCCCCGGTCCCCGCGAGTGCCCGAGGAGGAGCCGCCGCCGCCGCCCCGCTCCTTCCGCGCCCACAGCGCGGGCCGAGCCCCAGGTTTTCCCGCGTTACGTTTCGCGCCCGAGCGCAGCCAATCACGCGGCCCGACCGTCACGGGGCGCGCGTTCCCGCCGGCCAACCACGGGGCGAGAAAGCCGGCGGCCCCGCCCCCGAGGGAGGGGCTGCTCCCATCCCATTGGGCTGGTGCCGGGCTCGCGGCCCCGGCCCAGGCGCTGATTGGCCCGCGGCGGCAGGGGGGCGGGGCCGGCACGCCCGGGCAGGCTTGGCGCGCTCTGGCTGTGGGCGGGCAGCGCAGGGACGGGGCGCGCCCGGCGGGTTAAAGGGGCCGCCGCCCGGCCGCGGGGGTGGCTGCGCTCCCTACGGCGGCGGAATCCCTTCCCCTTCCCCGTTCCCCTGCCGCGGCTCTGCTCTCAGCCACGGGCGCGGCCAGGACGGCACTGGCCGGCGGGGCGGGTGCCCCCGTGCCCTGCCGCCGCCACTATGGCGCTGGCGGGGCCGCCCGGGGAGACGCCCCTGGCAGGCGCGGTGCCCGCGGTGGTGGGGCACCCGCGGGTGTACAGCTACTGGCGCCCGTGCCGGGAGTGTAGAAAGTGGGCAGGAGACGTCTGCACGGGCCTCGGGTCGGGGATTTTGGGAGGTTCTTAGAGTAGGTGGTATTTAAAGAGGATGGTGCCAGACTCTTCAGTGGTGCAATGGCCGTAAACTAGAACGTGAGCTAGTTTCACCTCAGCTTTACAGTGAGGGTGGCAGAGCACTGGGACAGGCTGCCCGGGGAGGTTGTGGAGCCTCCCTCTCTGGAGACTCAAACCCACCTGGATGCGCTCATGTGTAACCTGCCAGAGCTGACCCTGCCTTGGCAGGGGGTTTGGGCTACATGATCTCCAAAAGGCCCTTCCAACACTAACCATTCTGTGAGCCTGTGAATTTCCCTCTGCCAGTCTGTGGGGGATGAGGAAATGTCCTGCAATAGTCGCCAGTGATGGTGTCCGGCTTCACAATAGCCCATCCGCTTATACCAGCCCTGGTGGGCACACGGAGATCACAGCACGGAAAAACACGCCTTCTGTTTGCACACTGAAGTGGGGCCCTGCCACTGATCCGCAAGACAGCCAAAATCTCACTGGCCTCCGGTTAAGGTATAAATGAAAGCATTTATTTTTACCCCACTTTTGATTGTTTAGGTTGGCAGCAAATGGTTAAGCTCTTGGAGCAATTCAGCACTGATGAGCTGATTCTGCGTCCCAGCGCTGGCTGGGTGGAGCCTTACAGGGAAATTGAGGATTCGCCTCACTGGGAAGTTGTTCTGTCACTTCTTCTAGCAAAAGGAATAGCCATGAAACATCTCTAGTGGTTGTGAGCACTGAAGCAAATGTGCAGCTTTGTAGGAATAGTAGGGACGTCACTGGAGGTTAAAATTACGACCACAAAAGGTTTTGAAATACTTCATTTAGCTTCACAGTGTTTAGTTTCAGGCCCCTTGATGAGGCTATCATAATGGGGGGGGGGGGGAGGAGGGAATGAAGTTAGCTCGTCTGGTATCAGAAGGATAATTAAATATTCATTAGAGTAGGGTTTTCCAATCAAGTGCCTTAACTGCAGGTTGGCAAATTCACTTTCTCCTTCATCTAAACCCCATGAACATTTAATTTATGCAAGGTGGAAAAACACTGAGGAAAAATTGGGAGAGTCTCTCCCAGAACTTCCAGTTGCATTTTCTAGAGCATTTTCAATGGTGGTGGGAAATTTGGGTTTAGGTTCTTGTTAACCAGGGGAAATTGCAAACAAATCTCCCTCCCTCCCCACAGGCAGTTGCTGCTATCCCTAGGTAATAGGGACCTATTATCAGCCAGATCCATTACAGGGATCCTCTATTTAAGGATTACATCCACACTACCCATACTCAGGAAAGACTTTCTGACTAGGTCTGTCTGCACTAATCAAGGAAAAGTTGAGTACAAAATAATGTACCACTTGGTTAGGCTTAAGTATGTATCCTGAATGCGGATAAAACTACTATTTTTAACAGTTCTGCTTGAGAATATCTGATATATATATATATATATATATATTATATATATATATAAGCAATGAAAATACACATTACTTCACAAATACTAGAAAAATAATTCATTTTTTTCTGATCAGGAAAGCTGATCAGGAAAGCAAAAGTTCACTACAGCAGCCCTTGTGTTTTTTCTTTTGTTTTCAGTGCACAGTTTGGTTCAAGTTTCTTACTGATGCAGTAGTGATGTACAGGACTCTTTAATTTAACTGCACTTTGTTAAAGATCTGTGGATTGTCAACACTTTTACTTGCACTCATGGCAGGCTTTTCTAGTGACAGTGAGAATGCATCATTCTAGACTAAGGAAAATAAACCAGCATCTCATCTTGAGCATAAATCAACCTATCTCTTTCTCTGTATTTACCTGAAATCTATTTATTTCTTGAAAGAAGACCTGTTCTCTGACAAATACCATTTCCTGTGGTTGTCCAAATGCATAGACCATAGCACATTATTATCATCCTTCCAAGTTACAATAAATCACTCTGAATTGCTCATGTCAAATGAGCAAGATAGCCTGATATATACCAATACTGGATGCTTGCTTTATTTGACATTAAACACAAGCAAAGTAGCTACTTGCTTGCGATTCAGTAATGAACTTTATTTAAAAAGAAAAGCTTACTGTAAAAATATAACTGTGACTTTCACCAAACTAAAGATTACGAAATGGCGTATTTTTATAACAGCTTATGCTGCCAATATTTCAGGTGTATTAATATTTAACACCTTTAACAATCAGACTTAAGAAAAGTTCTACAATTAAAAAATACTGAAAGTAATTGCTGAATACTTTCAAAAAACTTTGTCACTAGTACCACATCAACTGTATTTTGGTACCAAACTGGACAACAGTGACAATTATTTGGAGTAGTTGGTCTGTATAAGGTGTACTTGAATCACTGAGAAGAGTACAAAACTTAGTCTAACAAGTGGAGTATAGACTGCTTACAATTAACAAACTCTGTTTACAGATCACCTTTTAATTGATGACAAGATGTCAACAAAAAAAAGACATGATTGCATTCTAAAATGAATAGTATTGCCATTAACTAGCATAGTTGATATACTAATTACTGTGCCAACTATCTAGTAATTAGTATGATCTCATAACTAGTATTTTCTCTATCCTGTGAAGTCTAAGCAGATTAGATCTTGTGCATAAATTCTCTTTTTCAAATACGCTGCAAGGTTGTGTTGTTCAAGACCGGTATGAACCCCTGTTAAAAACTGACCTCTTCTTTAGATCCACAAAAAGAAACACTACATGTAAGTACTGCACTTTGTTGGCATCTGGTCCAACCTCTGTGCCCAAGAAGGGTCATCCCAGAGCACATTGCACAGGATTGCATCCAGATGGTTCTTCAATATCCTCGGAGAAGAAGAGTCCACAACCTGTCTATGTGATCTGTTCCAGTGCTTGGCCACCTGCTCAGTAAATAAGTTCTTCCTCGTGTCCAGGTAGAATTCTCTGTGCATCAGTTTCTGCACACTACCTCTTCTCGTACTGCCTGGCACCACTGAGAAGGGCCTGGCTCTGTCCTCTTGGCACCCTCCCGTCAGATACTTACAGACATTGACAAGGTTTCCTTTCAGTCGCCTCTTCTTGAGGCTGAACAGGCCCAACTCCCTCAGCGTTTTTTGGGTGTTTTTTTGTAAGATTCTCCAGACCCTTAAGCAACTTTGTAGCTCTCTGCTGGACCTGCTTCAGGAGCTCCATGTTTCTCTTGTACCGAAGAACTGAGAAGTGGACACGGCTGTGTCCAGATGTGGCTGCACCAGGATTGAATCAAGAGGGGCAGGATGACCTTCCTCAACCTTCTGGCAATGCTCTTCCTAATGCACCCCAGGGTACCACTGGCCTTGCCCACAAAGACACACGGCTGGTTCACGGACAGCTTGTTGTCCTGCAGGACCTCCAGCTCCTTCTTTACAGAGCTGCTTTCCAGCAGATCAGTCCCCAGCCATGCTGGTGCCTGTAGTTGTTCCTTTCCAGGTGCAGGACCCTGCATTTGCCTTTGTTGAATTTCAGAAGGTTTTTCTCTGACTGCCTCTCCAAATTAAGTTGTCAAGTGTGCTACTTAATACTAGAACAGGTGCATTTTCCTGCACAGTTCAGTGGTTGGGTGGCTCTCCTGCAGCTAAGCTTTATCCTCTTCCAAGGAAGCCCTTTCTGCTTTAGTTGTTTCTGCAGCTAACATTTGGAGTTACTCTCCCACTTTGTCAGTATATTAAAAGAGACTTAGCTGCAAGTGGTTTCTGAAATAATCAAAATCAATGTGTCAAGTATATCATATGTCAAAGACTGTAAAGAAATTGGCTTTGGAGACATCCTTGAAGCTCCAGGAGACATAGGCAAAAAATTATGCCTTGTCTGAATGCACATTTTCAAGTAGTACAGAGGAATGTTGAAGACACCAAAGAGCATAAAAATAAACCCCACATGCTATGTTTCATCATAGCTGGACACATATAGCATTTGCTGTGTTGGATTTTCAGAGATGTCTCACATGAAGTTACCTTTCTGGAAGCAAATATAGAGATAACAATGAACCCCTGATCTTAGGATCAAATTTTATGTGGATTCAGTGACTGTTGCTATGAGCTCGTAACTTCAAGAATTAGTTACTGATATAACTGCTAAATATTAATGTTTTTCCATGGCTTTACTATTGCATCAAGAGTGTTGTGATCTAATTTAGCTTGTGTTTTCCTAAAGCAGTAATTTCTTTTATCCAGTCTGTTACCTCAGCTGCAGTGACTCTTATCATCCAGTGAAGAAAAATACCCCCTCCACAGGAACACCAATGGTTGTCTTAATTCGGCCTCATGCTTGGATAACAGTTTGGCCTGGTCAAATCTTAATACGGCCATTGAAACATTGGATAAAGAGACTGAAAAGTCTTGCTTTCTGGAAACCTTTCTCAACTGACACAAGAAAATTACTTGTTGCCCCTGAGACTCTTGGTTTCTTTATGCTTAGTGGAGAAATCAGCTCATTGTGAACCCTTCCAGCTAGTACACCAAAAGGAAGTTGAATGGAATGAATCATCATTAAAAACTCCTATTCACTCTCTGATCCAAATGTAAACAAAGAACGTAAGTAAACATATGTATAATTTAATACTTTGCTGCAGGCCTATGACTTAATAATATGAAATGGCTTGCCACTATCAAACTAAAAGAAAAGGTTTAGGAACACAAGAAATGGTGCAGAACAGAACTAAATATAAGCAGGTGAGAGTCAAGATAAGATTTTATAATCTGACAGATAGGCTGAAAAGCTTCTGACACAAAATTGGAGGAGAAGGACTGCAGGGAATGGCCTGTGATTCTATAACACCCCCAGCCCCATGTGAATCAGAAAGAAATACAATTGCATTCCTGAAGTATATGGGTTGCTCAGTGACAAAATAAGTTTCACTCGTTATCTGGAGATGTCTTGACTATATGGTACATATCATTCCTTTTCTAAGCAAGAAGATGTAGAAAACTGAGCAAGTTCACTTTTCCAAGTCAGCTGCCAGCTGTCAGCCTCTGGGGCCACCTGAGCACAGAGGGTATCCGAGATGTGGCTGCTGGCCCTTTGGCTCTGCTGGCAGAGTTCACCCTTCTGCTAGCTGTGCCCCTGCATATCACCAGCTGTGTCCATCATACCCTTAAGAAACTACAGGAATACCCTGAAATGTTTTGCTGCACTTTTTTTCAGACAATAACAAATATGAGGGCTCACATCTGCAGTTGTATGACATTCAGCGCCCTACATAATTTGGTTCAAAACCCACAAGAAACATTGTGCAGAAACGGTGGGGGCATAAGATGGAGAGCCTGACAGAAAGATTATTGTAAAACTCCCTGTCTCTTTTAGGCCAGTAAGCACTATCTCAGTATGCAAGTAGCTTACACACCTGTCTGAGGAGGCACTTGGCATGAAAGTGTGACAGAGTCATCTTCCAATTTCCTAACTGCCTTTCAGTTACTGAATCAGGGAACCAAGATCTCAAAACTGCACTGAGAAAATCATAATAAGTAATTTAATTTTAAAAAAATTAAGGTGATTGTATTCAGAATTCTTTGTCTCAGCTTTCTTCAGCATGTTCACCACATTTCCCACATGCGGAACTGAGCTGTGAACTGGTCAAGTTATTTAATCTCACTAGCTGTGTTTCTTTCTTTTGGCAGGGAAGAGATTAGATGTAGTGGAGATGGAATTTCTATTTCAAAACATTTTAGAGGTGTTGAGATATCAGGATGGTGGGCAACATATTAAAACCACTGTGTCAGCTTTAATGAGGGAAATATATGGGTTCTTTTAACAAATAAAGCTGTTGCCTCTTTGAACTCAAAGTCACATTTTGGATCAACTGTTTGTGAAAATCCTTTCACTGGCACTTGGACGACTGTGTTTGAGGAGGCTGATGGGGTGTGTGCTGGATCTCTGGTACCCCCTGTGTCTGTTCCAGGTAATCAGTCCATCATGTCAGCACAAAGGTATTGAGGAAGAAATCCTGAAGCACCTGAATTAAAGAGCAAAATTCAGCACTGCTTTCACACTACTCAAGAGTAACTTTTGTCCCAATTTGATATGTCCCTAGTAAATCATACACTTGAATACAAGGAACATTTAACATTTTATGTGAATCTTCTTCATGATACAGGCCAAAGAATTTCAAAACAAAATATTATGTTGTGTGGAAGTGAATGATCTGCAAGAACTATTTCTTGAAGAGGTGTTCAGATTATGTACTAATCATTGTTTTCACAAAAGCAATAATATGATACTTTTTCCAAAAAGTGTATGTTGCAGCTTCCAGAAAAGAACATACTGCTCAACACATAATTCCATAGTATACACACTACATGCCATAAATGACTTAACTGTTTTTAGCTTTTACAACTAACAGGTGTAATTGTCAAAAGATAACTTTCTTGAACTTGGCAATGAATTAGAGGTTTTAGTTTCATGAATTAGACTCCTATGATGTATTCATACTTACAGAGAAGCAACACACACAAAACAAACACATTTGTTTATAATGTTATAACATGCATATGACATGTATATATATATATATATAAATCATGAGCATTTAATTTATAAATGTTGCAAGTTTGGAGAGATTTTTTTGAAGTTATACTAAAGTTCTAAGAAAAACATCAATTAAGAGAAATTGTTTTAATCCTAAACCATCATTCACCATCTGCAGTGGCAATACAAAGTTTTTTAATATTTGAAATAAAGGCAATTAAAATATTCATAATAAACATGCTCTAGGAATAGTATTAAGGCTAACTCAAGTTCATTCAGCCCATGGTAATAAAATTACTAATTGTTTATGAATGTCATAGGTTTGGTTGGTTAATCCGTGACAATAGTTTATCAAATTCTTTATGAATCTTTGTTTTATCTTTAAGAAGAGTGTCATTGGAATCATCACTTGTATTTCTTTGATACTAAGGTTCTCTTTGATGAGGCAGACAAAAAACGTGGATCTTTGTCCCAAAGCTAATTTGCAATTCACAGCCTCTTCTTTGGCGTTCACAGTTGAGAAGACACTGTCAATCATATGGAAATATAGAATAGTGATAACTTGGAAACTGAACATTTTTGCAGTGACCATAATGACTCTCTGAAACCTGTATGTTAACAAGGAATGAATTCTATGTCTTGTTTACTCTGCAGACGAAGTATATATTTGCCACGAATACCACACAATAATGGCTGCAGAGATATCTAAAAGTATCACCAAAGAATCCTGTTTATTTCTCATGGGAATCGTGGGACTCCTGGTAGTGTTCCTAAGACTATTTTGATGCATGAAAAGCATGACTAGGAGACCTGCATGACTATGGTGATATTGCAAGAATTCAAACTTTCCACAGTCTTACCAAAAGGAAGAAACCTGGAAGTGGGTGTCATTTGGTCAGTCTTCTTGACATACAGGCTATTTTTAGCCTGTAATATTCTATCAACAATTTATGGCAATTTGCCTTTTTGATAGAGGACCTCAAGGACAGTAGATATTTCCCACTGGATTTCACTGCTTGTGTAAAGTGGGGTCCAGCTTTTTAGGTGTAGATAAAACTCAGGGCCCCCTTTTGAATTGGTGAGCCATCCCAGTGATGTAATTTTATTTTGGGGGAAGTTTTCTGTTATTCTCACAAGATCCATTTTAACTATTGGGTCAACAAAGTAGGCTATGCAAGCATATTTTGTAGGGAATCTGGGATGCTTTGACAAATGTCTGTAATGCCTCTGCTTGTCTTAAGCAAATGGACGTAGTTGTGTTTTACTGGCATGCAGCAGATGCAGCTGCATATAAGAGGGGTTTTGTAGGCTTTTTTATGATCTGAGTACATGTGAAAATTATCCTGGAGACTTTCATATTTTTCCTAGGCACTTTACTGAATAGATATGTTAAGTCAGAGCTCATAAAAGAACATGCTGCTAATGGGAATGCTGTGAGTGAGGAGGTGTTAAATAAGCAGAAACATCTTCTCTGGGTAGTGGTTGGTTGCTGCCAGTTTGTGCTTGAGGGAAGAGGTGACTTAGCTTGCTATGTGGCAATGACTGATTGTCAAGTTTGGCAATAGGAAATGACATCATAGGCAACATTTCTATATCCCTGCCAAATATGGGGTTGAATATGTCCACGTCTGCAACTATGATCAATAGCAGCTTGCGAAAAACCTTCAGTGGGGAAGGAGACTATTTTTGCATGTATACTGTCTGTGAGAATGTTAAATCTTTGAGAAAATTAATCTGGATAAGTCCATCAGCTTTTGCTGTTCAGGAAATGCAAGTAAAATTCAATAAATATTTTAGGAAAATCTACCTTGATGTAAAAGAAAGGACCAACATTTTGAAGTGAAGATGGCAGAATAATCAAGTAGTTAAGTTGCCCAAGGATCTGTGAAAAAAAGGATCTAAAAGGAAAGAGGCACAAAAGGTAATATTTTATTTGAGGTAAATAAAATACACAATGAAGCAAAGCAATGCTGGTAATTTAATTTATTGAGTATCACTCACAGTTTGATTTTCCCATACTGATCATAAATTCGCTGACATTACCGCTGTGTCTGTCATTATTATATCATAATATCTGCTAAATTAATTTCCCATCCTTCTCTATTTAAAAGTTAATTCCGTATCTATGGAAGCAATGTTTATATTACACACACACACACACACACACACACAAGTGATAGCACTTTAAAATCTTTATATAAGTATGTATATTTATAGTAAATATAATCAAGGACAACTTAAGACCTACAAATCCTAAAACAACTCAAGCTGTGTTACAATATTGCCTTAAACTTTTAGAACTGTACACTGAAAATCATGTTATCTAATCATGAGCTAACTAATGTACTCTAAAATTCCAATATTCGGAGAGCAAATTACCTCCATCTCTAATGCTTTAGTTAAGCGTTAACCTGAATAATAATCTGCACAAAGCTACAGACAGTACTGTGTCCTACACACATAATAATAGCTACAGATCCTGAGCTACCTTCCGAAAATAGGCAATAGCCACCATGGCAACTCTGGAAATTATAATTTGTTATTAAATATTTACAATGCAGTATCATAGAGAGACTCAAAACACAGAAATATACTGCCTTTCCAGCTGTCTCCAGATGTCTAAATTTCAAGGGGACAGAAGGTTCACAAATGCTGTGTGAATATAATGCCAGTACTCAACTGGTTTTTAATTGCTGTAAGAGTGAAGTTAAAACCAAGTAAATTAAAATAATACATATTTTGCACTAATGCAGTGTTACTCTACTGCAGGTATTGTAAGAAAATAAAAGATCAAAGTTTCAAAATCAGGTTTAGCTTATGAAAATTTTCTACATATTTATTCCAGAAAGAATTATAATCACGGTTGTGTCCACATTAAGCCTGGTACAGTAAAGCACAGCTCTGCAAAACTCACATTTATAGCCCTGAATGTCTGCTTACATCTAAGCTGAATTTGTTCTGTTGCTCTTATATTAACAAATGACAGCTGTCAGATACTGAGAACTTATCATTTTACCATTAATTCTTCATGGGATGACCCATATATGCCATAACACAGAAATACCTGCAAAACAAGTGCTTGTCATAATAACTCAAAATTTATGTGTTTGCCTGTTCTTTATTGCCATAACATATTTATTTTTTTCATTTGTTCTCTTTCTATGAAAAAAGACACTGATAATCGCTTTCTTTCCTCATTCCCTTTATCTTTCATGTGCACTGGATTTTTTTTATAAACACTACAGATATCTGTGTGATAATTCTTTCATTAATGGAAGTGAATTGAACAAATTATTTTACAAAAAACATTTCAAAACTTTCCATCTGCAGACAAAATTCCTTCTTTGTATGAGTTCATATTTCTCTGTTAAGCATGCCCATATTTCTCTAGCACAGAAAAAAGATCTATCTGCTCTAGAACTGGACCACACTTGACTTTTGGAGGCTTGGTCTTTTCTCTCCTATGCAAAGAACTAAAAAGTCACTGGAAAAGGTATAAAGAGCTTTTCCTTATGTGTTTCCTCTCATGACTTTCTGTTGGTTTTAACAGGATAGGAACTTGTACAAAGGTAAAGAATGGAGCTGATATTTTCCCAGCAGCACAGGAACAGAATGACAAGATTCCTTATCCTGCAACCCTCTGACTGTACACTGTTGTTAGCAGTCATGTACCTATATAAATCTAAATCACTAATGTTGGGAGGGAGATGAAACTCCCAAATAACTCAAGAAGCAATGAAAGTCCGGGAAGAAACCTAGTTACGATTTTTTTTTTTTTTCTAGAAAAAGGTAAAAGCTGACAACAATTTTGTGCAATTTCATTCACAAAAAGTTATTCTTGAAAGTTTAACCATAAAGACAGTGGTGCTTAAGAGCACCTTTTTCAGTGGAAAAGCATCACTCAATATTTTGTCTGTTCTTTTAAATGTAATTGTTACTTTGCATGTGAAATCTCTGCTAGTTGTAATTCAGGGAGGATATGAGGACATTATTTCTCCGAGTTTTCATTTCCCTGCTTCATGCCATACATGAACTATACTTTTTGCTTAACACGTAAGTATTGATTTTGGTCAACCAAAGAGGAGTTGCAACTGAGTTTAATAAGAGACCTCTGAACTGACATGTTAGGCAGCTGTGCTTACAGAGATACCACCGGGAAGGCAAAGGCATCGGAAGAGGGAAATTAAAATAAAGATGTACTATTACAGCCTAAATGGGTTCTTCACTGGAGATGAGTGACCTCCTGTTTCACTTAACTGGTTTACTGCAAAAATGAAGGCAGTATTTACAGAGAGATTTACCATAGCTCTTTATAGTTTTCTGATTGCCCATGCAGTCCTCATTAAGCATTTTCAGGATTAACAGATCAGCCATGGGGATGTTCTTGGCATTTTGTAGCCTGACCTTTTGACCCCAATAGTTGTGTAGGAATAAAGAAAAATTGTAATAACATAGCATATCTGCTTGTTTTGCCTAAGTGTTGCTTCAATTTTTCTTCATTTTTAATTCCAGTGAAGGGTTACATGTGAAACTGACTTCTTAGGGGATATTCCTAGCAGTTAAGCCCTTGGCTTTTCAGTTGCTGTAGAGTGTGGAGTTTTCTGCCAATAATTGGCTGTTTTGACTCTCACTAAATACAGAGAAGCAGAAGAACATTTGAGTATACCTGATCTCTAATTCATTCAAATATCTTACACCATTACTATTCATGGTAACCAGGAGTCTATGATTTATGAGGCACTACAATTTTTCACTTCAAAGCCCCTGGTTTTACACTAAAAAAAAATATTTTTAATTTCATGCTCATACATAACAAATCCTGAAGGTCCTATAGGGTGGTAGAACTCAAAATGTGTCACTATTTACCTTAGTTCATGTGTTGATTATAGGTACGAGATAACTCTTACTCTGTTTGTTCAGTAAAGTGTATTTATTTTGCCTATAACTTCTCTGTTTCTTGAAAGCCGTAAGCGTTTCCAACAATCTTCTGCCTTTATTTTGTTGAGACTGAAATTAACAGACTTGAAACTAACAGACTGAAAATAGAACTACAAGTTAAAAAAAAAAAAAAAAAGGCAATAACTGTCATTTGTCCAAGGTTTTACTTACTTTGCTTTTTACCTATGAGTCCACCTGCTTACTATTGTAGGTAAAATTACTTTTGCCAGATCTTTACTCTTAGACTTACAGAGCAGATTGAGACCTAAGAGGTCCAATCATCCTATCTTTTTGCCCAGTTTACAGAAACGTTAGAGCCTGAACTGTAGAGCCTGCTTATTAATAGTGATTCAGACCCTGTAAGAACATATCTTAGGCAACAGACTGAGCTTACAGGGCTGGCACTGTAAGGAAAAAAACTACAAACCACAAGCAAGCACAGAAACAAATATCTGAAACAGAAACCAAAGGAAAACTGAATGGCAGTGAGAGTTTTTAAGACACTTGTCACCTCAGATAAATATAACAGCAAGCTCTTCAGTGACTGAACAAAATTACAGCATGTCAAAAGCAAAGACAGAAACCTACTAGATTTTCGTGTCAGAGAAGAAGGAGGAGAGACTGCATATCACACAACTTCTATTCAGCCAGCAAGACACTGAAGCTCATTCAAAAGAATAGGAAGAGTCATCCCAACATTTGCAGTGGATGTCTGCTGTCAAAGCTCAGATCTAGAAAACAGAGTTACATTTCCCAAACAAGGGTTCAAATTCAGATCTTTAAATTCATTCTTGTACAGAGGTGGCCTGGCATTCAGTGAGAGTGAGACTGCCAGCATTTCACTGACTTGCATTCTGCATTCAAACACTATCCTTTTTTTTTGAGGAACATGTCATTTTTCTTTGTAGATCCTTCTTTCTTACTTCTCATCTCTTCAGAGCTCTTTTTTCTTCAGACTGTCAGGCAAACAAACCCTTTGCCTTTTTTCCCATGGTGATGCTCTGCCAGCATATCAATACTTTGTTATTCAAATTCTGTCTGCCTCTATGAACCATTCCCAGCTTGGTTTCAAGAAGGAAAGAGCAGTTGTGACCAGAGTCTGAAGATAAGTGACTCAGGGAACTCAGGCTAGAGAAGTGTGCATGGTGTTGTGAAGCAAGCCTGCATTCTCCTGCTACAGTTTTGTCCATTGAACACCTGTCAACTATGTAAGACTTTCCAGGACACCAGCAACAAAGGTGGCACACTGGAGTTTCAGTTCTCCCTTTAGAATCTATCTTTTCTTTGAAAAGTAATGCCATACATTCCCCAAGTCATTTTTAGATACCAATGCTTTTATGAAAAGAATTCAAACAAAAGGAGTTCAGTGGGAAGCAAGAATACACTTGCTAAATATTTGTGTAATTAATGTGAAATCAGGACACACATATTTGCTGACAAGATGATTTAACTTTCAGTAGAGGATATCATCTCAATCAACAGGGTATACCTGCAGCAAAATTCATTTATATTAAGCAAAATAACCGTAGCTCATGCCCACTCACAAATTTTGTACTTATTCAGACAGGCCTTTATGTAATGAACCTGCATTCCCCGGCACAAATGTTAATATATTAAAGTGAATAAAATACATGTTGTTAGTTGAAAACAAAGAGATTATTGGTGAAAGAAAAAATAAATTAAAAAAAAAAAAAAAGGTGGAACGGGATAGGCCTTTTCCAGCCCAAAGCTTTTTGGTTTGGATTGTAGACAAGAAAAGGTTACATTAGTGAAAGAAAAAATTAGCCTAAAGATGAGAACAAGTTTTATTTTACTTTAAATGTATCATCAAGCATTCATAGACATCAGAAAGTTGCCAAAAAATCAACCAGTGGAGTTTTCCATCGCCACTGCAGTCTATGGCTCTTTTGCAACTCTTGTCTCTAAGAAGAATGCAGGAGGTCACAAAGTCTATGTGTTACTTAACTCTGTTTTCAATTTTAATTTCAAGTGTGTTTCATCCAGTTTATGCCTCTGCATGAAAGGATCAAATAACACTGTATAAATGTCAGAATTGGGTTATAAGCCAAACAACTATGATATGATCTAGGCAATGCGGAGGCTATTGGTGGAGTAAAGATTTGGTTCTCACTTACACCTTCAAGTGACTTGCAGAACTGTGATCCAAAATGTTTGAGGCAAATACTAATAAACTGGAGTTATTCCTCAAAAGCCTCTGTAGACTTAAGTTTGTAGCTGAAAAGCTTTCGAACTGTTAAAATGTGACATGTGAGTACTGTACTGTTCAGCTATGTTTATGAGAGCAGACCAAAAAAGTTCCCATGTGACTCTGTGACAGATGATAGCAGGTATCTCACTGCTAGTTTTAGATGTCGGGCTTTCAGAAGTCAGTGCATAAATGTTAACATGAGGTATGGCTTAGCTGCAGTAGGACTGAGAATTCACTGTCTTTTGCCTTGGATGATGAAACTTCCTGATTATAAGATCCATTTAACAGTTTTGGTAGGTCAATTAGAACTTGACTCCAAGGAGACATTTTCTGTGGAAAGGTTGTTTCTGCATGAGAAAAAATGGGAGGAGTCCAATATTAGAGAATAACTTGATAAATTATGGTTAAATATTAATGCTTTCAAGTTAAGGAGCTGAGATTATATTACATAAAATTGCTATATAAAAATCAGTAAAAATTAAGATCTTGGCCAGGATTGTAAAAAAATATTTTAAAAGACAGCGTTAGGATGGGAGAAACTATCTGTATATTTCATTGGCTCACATTCTATATTGCTGCAGTAATATTTTTCTCCTTTTCTTGCTGTTCTGTTTGTTTGTCAACAACCCTTTCCAGTTTTTCCCTTCTCAATATCTAATTTTTAATTTTATTTAATTTCATTTTTTTGTTTCTAAAAGCATTTCTCCATTACATTTCAATTTGAACCACTCCCTAAAATGCCATTAGAAAACACTTATATGAAACTGTTTTAATGAACAAATCCATCATAAACAAGCAGCCATATACATGTTTTAATTTCTCAAAACCTGTACTGTCTGCTGTGTGAGATCCTGGCATCTTATTAACCTTTAGGTGCCAGTTTTGAAATAGCTTTTTCAGTCCTGTTCACCTATGAACATCTTTTGCTTACAGATATCCACATATTTGAAGCAGGTTAAATGGGTATGGAGATACACCTCATACCCTCTGTAAACCAGAACAGAAGTATCCTTTTGGCTGGATACAAGACCAAATTTAGGTTCCTGCACCCTAGGGGATATCCAAGACAGACCACTGGGGTGCAGGAAAAAAGTATGTTTCTACCAGTAAATAATTAAATAAAACAAATTTTTAAAATATTGTTTACCTTTATGTCATACTTTTAAAAATTTCTAATTTGTGCATATTTTATTAGTGTACCTAACATTAGTATAGCATTACATGTATCTAATTTGTAAATAAGCATACATATATTGGAGTGCACACTCAAAAATTTTTCACTTACATGGGTGCACAATGTTAAAAAAAAGTTTAGAGACCTCTGCTCTAGACCGTCTAGCTCACCTCGAGCACTATGTAGATATTATATCTGTAATGAATAAAATACATGTTTATTCCTCTACTTAGGCCTGTATCTGTGGCATGAAAGATAAATCCTATTAGCCATGATAAAAACAAGTATCTTTCTTCCCTTATAAAAATAAACTAAATTAACATCCAGCTGTGCCTGGTTTTGCAGTGCTTGCTCATCCATTGCAATTAAGACACAGTGGAAGCTGAGGGCAGGATGTTTTGGCTTCTGCTGTCTCATAAGAGTTTCATGTCACAAAACACGTGGGGCCCATTTAATTGGTTTTGGTATTTGGCCTGTAAATAAATGGCTGAACCTGTGATCTGGGCTTACAAAGAGAAGAAAGCACTGAATGTACAAGGACTGTCTGCCATCCTTTCTCTGTGCAAGCTGGAAGAGTTAGGGATGTGTTACCTGGCAACCTCAACCAATTTGAGCATTGAAAATTACTTTTTTCCAACTCAATATATATCATTCTTCAGGTTATTTTTCATTTCTTTCCCAATACTTGGTTGTTTTTTTTCTTCTCAAGGTGGTATATTCATCACGCACTAGCAAAATGCCATTTGCAGATGGCTGCAGCGTGCAAAGAGGAAAAGGTGAATAACTGACACTAAAGTTTTGAATGGCGTTAGAAGTTTTGTCCATATGAGTATTGCAGCAGCTCATCTGTAAAACAAGGGACATCCTTATATGCTTGTTTTAGTTTGTTTTCTCTTATTCTCAGACTCTGGACTGTGTAGAGCAAGGACTATGCTTTTTTTTCTCTGTCTGTCCACTGTTAATAATTACTAAAAAACAACTCTACAAAAAACAATTATCACAACTACCACAACAGCAGTACTTCGGGGTGTCAAATGTAGAAGGTCTAATTCTATACTGCAAAACCATTGGAAACTGTCTGGACACAACCAAACTGAGAGGACTGATGCAGATGTGGGAGTAAAGTATTCAGTGAGGGTGAGCAGAGTCCTTGGGGTGATGAATATACCATTTCCAATGGAATTTAAATTGTGATTTTGTATTAGCAGTATGTTCGAAATACAGTGTCAGTCTCTTCTCCGCGGGTGTAGAAAAGAGCAAACCTTTCAGTTCAACTCCGTTTACTTAGTCACCGTCAGTGCTAAGAGCTTCACCACTTCTATTCCACGGGAGAGACACTTTAGGCTGCCCAGATCGGCTTCCACCTCCGGAGAGATGCCAGGCTCTAGTCCTGCAGCAGGTTGGCATAAATAAGCATTGCCATCTGGTGACAGAGTCTTGGTACTGCGCAGCGACTCTGCCTTGCCAAAGCTGACATTAAAGTGATTTTTTAACAAGTGTCTACGACTAAACACCTGATTTTAGTTTTTTTCTGAAACCTTTGCACGGTGATTTTCTCATTATGAGAATCCTGCTTTCCTGAACTATGCAGGATTTAAGCAACATAAAAGAGATTACTTTAATGCTTGCTACGTTAAAACCCCTAATTCCACAATAATAATATGTTTCTGTTCTGAGGTAATGGGCTGACAAATCTTCTTGGTCTCTCCAATCAATGCTGAAAATCCCACAGGCAGCAATGAGGAGTCTTGAATACCACTTCCACTACAAAGTTTCTATTTAGTGATATGGATTCTAGAAGCCTCATCATTACTTCAGGTGCTAGCTTGGAGATTTTAGTAATTTTTTAAAGTTGTTTCTAGGGGCAGAAGAACTGTTGGAGGCCTCACCTGGAGTGCTGTGTCCTGTTCTGGACTTCTCTGTACAAGAGAGACATGGAGCTCCTGAAGAGAGTCCAGCAGAGAGCGACCAAGATGATTAGGGAATGTAGCATCTGTCCTATAAGGAAAGTTTGAGGAAGCTGGGCCTGTTCAGCCTTAAGAAGAGGCAACTGAGAGGAGACCTCATTAATGTATTTAAGTATCTGAAGGGAGGATGCCAAGAGGACAGAGCTAGGCTCTGCTCGGTGGTGCCAGGCAATATGACAAGAGGCAATTGGCAGAAACTGATGCCCAGAAATTCCACCTGAACATAAGGAAGAACGTCTTTACTGTGTGGGTGACTGAGCACTGGGCAGACTGCCCAGAGAAGTTATGGAGTCTCCCTCACTGGGGATATTCAAGAACCTTTTGGATACAACCCTGTGCCATGTGCTCTGGGATGACCCTTCTTGAGCATGGATCAGATGACCCACTGTGGTCGCTTCCAACCTTACCTATTCTGTCATTCTGTAACCTACTGAGAGTCACACTACAAAAGTGCTACTCCAGCCATATCCTTGGTATCCTTGCCAGCTTCTCTTTGTATTTATGCTGCTTTCCTCAGATTCACAGAAATAGAAACCCCTGCCTAATAATAATATTAGGCTCCTAGAGTGATAGGACCATACCTTGCAATGCGCTAGTGTTTGGGTTATGGTTTCTTATTAAGTTATTAGAAAAATACCTGGACAGTGAGCACTAAAGCAATAGACAGGGATGTACTTTCTAGCACCCCTAGTCCAGTTACATGTGAAGGGAGTAGGACTGTGAGGGTAGTAGGAGTGTAGTGGGTGCAGGCCAGGCTCACACGCTCTTCTAGGCAGCACCTCTAGCTGCTACTGCAGGAAGTGGACCCTGGACAATATATGCCTCTCAGTTCTGAAATCAACTGGGAACCAGTACTTCTGGATACTGAGGGTTGAGCAAATGGAAATATTTTTACCAGTAATCAAAAGCTTGATTCTGGCATTGCCATCTAAACTGGTTCGTCTCCATCTTGACACATACTGTGTTTTGAGTATCAACCTTGTGTTGTATGATGAGGTGGCACTGGGATCTCCACTAGCATATTTGGAAGGTGAGGGCCGGGCTTTAGCCTACACAACCCTTTCACATCTGTCTGAGTCATGAAATTAAATTATCAATTTAATAAATAATGAAGCAGTCTTAAAAATTATCCTTTTTATATGTATTCATGCATGGGTCAATTTACTTTTACAAAAGATTATTTGATCAGAAAAAAAACATGCTTCAAGACAAAGTTGCTCAGCACACATCTCAAGCAAGCCTGATGACTGCTTTTTCTGTATTGCCCTATGGCCTACAGGATTTGGTTGTGGACTAGATCCCTCATGTGCTAGAGACTGTATAAAGAAAGTACTAAAGGGCATGAATGTGTGATACTGTCATTATCAAAGGAAATGTTTTTGCTACTACTGCCATCAGTAAGGAAAGTCTACTTGCAGCAATGATGGCAAGTTTTAAGAGAAAATCTGACTTTAGAACTGGATTTTAAAATTATCTTAATAACTACTTAATGGAAGAGGATTTTGAGCAACTCTTTATTAACTGTATCACAATCAAGTGGACTCTGTAGCTATCTAAAGTATAGGTTTCTTTCTGCTCACCTGTCCTTTCTGTTTTTAAAGTCATACCATCTTCTTGTGATGTCATGGCTGTATATGTTGAACTTTCTTTTCAGCTCTCCAGAGATGATGCTGTATGTGCTTGGTGTGTCCCTTGTCCACTTTGTTCTGTGCTGTCTCCAATTGTATGACCAAAGAAATATCAAGTTAGTATAGCAAAAGAAAATACACAGAAATGCAGTTCTTGTATATTTGAGTCAAATGCTTCATTTTCCTATTTTATTTCTCAAACTATGTGAATTCCCAAAGTAATCAGTCAGGTTTTCAGGCTGGCAGAAATCTCCTCTGTGGCCCAGGATGAAGTTTTTTACTTTGATTTTCTTTACTTGTCTGCCTACATCACAAAGCAATTATAATGATTAGTTATTCAGAAATCAGAAACTGTGGCAAACTAGGCAAACTATGGATAAAATGAATTTTAAAAATGTGATCATTATCAGTAATTTTAAATAGGTTTGTTGCCTGTACTTCTGTCATGCAACCGAATACACCTATGTTAAAGATCAACAGAGAATGACCATATAAACAGTCACTCAAACTAATTTATTGGCTTACTTTTCAGAGGCTGTGGAGGGTTGAGTTGGCTCCGCGCCAAACCCAACTGCCGGCCACACGGATTTCCCCCCCCCCAAAAGAGAAAAGGGAAAAAAGTACCAGAAAGACAATTATAT
>JAWWEW010000088.1:34193648-34210041 GCA_035583185.1 Anabacerthia variegaticeps
CATGTAAGATTGGAAAAACCATTACTGTTCAGCTTTTGATGAAATATAATTGCATGGGAAGACTTAATAAAATCAAACTAAACATGTTTGTGAAAGAGACTTGCAGGGCCAAGTTTAAGTTAAATCTGCTGTTTCACAGACACTTGTATAAAACATTTGTGAAGGATTTGCATTAGTTTCTAGAAGATGAAGTACTTATCTGGACATGGAATCCTAGCTGATATTTAATTAGCCAGCTAAAGCAATTACCCCTTGCAAACAAATCACATCTTAGGTTTCATGAATATTTGTCTTAAGACAAAATACTACATGGTTGTCATCTACTTGAGGAATGTGCTTTCAGGTTTTCTTGTTCGCTGTACTAATAGTCCTGTTAGCCTGAGGACAGGCCTCAAACACAAACAGAGCTGAAACCTGTCATGTGCATTTGAAGTGTCTAATTCAGTCTGAAAGGCAGAACCCTGTCTAAAGCAGCTTGAAATACCAGACTTACAGGTCATAACATGGGAGAAAAATTAAGTCAGGTAAAACACACCCAGCTGTCCATTTCAATCATCTTTTGTATATATCCCAAAGTAGCTGTTTTCAAATTCATTTTTGTATGAAGCAAAAGAAAACAAACAAAGAAAAAAAATCCCAAGTACTTTTGGTCAGCTTTGAACTCAGTGAGTCATGTTTCATTTCTTGTTTGTCAACTGTGCTTCAGAGTTTTCCTCTGAGCTGTGTTCATCATCACCTGCAAGTTGGTACGCAGCTCTTTATTATCTCCTTAATCCTTTCCTGCTTCCTGCATTCCAGTTTGGCTTATACAAGACCAATTCTGTATCAATGAGTTTGAATCCTCTGTATAATTTGTGTTAGTGCATCCAGTAGGAATCTCACTTGTGGATCAGGGAAGCATTTGCGCTACCTCATGCATGGATGTGTAATAGAAGACTGTCCCTATCCCAGAGAGTCCAGTTATGTAGCAGCAATAGAAATGAAGTAAAATTGACTATGCTCCTTCTTATTCCAGGTGTCCCCTGATGAACCTTCTGGGAAAGATGCTTTACAGCCTGGGCGTAATCTTGTGGCAGCTGGTTATGCTCTCTATGGGAGTGCCACAATGCTGGTACTGGCCACGTCTGCTGGAGGTGTCAACTGTTTCATGCTGGATCCGGTGAGTATGTCTTCTGTTTCTTTGTTTATGCATTAGGGATAACAAGTACTGTCTATAAGAACTTTTTGTTCCTGGCAAAATCAAACAAAGGAGCAATTTTTAAGCTAGCATGAAGGAATGGAAATATAAGTGTACTTGTGCTTATACTTATAACCCATCAGGAGTAATGTCAAGAGACCTGCATTCTACTGGGCCACTGCTGTGTGTGACTCAACACCAGGAAGACAGCTGAGTCAGCCAAGCAAATACATGCATGTGTAATCATGTGATCCTGAAAATGAGCTGTTTTCTGCAGTGCAGAATGCCCTTTAAGTCTTATTTGTCTTTTCCTCAATGCTAGAACCTTAGTAGACCAGAGGAGCAGAAAAATGTAACCTTTTTCTGTGTTTTCAGATCCCACCATGATGTGTAAAAGAGTGAGTAATGTGTAGGTGTGTTTAACATTCTAGCATGCATTTACCGTATGAGTTCTAAAATAGGTGTCATGATGATTGTAGCACAAAGTAGTTTGCTTCAGTGACCTGTTTTTTTTTTGGTCAGTCAGGCTGTGCCACCTGCCGGACTTAAATTTTATAACCTTGATACAATACAACTTGATGCTTTCTGTTTAGTAGCAGCCTAAGTAGATGCATGTATTTGTGTCTATTTCAGGTAACAGATTTAACTTGGATCATGCATGCATGCTATTTTGTTTACTCTTAGCACTGACTTAGAAATTTACTTTAGTGAAAACTAAACAAACCAGTCCTTGGTGACAGAGATTGGCTCTCTAGACCACAGGCTTCCAAGCTAAAACAAACTGGAATTTCTTAATATCTACAGCTATTTGAAGATGTTTGTGCATTGATTCAACAAGCACTCTCAGTTTCCAAACTCCTCGGAACTGTACATTTGTAAATATAAGTCTAGAAAATGAGTGAACAGCTAAACAAATTTACAGACATTTTTTTGACATAGAAAAGGAATATAGAGCTTGGAATGGTAGAATGAAGCAGCTTGCATGATTCCAGGATTCGTGCTCCGTTTTATGCATGTAGACTGCAACAACCACTTTTTTGTAGGTACCAAATTATTTTTTAAAAAATTGGCAGTGGTAGTAAATTTTTATTAAATTGTGTGTATTATTGGATTTTGCCTTGGTTTGTAAATAAATGAGCAATTAATGTTAACGAATAGTTTTTCTTTCTTGTTGTTAGGCAATTGGAGAATTCATTTTGGTGGAAAGGGATGTGAAAATAAAAAAGAAGGGAAATATCTACAGTCTCAATGAAGGCTATGCTAAATATTTTGATCCTGCAGTCACAGAGTATCTCAAAAAGAAAAAATTCCCTGAGGTAAAAGATCCTGTTTCAGAGAAACTTTCTGATCACAAGCAACTCTCATGGGTTTCAACTTTATGATCAATCACTCTCTTATGGACTGTTCAGAGCTTGTTTTCATTTTCTGTGTGTTTAGAATGTAACCTGATGTAGAACTGATAATGAGAGCCGCAGTTGATGTGGCCAGATACTTCCCTATTTTTCAGTTCTGCACCTTTTTTACATCTTTTTTTTCCTTTCTTTCTTTCTTTTTTCTTTTTATTTTTTCTTCCTGGAGGGGCTCAAGTAATGGTACTGGAGGCAAAATTGGGGATTTGGTAATCAAGTAGAGAGGAAATCTCATCTGGTGATGAAGAAATTTGATTGACATATGTGTTAGATTGCTGCTTTCTCACTGCAGCATCTGAGTAGATGGAGAGCCAAGTGGAGATGGTGGCGGGTCATTGCTCAGTGATAACACAAGCTGGGCCCTAAGGGCGCCAGTGGAAATCTAGTGTATTTTCAAGGCCTGCATTGTGGATCTGCAGCTTCCTGGTGTCAGGAGGCCCAAAGCTGCAAGGAGTGCCCATAAAAATCATGTCTGCTCTCTTGCCTTACACATGTCATCACTGGAGTTATTGCACTGACACTATTGTCAAGGGTTAGCGTCCCTTCCTAACTTCCTCGTCTTGGTTTGAAAAAGGACTTGTGTTTTCAGCTGGCATCTTCCCAGGCTTAAGTTTTGTTTATTTAGAAATTAAAATGTACTCTCAGTAGTATAGTAAGGAAATAATATCAGTAGTCAACTATTAACTTTTTTTGTTTAACAAAGAGTTGTAGAAGTTGGCAAAAATGAGTGGAAGAAATAGGAACAATCACATCTTTTGCTCCTTGATTTTTCTTCTCTACAAAAGACAAAAACCCAACACCAATCCCTAGCATTTGATTTTTTTGCTATTAGAAATAGTGTTTTCCAAGGATTGGTGCTGATGAAGAGGTGAGATGTGTTTTTTGTTGTTGGCACTAGTGCTCATCTATGCTGAATTCTTCTGTCAGTCCTTTTGCTTGGATTTTCCTAGTTAGAAAATGAGGATACTTACACGCTCCTGAAAACTACTTTGAATATTATCAGTGAAGCACAGTATGGAGATGTGAGGTGTTAGGACTGATAAAAGGGAGTGTGGAGGAGGTTGATCTGGTGTGCTCAATTTCTTTTCTTTGAATGTCTTTCTGTAGGATGGCAGTTCACCATATGGTGGGAGGTACATAGGATCTATGGTGGCTGATGTGCATCGCACACTGGTGTATGGAGGAATCTTTCTCTATCCTGCTAACTCCAAAAGTCCCAAAGGAAAGGTAAACCCGACTAAATCCAGTTATAGAAAATGTTACATTATGTAGACATTTCACTATCAAGATCAATATTTTTATTGCAGAACCTGTGTTATGTAACTTGGTAGTTTGCATTTCTTGTGTGTGGATATGGCCACCCTTTGCACGCTGTCACAAGTGACAGCAACCCATTGTCAGACAGCTTTTTTACAACCACTGCTAACCTGTTTCAACTGCACTAACTTCTCTTTATCTGCAAACATATCTGGATTATGGAACATACCGGGAGATGTGCTGTTCACACAGGCTTTTCTCTACCATCTCAGCTGAAACTGTGCTGGCCCCAATCAAGCAAAACATTACAAAGCAGACAGTCCATATTACCCTTAGATTCCTGTTACAGGATAGTTTAAAAGAAGCCTAAATGTAGCTGTTAGGAGAATGTTAGGAGAAGCTCTGCCAAAGAGGAAACCATCTGCATCTTGTACTTGGTAACAGGGTGGAACTGTGCCTGGCTGCCTCTGCCAGGACAATGGTCAGTCAGGGAAGATCACACGCTTACAGGCTGACAGGGGCACTGTTTATTCAGCAAAGACCTTTCATCTGTTTTGTAATTGTCTGTAAATTATTGCTTCAGGTTGCAGATAAGATGCAGTTATTCATTAGAGAAACCTAGTGGCACACTCAGAGCCAGTGTTTTCCTTTCTTTTCACACAGTCCTGTTTGGTCTCCTGCCTTGTTAATGGCTGTGTCTGAAATGCAAGTTTTATCTCTGTATAAATATCACAATGCAAACATGAGATATGAAGAAAGCACTCAGACTGGGAAAATCCAGCATTCACTGTTTTTTGTTTAAAAGAAAAATCCACACAATTTCATTCTTAAGTCATTCTGGATGAAATAAAGAATACTTGTAACATTGATTGATTTAAAATCAGATGCCAAATATATTTACATTTCATGATTTTCAACATTGCCTGGGCTGACTACTGCCATTTTGACTTTTGTCTTCTAGCTGAGACTGCTCTACGAATGCAATCCCATGGCTTTTGTTATTGAGAAGGCTGGGGGAATAGCAACAACTGGGCATCAAGCAATATTAGATATAGTGCCTGAAGATATCCACCAAAGAGTGCCTGTTATCTTGGGATCTCCTGATGATGTGAAGGAGTACCTTGAGATAGTCAAGAAGCATTCAACTAAGTAAAGAAAGCTTGTTGAAGTCGCTGTGCAGAGGGGATTAAATGTCCTACAGTTGAACCAAAGAACACACTGCAGTACTGCGAGATTGAACTGTAGCAAAAGAGCAAATGAGCCGTATTTTCATAAGATTTTTTTAAAGTGAAATCTTGTGTAATTGCATTGTGCAATGAAAAGCATTAAAAGATTGCATTTAAATGAAGCATTAAAAGTTAAAGCAGTGGAAAACCACGTTTTCTTTGTCATTTGTGATTACACAAGAGCCACTCTTTTGCAAGGAAATACTATGTTGCCTTCAATAACTCAGCTTTCTCAGGCAAGTTACAGACTGTGTATCTTACAGTGAGTGACCTTTCCTCAACTGGTGTCTAGAGCCCAGAAGTTGCTCAGTATACTTCAGTTTGGGTTTACTCTGACCAAGAATTAAGATCTGTGAAACATGTGCATTAGTGTATGTTAATTCTGACACATACTATTAATATTGATGGTTGTCATTCTATCAGATCCAGTTACACAAGGTGGAAAATGACAGGTTGGAGTCGGGGGGTTTTAACTGGATAGGGAGGATGTGTGGACAGCTTGTACACATGATAGATTCTGCCATGATGGGCTGACTATCTGTGCCAGAAATTAACCTGTTTACTTGACTATGTGTTGCTAGCAACCTCCACCAGGTGTTCTTTGTGTTATTTTGGGATTGTGGATTACTGTGGAAAAGGATTCTGCTGTGCAAGTGGAGGGAAGGTGCAAAATCCCCAGAAAGCATACTGACTAATACACTGAATTCAGAGCATGCAGCTGAGAACAGGACTCTAGTGCTCAGGAGGCACATGCCTGTCCACCTGTCTGGATACAGTTCATGGCTGTGACTCACAAGCTTTTTGAATCAATTGAAATCTGCAAATCTTTGACATTTCTCACTGTCTACTTACCCCTGCCAAACAAGCTAAGGGACATGTGGATGTTGCTGTGGATAGACTGGCACCGAACATTGACTCAATCCATGGTCTATGAGGCCCTGTCTATGGGTGCCATGAGCTATACACCTGCCTGCCTGAGGACTTTGCATATCTGCAAATCTCAGTGCAGACAGACTGATTGAGCATGGTTCCTCTTGTAAAACAAGAAAGGAGCATAGGGGAACCTGGGGTCCATGGTGCCAAAGCGTGCTCTGTGAAGGCTCACACAGGAAAAAAACCTGGGGACCCTTGTTCTGACAGGTCATGTTGGGGCATTGGTAGGCATGCTGGCAAACCTTAAATAAATGCATCTATTCTCCAGAGTGATAGGGGACAGGATATTTGTGACAGGGACTGAATGTCCCAGTTTCTCCTTAAAATGTTGTTTATTATGAGTCTTTGCTAGTGAAGACAGAGTTTTCAGGGATCTGAGCCCTTAAAGGACTGTGACAGTGTTCCCAATAGTTTGGATTACAGTGCCTCAATAGTCTATTAGCATGACTTGGCAGACAGTATCCGCAGCAGCCATTTTTGTGTAGTTACACTAATTCCTTGTGTGCGTTCTGCCCTCATGCCTGACTAGAATCCCTGGACTGCATATATTTATTTTTAGTACACCATACTGGCAGCAGGTAAAGGTTATAGGAGGAAAGATAATACTGCCCGTGTTTGCTAGGTCAGTTGTGTTGGTTTTGCCTGAAGGCTGCCATTTTATAGTTAGCATTTTTCATGTTGTGATATGGGTTTTTCTTTCAGTCAGTAATGTTTAAGTCCACATTTGAACAACATCCTGGGACAGCCAGCAGTGGGGAGAACTATTCACATCCCCCTTCCCAGAGCTCTCCCTGCCTGTCGGCGCAAGGCAGAAGGGCTGGTTTGTCACAGTGTCTGCTGTCAGCCCCCATGGCACTATTTCCTACTGCCCCGCTTGAAGGCTGCACTGTGGCCTTTGGTGAAAGGTCACTGGCTCCAATTTCAGCTGGCGCCATCCAAGCGACTAACATTTTATACCAGTTAGGAAATGTGTCACCTTTAAGGCACAGGACTGGCCTATACACAAGTGGAAGTGTGAATCATCCCCAAGAACTCTTGTGTAATATTTATATTAGAGGGCAAATCTTCCACAGATTTGTCAAAATGAAGTGTTTATTTTTTTAACATCTGTATGCTGTTCCAATCCATCATAATAAGGGGTTCTTAAGCTTATAGAGAATCATCACCCATTTTTGAAACAATCTGATTTCTCCTCCCTCCCTAAAATGGTAATTATGTAACTTAATAATTCAGTCTAATCATTCAGGTTTTTATCATTGAGTGGGATCACAGTATTTAACAAAATAGAGTGAAGTTTTCATGCAATTCAATCATGCCTTTATCCACATTTTATTCTTTTATTTCTCTTCTTGCTACACTGTTGACTGCAATATTTATGGTAAGCTTGGTTGTAGAGTCCATGTTCTTTACATATTAGTGTAAGTTCATTTCTTATTGAATGAGTGTTATTTCAGCAGCAGCTCAAAGCATTGTACTTTATACATACTAAATAAAATCCAGTACCTGTAAAAAACATTCAGAGATTTTTCAGTTAAAAAAAAAAAAAAAGAAAAAAGAAGCAAATAGTGGACTGATTAGCTCTGAAAACACCCTTTGAACCACTAACTCCAAAACAAACTTTCTGTTAGAAGATGATCTGAACTTTGACTTTTTGACCAGTATAAAAGATCACTTGGAATCAACAGAAGATCTGCATGTGATGTTTTGATACATGTGAGAAGCCACAAACCAATTCGCACCCCATTGGTTATTTACTAATTTGTTTTGGTACATTTATGATATTTTAGCTACACAGCAGAGCGATTTTGCATTAAAAGCATTTTATTACTGATCAGGAATACTGCCCAGGCTGATAGCTGCCCTGACGGTGAAAATAATGTGCAGAATGTAATGGTTGTACTTTAAGCCAGCAGATCTCTCTGCATGTGTAATGTGAAGCCTGTCCCTTTATTCTGTTATTCACACCATGTGCTATTCCATAGCTTCCTAAATATGGCATTTTTGGTGGGTTTTGGTTTAGTTTTTTATTAAATCTGTTCAAAAAAAGTCTCCCAACCAGACAAAAAGTGCTCTGGAGTATTTGTCCTGTGATGTGAATGCTGTCATATACTTTTAACTAGAGCACAGTGGTAGAAAAGAGAAATCTTCAAGACTTTTATATCTTCTTCCACTGTTGCCTTAGAGAATGTAGTGCAAAACCTGCCCATTGCTCTACCTGTGCAGATCTGCTCACCCATCCTTCCTCCATCTTAAAACAGGATTGGAAAAACATCTCCTAAGCTAAGGATGTGGGAAGCAGCACTGACCTGTGTCTTTCTCCTTGTGGCTAGTGTTCAGTGCTGTCAATCTCTAAAACCTTTGTTTGAGGCTAATTCCAGAGTAGAAAACCTTAACATTCAAATCCCTCTAAAACTCTGTGAGTAACATATTGTTCATAGGTGAACAGACACTTCTATGAAAATCCAAAGAAATGCTAAAGATTATAAAAAGGAATGCAAAGGGAATCAAAACTTTTTGCTTTCAGCTGCAGTTCCTATTAAGAAAAACAAATCTAGGTGTGTTTGGTTACTGACTTTTGTTTCTGTCTTTCTGGCATTATTTTAGTAAATTTGTAATTATTTTAGTAATTTGTGTTAAAGGAATTATAATAATGAAACTCAAACTTTTCATCTGTAATTCCAGATTTTCTTGGTTTGCCTGTGGGCTTTCCAGATCTTCTACTAAAAAATAAGAGTGCTGCTAGTAGGCAAAATGAAGGCTACAGCATATAGTTGCTCTTATTGACTTCTCTGAGTGGGAAGACAGTGCTGTCATCAAAACCTGTAATTCCAGTCTTCCAGATAGCATGTATCTAGTTCACTGACATTTTTGTCTAACTTCCCATTAGCTTCATGTGCTCCAGGTATATTGCTTGTAAGGAGTTACTGGCAGCATAATTGCAAATTTGGGCATACCTATATCTACATGGTGAACTACAATATGAAAGCTGACATGAAATTTCATTTTATGACACTGACATGCTTTTATTACAGAAGCTTAGTTTGTAAATTATTGATGACATAATTACTTTGCAACTGGTCAAGCCACAGCTCTCCAATAATTCTCATTCACTATAATATCAAGCCCTATAATATTGCAAGCAGCCCAGACTAGGAGTAAAGTCATTAAAATGGGATTGCAGCAGGCCAGCTAGCAACATAAAACATCTTTAATGAATTTATTCTGAACTTCTCATTGATGCCCATGGGATACGCAATACCCCTTCAAAGCTCTCACCTATGCTGGAGGCCAAAAGAGGGTAGCAAGCAGGGATTATGTAAAGGGAACTTCACTGCCTTCATTTCTGGTGCCTTGCAAATTGTGCGTGTTGCCTTGGCTATGCTGAGCCCATTGATGAGCAGCATATTCAGGAAAGTCATTTCCAGCTAAGGAGCCAGCAAGAGTTTTGCATGATAATCAGCCTAACATACCATAAGAATACATAACTAGATCTGCACACACAGGTAATTTCAGTGTGTGCCAAGACTCACAAGCTGTGGTTGCTCAGCTGTAGTCCCATCTCAGGCTCCTTTCCTGGATCCCAGTGGAGCTGTGGAGCCAGCCTGGGGTGCAGTTATTCTGAGCACTCAATCACATGGTCTCAGAAACATCTTAATAAATTCTGACCAGCAACGCAGCCAACAGCTTTGCCTCAAAATAAAACAGCTCTCCAGGATCTCAACACAGCAAGAGAGCATCTTGTTCAGCTGAGCAGAAAGGAACCCTGGTACCTGGCAAAAATGACCGACAAAACCCCCTTCGAAACGGATATGCTGACTCTCACGCGATTTGTTATGGAGAAGGGACGCCGTGTAAAAGGAGCAACAGGAGAGCTGACACAGCTGCTCAACTCCATGCTGACTGCCATAAAGGCCATTTCCTCTGCTGTCAGAAAGGCAGGCCTTGCCCACATGTGAGTCCTACCTTGCGATACAGGGAGGAAGAAGAGGTAGAGAGACAGCTTCTTGCACAGGAAGGCTGGGGAGTGGGCAGGGATTCCTAAATAGTTCGGAAGTGTGTTTTTTAAGCTGGGTGAGGTCAGAGACTGGATTATCAAGAGTGGGAAGCAGGGAATCTCTCTTTCTGGATCATTTTAATATTGGACACAAGATAGATATTTAAATCTGTAATATTTCACTCTAAAAATGTCAGAACTTCAATGCAATGCTCACCTTGTTATCTCTTGTACTTGCTGATATTGATCTGTTTTTAAATATACTGTGAATTTGCTGAAAATCACACCATGATATTTTTAATGCAGAACATGTCACTAGGGTATTTCCTGCTAATATTCAAGCCTTCTGTTTAACTGTGCAAATCACAGTTCAGCTTATCTAGGGAAGCTGATTTTCTGCCTGTCTGCTGTCCATGTAATGATCTAAAGCAACAGCCCTGTGAGAACCCCCATAAGCTGCCATGCTTTTCTCCTTCCTTCCTCAAGTGGTATCCCTCAATCAGGGTTACAAGCAGGGAGCCTTAAAATGTCCTATATGAAAAACAAATGTAAAAATTTGGCATCTAGTGCTGTAGTAAATAGAATTAATAATTCCCTTAACAAAGCCTGGAATGCACTGAGCTGTTCCACACTGGCAGATAAAATAGACATCAGTCCAAGTCTTTTAATGGTGATCTAACTGAAGCAGTTCAGAGATATGAAATGCCCTAATAAAATTATGCATTTAAAATGGAAAGCTTTTGATATGTGTTGAAAGATGTGTTTCTAGACATGCCTGACTATGTGCATATACATGCAAACATGAAAGAAACAGGGCATACATTTGTGAAAGAAAGTCAGTATTTGTAATTTGTTGGTTTGTGGGTTTTTTCCCTTCCCGTGGAAACACCAAAATGTCCAACACCCTGGATTTCAGTGTTTGGTTGGGGGTTTTTTTGGTCCAAGTCCTCCATGATATTTGGAAATCATGATTTAATGTCTCAGCACTATCACCCTCACTTTATAGGCCTAAACCATAATTTGTAGAGAGGACATGAGACATTCTCAAAGTTAACAGCAGCACCAGGGTCCTATGCCCTTACTGCTGAACTGTGCTTTGCCTCTGTCCTTACTAGGTAAAACTGAGCTATTTTGCCTCCCTGACTTGGAAGAACAATTGCTTTTATGTCATTTTTATCTTTCAACAGGTAATCTCTGAAGTATTTATTAAATGCAGAGAAACTACTTGGTAAACTAGAAGTAGAAAAGCCACATAGCTTTCTTCCCTTCAGAAAAAACCCACATCCATTATGTTGAGGAGCAAATGCTTCTTTCTATAAAAAATAGCTTCAGATGTTGAATCAGAAATATCTAAAGAATCTAAACTACAAATGAGTAACTTGCACTATTTGAATTACTGAAACTGTCTATGAAGTTTCAGAAATTCCCTTGGCAAACTTTCAGCATCGGTGAGTGGCTTGAGTCAGTCTGCTCTGGTTTTTCTAGCCCCTCTAAATAAGAGGCTGTGACATGTAAAGAACTCAACATGGATTTTCAACAATTCTTCAATTCAAATGTGAAGGAGGACTTTTTCCAAGTCACAGTTCTGAACTGGGTGTGTGCCTGAAAACATACTGACTGGAGAATAAGTACCTAGCACTTCCTGAAAATCATGGTCCTTTCCATTATCCTAAATTCGGCTTTTGAAAACAGAGTGCCCAAAACACTGAACACTTCTGAAAAGCTCAGGCAACTTTGAGCTTTGAGTCAGACAAAAGACTTACCCTGCTCCCTGCTAAGGACTGCCACTTACCAACAACATCCTAGGGACTAATCACTTGCCCCTTTTGCCTTCCCTTTTTTAAAATTTTTCTTCTTTTTTTTTTTTCTTTCTTCTTAATGAATAAAAAAACTTTATCTATTCCCTGCATGATTTTTATGTTTCTAGGATGCCCAAATCATGCATATTAGGTCTAAGCAGTGCTCCATCAAGTGGAAATCTCAGAAACATATATACTACTATAGCATGTCATTAGCATATTCCTGAATTCAGGATAGGGAAAAGAAGCATCATCCTATCTAAGCTAAGCATCACCGAATAAAACAGACCTTGATTCTAAGATACAGTTTCATATGGCAAATTACCTGGGGATGTCTCTACATGTCCTGATTTGGGGCTGCCTAGGGACTGAATGAATGTGGGTTAAAAGACCATCATGGACCTCTGAGCAGCCAGTGGCAGAAAATAAAGTAGATGCAAACTGCCCGTTCTGCTTCCTCAAAGCTGCTGCCAGCTGCTTTGTGGGGCTGCTAGGGAAGCCTGGCGCCTACTTGTTGGGCTGTAGGCTCTGCTTCTGGCCTGGAGAACATCCAAGCAGAAGCAAAAGGACCCAGGTAAAGCCACAGAATTATACCATTGCCCTTTCTCATGCATGCTTTTATTTTCTATCAGCAGAAATAGTCTTATAGTGCACCTTAGTAGTTTAATCCAAAGAGTAGATAATGGTGTGGAAAGACAAGAGGAAGAAGCCACCCTGACTTGTTTGTTTTTGTTGTTGTTTTTTGGTTGTTTTTCTTCCCCTAAAGTCTTGCAATGTTCTCCCTCAGATTTCTTGACATTTTTACTATTCTGTAGGTTTGGTATAGCTGGCACTGTGAATGTGACCGGTGATGAGGTGAAGAAGCTGGATGTATTATCCAACTCCCTGGTGATTAATATGCTCCAATCCTCCTACAGCACCTGCGTCCTGGTCACAGAGGAAAACAAGGAGGCCATCCTCACCCCCAAAGACAAGCGGGTCTGTGCAGTTCCTGCATTCAGCGGGGTTATGGGCTCAGGCAGCAGCAGGTGGCACTCTTGCTCCAAGTATGAAGCCTGGGCCTGGCCCCAAACCAACACTTCCACAGGGGAATTCAGAAAATTTGCACAATTTCTGCATTGTTCTGATTAAGAACTGTGGTGGATGGCATGGTTTCAACAGCTAAAAGAGATGTGAAGAGTAAAATTATTATTATTAAAGTTTTTTGAAGGAGAGAGAATAATTATTTTTGAGCTTGTTAATGCATTCCAGATTCCAGGAGTAAGTGTACTATTACATTCCCTGACCGGGTTTTGGATTACATTAGTACTCAGGCAAGATAAAATGAGATGAATGGCTGGCAGAACTAGGTTTTATGTTACATGTCCAAAGGAAACACCTGACTGCTTCATCAGGCTTCCCCCAGGAAGGGATCATATTGCAGCAGGATACTGCTTATGCTGATGTAACCTGCCCTTTCCTGAAGATTTATCCATTCTGCCTTCTTACCCTCAAACTTCACAACACAGGGAAATCCTTTCATTTGGAACAAAAAGTAGCAAAACAAAACATATTTATTTAAGGAAAATAGTTGCTTCCAGAATGAGTCAGTCCTTTTGCTCTCAAATGATTTCTTGCACTGCTTGGCAGCAGCAGACTGCTCCTTTCTATCATCTGATTTTGTGCAATCTCAGCAGAAACACATCTTCTCCTATTTCTCTGGCAGCCCCTCAGGGACTTGGTGTTGTGCTGCAGGGCCAGCTGGGTCAGTAGTGAAAACTTCTCTGATGAGCTGTAACAGGACTAAAAGCAGTCATAAAAATGTTAGATTTGTCAAGTAAAAGGAAATAATAATGCAAAATGATGTATCATTTAATGCTCCCCTTGCCACTTCTGTTTTAGGGTAAATACGTGGTGTGCTTTGACCCCCTCGATGGTTCATCCAATATAGACTGCTTGGCACCAATAGGAACAATATTTGCTATCTACAAAAAGGTAAGAATATGGATGAAGCACACATGGCACAGTTCACTTGGTGAAAGCAAAATGCCTTGGGTTTGCCACCTTGCCTGGTTTCTTTAGTAGGTTCTTAAGTGTCTCTAGAAAAAACAGCCTTAGAAGAAGTAGAAGAAATAACACTTGAGATTCACGAGTGCTAAAATGCTGCCTGAATTCCTAGGAAGGAGACATCCAACCCCACGAAACTGTTAGGTGGCAGCACTTCCCTCCTGTAGACACCTACACAGGCGCTGGTTAGCTTCTTCAGTGACACTTGGCTCGCTGTTATGGTGCCGATGAATCACAGCATTTGTCCTCCTGGGCACTGGCTGGGGAGGGCTGGCAGCCTTGGACCATACCATGGTTAGCAGCGTGGTGACCTCCCAGCCTGAGCTGCTGTGCCTGTTGCAGATGGGAGTTTGTAAGCAGGGCAGCAGTGGAGGCTGAAGGAAGCAATCACCTACATCCACCGGGGCCCTGCCAGCACGTCTGCGCCCATGGGGCTGCACAGAACAGCAACTGTGCAGCCAATTACAGACACTAATAGTTACAGTCATGCCAAGTCTTGTGATTTGTTTGCTAATCTCCCAGCAGTTGGTTTTTTTCCCAAAGCCTGAGCTCATGGTCATATGACTATGAGAGACCCTCAGCCATTTGTACTGTAAAGTAACATTTTACAGTACTTGTGACTTCAAAGAAGTCTTTGCAGACTTCAGTGCTACACTTCAAACAAGAGAAGACATGTTTTTAAAGTCTCATCTTTTTAACTCATAATTTGCAACTGTCTAGTCCTTTGTTTTTCACTTTTCTTTTAGGCGATACACTAGTCATCCCTGTTGAGAATATATATCTAATAGTGAACCAAATAGCCACAATCTCAAGAGGGTAATGGCACAAGCCATTGTATGGCGTATGGCTGTCCACACTGTTAGTGGTTAGTGCAAACCCACACCACAGAGGCAGCACAGGCCAGACAACACTAGGATGATGCCTGGGTATGGTTTATGGAAAGAGCAGCCCAGGGACTACCACAGTACCATCCAGTATTTTGCTTTTTGCAGGGAAGAGACCTTGTCTGTGTGGATACGATCCATGAAACAATCTCTTGTGATAAGCAGGGGGGCCTCCACTTTTTTCATTTACCTCTCAAAAGACAGCCCAAATGACAACAGCAGCTTGCTATGTTTACAGTAGGTAATAGCTGCATTGTCCAGTACTCTTAAAAGTGGTGAGAACCATCTTACAAATACTAAACATTATCTTTCTCTATAGAAATGTTGTGTTAACTTACTCTATGTAACTCTAAAGTCAAATCCTCAGTGATGAATGTAGCTTAGATGGTTGAAATACAGATTAGACTTCTTTGCCATCTTTAATTCACCTGTAATGTGTGTAAAGACTATGGACTGCCCAGTTTTCCCTGGGATTCTGCTTCAGAATAGAAATATTTGCCAAATTCATAAATACTTAAGATTTCAAATAATTTTCTAATCCTTTCACAGTTGTACTACATATTAAGATATTTGTTGTAAGTACTGTTTCTAAGTTACTGGTTTCCATGTGGGTGGATACCTTTCAGTGCTTCATAAAAAGAAAATTACATTGATTTGTACAACTAGTTCAAATGAAAATGTTAGGATGAAGCAGTATTTGTCAATTAAAGAAGGACTCTACAAGAAAATTTTCAGTTTTCCCTGGAAAGTTAGAAACAGTGTTGGATTTACAGGCTTTCTCTTGCATAACACTTTCCATTAAAATGCTAATTACAAAGTACATGTTAATGAATGTGCCTTCCTCTCAGACACCACAATACCATACCAACACTATTTACCTTTAAACACTAGTAGCTTCAAACCTTTTGAAATGCTTAAGTAATAATAAGTGCTTTATTGATTGTTACTAAAGTGTAGTGTAAAAAGAATAAAAGTGAGAAGTTCATCCCAGTGGATAAGTATGAATTAAGAAAGAAAACATAATTTCAGGCTATTTAAGGTTCATGAACAATATTTTGGAAAAGCCTGAACGATTATAATTCCAAAGGATGAACCTTAGCACCTGTTCAATATTTGGCACCAGACACTTCTCAGATGAGTACATGGCTGATTTTCTCACCATGTCTCACCTTAATTTCATTTCCAAAGGCACACCATCCAAAACCAAAACATTGGACTCATTTTATGAAAAAAACTAAAAAAAAAAAAATAAAAAATTAAAAAAAAAAAAAAATATATAATAAGCACTTTTATACAAAGGCCAGACTTGGCCAATATATTTCAAACCTGAAAAGAGGTCTCTGACTGCTCCCAATCGAGAGCCTCCACCATGGTGGAAGGTACCATTCCCTTCTGTCAGAAAAGTACTGCATCAGTTTTTTAGAGGAAGACACTATGAAATAAATGCCATCTCAGGTTTATTTAATTTTCCACCTGTCTTTTGTTTTCTGAAACATGGGTAGTGTTGTTAAACAGACCAGAAATATCAGAAAAGTGGGGCTGAGGGAAGAGCCTTGCTGAATTAACAAGGGATAAGACCTTGACAATCACTGCCACAGAGGGGCTCTCAGTTACTGGAGTGTCAGGATGTGCTGATAATTAGTGGTTTTTTTCTTGGGTTCTTCCCAG
>JAWWEW010000088.1:34211236-34222174 GCA_035583185.1 Anabacerthia variegaticeps
TTAATTCCTCATGGACCACCATCAAAACATCTACACAAGACCCACCACAACTGACAAGCTTTAAAATAAACATTAATGTCAATCATACCCATTTTGTAGTCACAGGAGATGAAGGCTGGAACCAGCCTTCTCAAGTCCTCTTGGCTGTTCTTTCTTGCCCAGCCAGACACACTATTGTAAGCTGCGGCTGATGCACATCCCTAGAGGTGGATGGAAGTAATTGTACTAGATCTGCCTGGGCTACTGTTGTTCAGACATAACCAAAGTGCCAAATCAAATATAAGTGTCAGAAATTGAATAAAGTGCAAAGTAAAATGCCACCTGAATGTTCTATGTGGAGTTATATATTCATATCTGCACACATGCACACTTTACATAATCAAATGCATTTGTTATCTAATATGAACATTTATACCCTTTCAGTTACCCGTGTTTCCTTTACCAGAGAGCAGTGCACAACCTTGATTCCATCGTGTTGCACCATCTACCCTTTTTATTCTGTATTACTTGAAGCATTTTGTCTGTAATGTTAATTACAGCATTTATCTCTCAGTTATTCCCTCTGAAGGGTGTCAGTATGATAGCTTATGTTACATTTACAGAAAATTAATACCTCTGTTCTGTCTCAGATTTCTGATGATCTTGGATTAATAGCCTGGGCTGTAATGCTAAGGTGTCAGCTGTGTTGTAGGTATCATATTGATTGCATAATATGTATAAAATAACAAACTTTCAATGTCCTGTCCCAGCATGCACATGTATGCCCAACTTGTCCCGAACTAGAGGACACTATTTTGTTGCTCCATAGGCCTGAATATACACAAAAATGAAATCTGTCATACTATTTTTGAAGTACTGTTTTTATCGTTCATCATCAGAATTTAACCTGCAATCCAATGGTAATTTTTCCTCAGGAAACCGATGACGAGCCCTCTGAAAAAGACGCTTTACAGCCTGGACGCAATATTGTTGCTGCGGGCTATGCCCTGTATGGTAGTGCTACACTGGTTGCCCTCTCCACAGGACAAGGAGTGGACTGCTTCATGCTCGATCCGGTACAGACATGGTGCTAGTCTTTTAGAGCTTTCCATGCTTGCCTTTACTCATTTTTGTTAGTCCTTGTCTCTGTAAACTAGCCACTCTAAGCAATTCTGTTTTTGTGACCTGGGGCATCCCACCTCCTGTTTACAAGTATTTACTAATACAGGAATGACCATGTTGGCTGAAATGCCTGTTCGGGGTTTTTTCCTACTCAATAGATGAGAAATTAAGTTAAATTCTTAGTTAAGCATTTGAAACACGGTTCACTCAAACCAACATTTAAGAAAATTGAACTTAGTTTGAACAGTGTCTTTGCCTTCACTTAGAGAATTCTGCTTTTTGTTCTTGATTTTTCTGTCTGAAGAGGAACATCAGCATGTTCACTATTTGGACTTAGGCAAGGACCATTTTTTAATATACAGTTCATGCACAGCAATGTTTGATTTCCTGAATACAGTTTAATTTTATGGCTGTCACCTAAGCTGCATACCCGAAAATTTGCAGAAGAACATCCATGCCTATACAATTGGACATATGCCACCTGTCTCCACCACTCCCCTCCTTGGTCCCCCAGCTGATGAGCCAAATGACTGTTATTGTGGGAATTCAGGAAGAAAATTCATTTGTAAAACCAGCATTAGATGTGGCCAATAACAAAGAAGGGTTGGGGTTTTTTTTTTAATAAAAGGTCGCATTATTATCAAAACTCCTTTTAACCTTTATAAATAGTCTCATTCCAAGTGGAAAGAACTGTGCACTGAACTGTTCTGGTTAGAGACAGAGAACCCAGAAGCTGAACTCAGACTGCAGACAAAAACACCTGGAGGTAGCTGACCACATTCACTTTAAGATATCTAAGACAAGACAGACAAGAAGAGTTCAAAAATCAGAAGACAGTTTAATTTCTTACTTAGCAACCTTATGATTTGTGGACAGAGATTCATGCTCCATAGGCTTTTAGAGCTGACTGGTGTTCCTTTGATATGCTAACCAATACAGCCAATTTGCTTTTTGTTTATAGTACCAATGTGACGCGTTTTCATTAACTTCATTCAGTTTCCTTTGCTTTCTGCTCTTTTTGAAATACTGTGAGGTTATACACCAGACTGGTGCTGGAAGGACCATGCACTGCTAGCATTTCTGCCTGTTCAGTGTGGCAAGTGTTACAGAAAGTCAACCAAATTTTCTGCTGCTTGCTAATATCTTATCTATTCTATCCTCCAGGGTCTCGGTGAGTTTATTTTGGTGGACAGAGATGTTAAAATCAAGCAGAAGGGGAAGGTATACAGTCTCAATGAAGGTTATGCGAAGTATTTTGATCCTGCAATGACAGAATATTTACAAAAGAAGAAATTCCCTGAGGTAAGAAAATACTAGCACTGTACCCGATGTACTTTGCACTGGCAAGCACTGCATTCCATGCAGTCCTGGCTGATGGGAAAGGATTTGAAGGCCTCCCTGACTTCAGAACTATTTAACCCTTTCATGGCATCAGATCCATTTTGGGGATGTATCTAATGTTTTCTTCTGGTGTCCTGACATCTTTTATGACTTAGATCTCCATAAATGAAATCATAGCTTATTTGTCACTGTGTGAAGGAAAAGCTGCCGAAGAACCAGATTTTTCAACAAAGATCTGAAATTGTGCCAGCTATAGTAGGTGGTACCCTTGTTTTCTAGCTTTATATGGATATGCAGTTCAGTCATATGTGCAGCTGGGCATTTAGAGACAGATTCGACATACTGTCCAGAAGGTGCTTGCAGAGGTCTGGGTGGCATCACTTTCTGGTACATGCTTGAATCTGAGAAATGCAATATCACTCCTATACGGTCAGCTTGTATCACATGGAGTGTGAACCAACCTATAGGTTGGGAAAAACCCCACAAATGGTGCTAGGCAAAATTTCACTATATTCAGTTGTTAAAAGAGAGGCATCCCATGTCTGATGCATGGGCACATATAGCTCTGTATGGCCTCTAGTCAGTGCTAGGAGGACAGAACACAAACTCTCAGTGTGGAAAGCTGGAAGCTCTCTAGAAAGTGTGCCTGTGTGACCAGTAATTCATAATGAACTATGGTGACATGGATCAGCTCAGGATTTAATTTGGTCAGGAAAGGGGGTTTAAAGCTTTTTCTCAAAAACCTCACCAAAACCCATCATATTAGTTTTTAAGCCATCAGTTGTCAAGAATACTCACGTATTTGTCATGCTAAAAAACATGAGTGCTGTATGAGGGAAACATAATGTGTAAGCATGTAGACTATATTGCTGTGATAAGCTCCTCCCTCTGAGCTGAAAATCTGGATTCAATACATTGGCTGTAGCTGCAATGCTGATCTCATATCTAAACCTCTTTTTAGTATTGCTTAGATTGTAGTTACAGAGAATGCCACATCACAGCATTCTAAATACATTAATTTTGAATATTTGAGTTAATTCTAAAACTTCAAAGTCTGTGTTCAGTTCAGCTGTGAGAGAAGCAGAAGCCCACAACACAAATTTCATACTTCCTGAAATCTAATCCAGCTGGGAAAGTGAAGACATCTGTGCTTCTCATTCTGCTCACATTATGCTAGTCTATGTATTCAGTTTAATGCACTAAGCCTGGATTTATTAATTTGTGTTTGAAAAAGTACCTGAGTGTTATTCAAAGCAAAGCTCTTAAACAAATGCATTAACCCAAGGCAATTATGAAAACACTGAGGAGATTTCAGACTGAGTGGAAAGACCAGACAGAAGTATTTCACCACAGGATCAGTGAGGACAGCTCTATCATGTGACCCATGAAGTCCTTGAGTTAGGATTTACTGGAAAGACTAATTTTCAAACATTATTTTATCTCAACTCAGTGTTTCATCTGAGAAAAATTTATTGACATTTTTTTCTCTAAGGCAACATAAGTTGGCAGAAAGTATTTTTGTTACTTTAAAGCAAACAGCACAGAAGTGTATGGGTTATTTGGGGCAGGGGATGTCTCCTCAAGAGTGCTGAACAAGGACACTGTTTATCTGCTCAGAATTGTATGGTTGTTTGCATGAGAAGGGCTGAGGCACCAATGTTATGACACGTGATGTCCCCAGTGTTAAGGAAGTGCCCTGCCCATCTGAAAGCTTGCTATGAACTTGAGTTTTAAAAACAGCACAACTCAATTCCTTCAAAAAGTACATTATATTTGCATTGTGGGAGGACAAAAGAGAAAAGGTGTTGCCATTCCAACGTAGCAGGAAATTTGCTTTCTGGCATCATCTGTAAGTCTAACCAGCTACAGGTACATTGTTGATGTTCCTACCTTACCTGCAGCAGCCAGGTGAAGCATTTTACAGGTTTGGTCTTTGCCTCCTCCTTTCACCATGCAGAAGGGCAGTGAGCATACCTGCTGAATACCTCCTGCCTGTGATTTGAGGAGGAATTGTCATGTGGGCCATGGGAGGACACTGTCTTATTCAGGCAGGTCACTCACCCTCTCTTCTTCTGGCCACTAGAAGTCAAGAGATTAGGCACTCATTTTAGCTGTTTTTCACTTTTTAATAATTTCTGTCCTTTGATCTTTCCTCTATTAACTCCTTCCCGTGATTCTTGGTCAACATGCTGTTTAGATGACTTTCTAACATTGCCACAGAAAACTGAAAAGTTAAAAATAAAGCAAGTAAACAAAGTCTAATGATGTCCATGACATATCCCATGTTCTGTATCAGTACCATCATCCTTTTGCAAATAAACATTTTAACTCAACTATTTATGAGTAGAGTAGACATTTCCCCTTACTATCTGAGAACAATGTCCCAGGTCAGACTGTTGGACTACAAAGCCACATTGACCTTCCAGGTTTCTTGTGAATTGCCATTCAGCTAAGGCATCAATTCTGAATAAAAAGCACCAGAAAAGTGCTGATGTTCTGCAGGCCTGTTGTAAACCTCCTACCACTGTCATGCATGTCTCAGCAGGAAATATTTGTTTAGCCACATGTCTTGTGGTATGAGAGTGAAGCTAGTTTTTTGTTAAGCATGACAATCACCCTGCTGCTTAACCAGCTTGAAGAGCAAGCTGCTGTGTGCAAGGTTGCCTGTAATGCAACAGATTTACTCCAGTCTGCAATGTCTAATGGGGACTGTTGGGCCAGAAGCTTTCTGAACAAATTTCACTCTAACTTCTTCCCAAAGTGGATTCTTCCTCCCATACTGCTTGCAGGGCCCTAGCTTCTCTCTGGCATTGGTTCACTGATAGTAGAACTTGGAAACATGCTGTGGGCATTGTCATAGTTTGCTATTCCATCTATTTTTATCTTTGCTTCCCACAGTCAGGCACAAGAGAATTTTAGTCTAATCACAGCTTGCTGATTGAGAGCTATACAATGGAGACTCCCTGGTTAAAGGTTTGTCTTAGCAATATCATCAAAAATATGCCATCAACAGCATATTTCAGTATGAAGCATCCCATTCTTCTTCCAGCCAGCCTAGTTGTGTCCAAATGATACAAAAACATAAAACTGCTGTGCTTTTTTTCACCACATCTGGGGTGTGAGGGATGCAGGAAGCTCCTGCTGAAGTCTGTAGAAATGATTTCTTTCCTCCCCTCTCCTAGTCATCGTATTAATATAAGAAAATCCTGGTCTTGTTCTGCTGTGGAGGAACAAATCTGTCATAAATTAGTAGAATAAACTAGTGAGAAATTGACTTCTATCACAACATGAGAAAAAAAAAATCACAAAACCTATCTCTTCTGAGTAATTTTTATGCCTCTGCATCAAGGAAAAAAAAAGAAACAGAAAGGGTAAAACTAAGAGTAACCACAAGTTTACTCAAACATCATGGGTACTGACCAAAGGAACATGAAGGTTCTCAAACTCTTTCCTTAGCATCAACTGAATGAGTCAGAAGTGCTTATTGAGCAAACACACAGCTTGCCATTACTGAGAACTTGGGATGAACCTGTATAGTATTCATGCTCTGTTATTTTGTTTGAGAAGAAAGCCTGGGCAATGTGCCAACACACATGCAACACCTATTAAATTTCTCCTCTGTAAGAAACATGCATGACCTACAAAACTGAAGAAACAAGAAATATCTATTTATTCCACCTGTGCAGGTACCTGGACAATAAGGGAAGTGAAAAATTTCATTTCCGTCTATGGGTCAAGTGATAATCTTATCAGAATGGAGGAATTTCTCTTCTGCATTTTTCTCAGCACAGTCTCAGCACTGTGTTTCTAGGAGTTGAATTTTTACCAGGGTAAGAAGCAACCAAAATTGTCAGTGGCATCTCATTAGTTTAGAATATCCTGACTTGGAAAGGAACCCACAAAGCATCCTTCACGTAAGACTGCCCATGTTCACACATAAATTGTGTAAATAATCTGCACATGAATAGGAAATATAGTGCATTCCAAACATGTCTGATGATTTTTACACAGGTGGAACAGCTATGCAGCTCATACTCATTAAGTTTTACACCTGTGTGTTGCAGACTCCTTATTTGATAGTCAGAAGCAATTCTTAGCAGTCTGTTTCAAGGGCTGCTTATTGTTGATACATTATGACTTTTCTTAATGTTCAACAAACTTTTCTTAAGACTTGGTTCATTACCTTTTGGAACTATAAAAGAGTGGTTTTCCTTTGATAGTATTTTAAAGGTATTTTGAGACTGTTATCCACATCTTTCCCAGACCAACTGTAAACTTGCTTTGGTCTCTCTTTAACACCTCTTAAGGTGTTGCTTTTTCGGGTGTCAGACTTTTACATTGTAAAGTCACAAGTGCAAACAGATGTGTGATGGAGAAGCTATCACTTAAACTCTAAATATTATTCAATTATTTGAGTGTAAGACATGAAAAACAAGGGAGCAAAGACTTAAAAGTGTTGTTCAGTTGTGCCTTGAAGTAATAGGTCCAGGTGTAGACAAACTAAATATAAAAGCTCCAGGCTGTGTCTCATCCATAATGTCTTTTACAGTTTCTATTGTTTTCTTCTGAATTTTTGGTAGTTCTTCTAACATGTACAAAAGAAAGAATCATGAAAACTGACACGTGCACAGCTAAACAAGGGTTATTACATAGGCTGGAAGAGGTCTTTCTTCCAATTTTACTATCAGCTATATCAAATATCTAAGCTGTATGTTTGATATTTTAGGACTCACATTCCCAGCACTTTGTTGAATTATAATGTGTGATTTCATGAGAATCTCTACTTATTTTAAAAGAGAGTAATTATCAAAAATGCATTGAACAATTTGGAAAAGCAATTTTAAAATAGAATGACGTTTTTCTCTATTTTTGTGTTCTCCTCACAGGTGTTTTTTCTCCCTGCTAACCTTATGATTTTTTTTTGCAATGGGTGACTAACTTATGATATCTGAAGGTCTTGGAAATGACATTCCTGAACAAGTTCCCTATGTATTTCTCTGGACCCAGTACCACCACAGGGCAAGCTTTGTAAAAGCAGTAAGATTTTTTATTAGAAAACTGATCCAGATAGAAAAACTTTTAGCATTGCAATGCAGAAGCACGTATGTGTACTAAATGTGCATAAAGTCCCAGTCTCTAATAATTTTCTGGGGAGGTGCAAATTCCTCCTCTGCTTCATTGAAGACAGAGAGACATATCAAAAGACCAGCAGAATTCTTCTCATAAAAACCTTCCTTTCACTTTGTACTTCATATCTCGTCTTTATAAAATGATGGTAAAAGTCACTTCATTTTTTTGAGGAGAGCTTATTTTGTCTACTGTGTGTACTTCTCTTTGTTCAAGACACCTGGATTATCTTCTACTTTTCCTACCTTACCATTCTTATGGCCAGCAAACCTGAGACTGACATGAATACTTCCCTGGTTTCTCTTGCTAAAATGACCTGTCCAATAACATTAATTTCTAAGATGAGGACAAGGAAAACTACATTTATGAATAAATTGCTATTTCTCTAACTACGCAGCTACAACCAGTTTCACCACTTGATAAATAAGCTAAAAGGTAAAAGTTGGAGTGCTCTGGGAACCATCTGGACGTGTTTTAAAAAGTGCCATCTTTCCTCATGTCTTGGCTTAGGCACCAGGCAAGATTTAAAAATCAAATGTGTTCCTTGTTCTGATAATATGAAGTAGTTTTCACTCCCTTGTTTTTTCACAGACTGGGGGTTGATTCCAAACTGTGCACTCAAATTACAGGTACCCCACTTTGTACACAAAGCACTTATCTGAGAACCCTGTACAGGATCCCTATGTCTTACAAAAGGCTAAGCTTCAGGCTCCTTTTGGTATTTACAGTATCCATAAGCAGCCATGGATTTAAGCAGCTCTGATTCCTGTTTCATAAAAAAATTACCTTTTTCCCATCCTCCTTGCTGCCTAGCCTTGTAAATATAATGCTTTGCTGTATGTTTTTCAGGATGGCAGTTCCCCATATGGCGCCAGGTATGTGGGCTCCATGGTAGCTGATGTTCACCGCACATTGATGTATGGTGGGATCTTCATGTATCCTGCTAATAAGAAGAGTCCTAAAGGAAAGGTATATAATTTGACTTTTTTTCTGATGAACTTAGCCAACCTAGCACCTCTGGTATTACCAGAGATGTAAAGGAATAGTTTAGATAAATTAACAGATAATAATTTTCCATCCCTGAAAAAAAATTATTAATGCATATACTGGTCAACAATCCAATCTAGGCAAGAAATTTAGGCAATTGCCAATTTAGGCCAGAAATCTTCCCGGGTGTTTTTATATTACAAACTGCTCAAATGGCTTTCACTGCATCCTAGGACTTCATTAATTTTTCTAAACATAAACATTACAGTACTGTAGAAACCCATTGAGATAGCTATACATACCTGGCATATACAACACAGACCTAAGGAAGACCTCTGCACTTTAAACTGGCAGATAGAGTTATCCCACCAACAGATGGGATATGTTGAACTCCAGAGAGGGTTTTGTCCAGTGGTAGAAAACCAAGTTTGCCTACCTAATCTTTCCAAAGGGCACTGAGCTTACTATCACCAGTTCTGCAAATGTGGGCTTATAACACTTGACCACAAAAACTGTATTATTGAAAGGTGAGTTTCATGCATGCTGAGATCAGTAGTTTGGGAAAAGGTGGTTTCCCACTTGGACACCTGTGCAAAACACACTGTGACTCAATGCAGCTGAACGCAATGCAGTGAATCCCTGAAACTGATGGGCCATGAATCATAGTCAACCTCAACTTTTCTCCTCCTGTATCAGATACACTTATTATCAAATTTCTAAACAAATATGTTTTAAAAGAACCTTAGTCATATAACTGATCTGTGGACCACCAGTAAACTGCAGGTAATCCTTAGAAAATTATTGGCTCAGTGCATAACAGATTGGCCATGACATTCTGATGTAAAGACCACCTTCTTTCCTGATCTTCTGTTCAAATGTTTTTGCATCCATGACTGGTATTTGGAGGAATCTGTCCATATAATTTTAGTTGCCCCATCTCCCACACTGGTACCAGAACATCCTGATATCTACAGTCATTAGGAACTGTAGTTCCATCATTGGTGAGCTTGTGTTTACCACAATAGCAGTAGATCCAAATACTCTTCGAACTAAAAACTGGAAAAGTATTCTCTTCAGCATATACAGCTCAAAATGTCTGCATATTTGTCCAGGCAAAATTGCTTTTAATACTTGAATCATCATCATGGGAGCAAAAGAAATAAATAAAAAATTAAACAAACAAACAAACAAACAAAAAACAAACAAAACCAAAGAAAAAAACCCCAGCCCAAAAAAGCCCTCATTAAATGATGTGGGTCTGTTTGTGCATCAGAGCAAGAGACAGAAAAGGAATCTGCTGTGTGTGAAAAAAGTGGGTTTGCTGACTGGCCTCTTCGAATTAAACTTTTTGTCTTGAAATCTGAATTAAATCGCTCTTCATGAGAGAAAAAAAAAAAAAAAAAGAGAAAGGACAAATGAACAAGGCACATATATAATCTCATAGAAATTAATCTTTCTGAAGAGTTAGCCTACATTCACTGTTGAATTGCTCTGGCTGGCACTGTCATCATAGAGAAAGTAATGAAAGAAGGAGAACTATGCTATCCTTGCAAATAAAATTTTCTTCTTTCCTTCACAGAGTGCAGTTGTATATAGCTCTTTTCACAAAAATCTTTTCTTGTTGGAGAAATAATGCCTTTATGGCAGGTGCCCTGATCATCATTCCCCTGAAAAATATTCTATGCACTTACTTAGAGATATGAAAGGAATCAAATGTCAATGGAGTTGATGAAAAGTCTTTAGAGCAAAGCCAAATGACATGCATATAGGCCCTAACAAGCACAGCTACTTCTCTAAGTTAAAGAAAGAGAACAAAATACTCAGTAAGCAGTACAGAACTGGCCAAGAAATAGATCCTTTTCTTAAATCAGGTGTGTTGAATAATATTTTTTATGAATTGAAGGCTTATAGTTCTCTATTAGGTGAAAAATTGTTAAACCTATCTGAAGACACAGCCCACGTGAAGATCTCTAAGTGCAATTGCACTGCTGCCTGAAGAAAAACTGCTTTCCTTAAGTTGCATAATCACACTTAAGCAACAAGAAATGCACCACGTGGTTCCATGGTGATACCACTTCTGTTTTGTGGCTAATGATCTTCCAAAAGTGGGCCAAGCAATGAGAAGAACAGTGAAGGCTATTGATCCTATGTTGCCTGTCAGATGGAGTCGTTGTACCAGAAGTAGCACTTCAGTGGGCTTTAAAGATACGAATGAAGGTAATATGGCACTATTTAAGTTTGTGGTATATCATGGTTTTATTACTGTGTGCTAAAGGTATAATGGGTAGTGAAATCCTTTGTTCAAGCCATTTCTCTGTCTCTATATACAGTTGCATTCTGTCACACTTCCTTTTGAGCAGAACACATTCTCTCTTTTGCACA
>JAWWEW010000088.1:34226647-34241942 GCA_035583185.1 Anabacerthia variegaticeps
GAGGCTGGAAGATGTGGCTGCCAAGCCACTCTCCAGCATCTTTGAAAAATGATGGAGAACAGGAAAGGTGCCCAATGACTGGAGGAAAGCCAGTGTTACTGCCATCTTCAAAAAGGCCAAAAAGGAGGATGTGGGAAGCTACTGGCCAGTCAGCCTCACCTCCATCCCTGGAAAGGCAATGGAACAGATCATTCTGGAGGTCAACATCAAGCACATAAAAAAAACGCTGGTCATCAGGAGTAGTTGTCCTGTTGGTGCTCTGGTGCTGCTGTCTCAGACTTTTCACTGCCTAAGGAAATCAGAAGTCAGCTCTGAAACTAGCAGACATTCATTGACCAATGAGAGGAAAAATTAACAATTAAAAAAAACGCATGATTACAGTGAGTCATAAGGGTATGAAAAGTTGGATTTTGGTCACTTTAAATATTAGACACCTTTATAATCCTCCGGTCTCATGATCTTTCTTTAGGGGACCTCCTTAATGTAATGTGCCCTCTGCTCGTTTTTACCCCTGCTTCACACTCAGCCATGCTGATATAAGACTTTATTAAGAACACTCTGTGAATTAAATTAGGACACAGAGAGGAGTTAAAAATATTCCTGCCGAGAACCTCCACTAGTTATTTTTTAACTTACAACTGTGTTCTATTATTTATAAAGAAGAGGCAGACTGAACAAACACAGACAGAAATTATTCAGGATGAGTATTTACCCTTAGTTATTGTTATCCCACGGTGAGGATATGATTTCAGTACTGCTTCAGGTATCAAAGCAGTCTTTCTGCAGACCTTTATCTGGCACTTTTTAAAGCTGTGACAACTGCCCAGGATCAGCAAGTACAGCACGTACTTGTTTATTCTGTTCCTCATCACATGCTATCAACAGCAGAACACAAGCAACACTTAAACGCTGCAGATTGAAGAGGAAGCAAAAAAAACTGCAAGGGTTTAGGTAATAGCCAATTTTTTACTGCATGATGCAATTGTGCACTCTGACTATGAAACCTACTAAATCAGTTTTCCTGGAAAAAAAGTATGCACGTGGTATACATCTGCATATATATATGTTTATATATATATATATATTTTATACATATGTTGTCGTTTTTTCTCTGTCTCCCAGAGTCTCTATATAGGAATACAAACAGATGGTGATGTCACTAATTTGAGAAATTTCGTTGCATTTTTAAAATTGGAAACATAACACCAAGCGTAATTTGAGGCCGGTCTAATTAAACTAACAATACCAGTACTACATCAGTAGGATCACTTGTAACTTGGTCCTGTTCCCAAGGGGCCAAGAGAAATGAAGGGCATAGCAAGAACAGAAACTCAGTACTCCTCAGCATAACCACAAGGCCTCTAAAATCCACCCCTTTTTAGGAAATGCTGAAAGTAAGTTTGTATTGCAGTGGGTATACGCAGCCCAGTGACTAAGATCTGTGTTCCTGCTGGCAGGATACATACACCTGCACACTGCAATGGGTCAGTCATTCAGTGCCCCACTTACTGTCAGCATAAAAGCACCCAAGTTGCCTCTATATCAGTATGGATTCACAGTAAAATCTGCATACAATCCCAGCTGCTAGCCTTCCCACGTTTCTTTTCCTCAGTTTGCACTAGAACCACTGCTAGTGGAAGGGCCAGCACAGGGACACTGCTCTGACAAACAGCTGCTGTTTGGGTGGCTGCTGATGCTTAAATGACAACGCTCCCAGTTTGTGGGCTGCTGCTGAATCTACAAAGAAATCCATATCTTCCCTGTGTAAATAACCTCAAATGCAGATTAAGAAAGCAGCAACTTTATTTAGTGTCAGCTGTGGATTTTCTTTGCTGGAGTCCTGCTTTGATCTACACTAGCTGCCTAAGTACTTGTATGTATTCCCCCACATGTAGCACAACCCTGCAGTCAGACTACTACACTGAGTGTTTTAAAAGCTCAGGGTAAAGTTTCCCTTCCCAGAGTGATACTAGTTCAGACCATTTTTCTGGACCTCTCTGACACAGCCACAGAGTGAGGGGACAACATCTACAATGCACTTGTGGCACTGGGACACGACTTCTTTTCATGATCAGCTGCCAGGGTATCTGAGGCTATTCAGACAGCTGAGAAAACAAAGACATAGATTTCTCTTCTTTTAAAAGAATCAGAGTCTACTTAGTGGTTGGAGTGGTGTGAAAGGGGACACACTACAAGCTGCCATCAACACTGCCAGGAAAAGCAGGTAGTGTTTGTGATGAAGTTCATTCTGACTCTTCCTCCATGCACAGAAGTCAGCAATACGTGATATTATTCCTCAGATACTCATCAGCATAATACAAAGTTGAAAATACATGGAAACATCTAGTAGATGAAGTAACAGACATGCATCTAAATATTAGCTCACATGTATGCCTTTGTATCAGAGTTCAATATCTTCTTGACATAAAATTCTGTATAAATAAACCAATGCCCATTTGATTTCCTATCACTTTTGGAAGAAGATGTGGAATGTATACTATTTCATATTGTACTAGGTATATAACATGTGACTGTTGTTAAAACACTGGTTGCCAAACTTGTTCCCAAACAGAATTCTTCTTTCAAATTACTGAGCATATGTTTGCATATATTTCAGAAGTAAACCAAAGGCAAGTGACCTAAACCTGGTGGTGTCCAATAACACAAGAAAACAGAAACCCAGCCAGTCTTTAATAAATGAGCAGTTGTGCACTAATTACTTTGACTGAGAACTAGGTTAGACTGAGCAGCCAGCCCCAGAGAGGCGGCCTTGTGACTACAATCACAAGATGGGGGATCAGAGAACAGGTTGGGGCTGGCAGGCTTCCCACCAGTCTCGTGGCACCCAGCCCGCCTGTGCTGCTGGCCTGCCAGCCCAGCGCTGTGAGGAACTGATCCTGGGCCCTCGGCAGCTGGAGCTCATCCTTCCCTGAGAAAGCAAGACAGCTGAAATGCAGGTGCTCTCTGAAATGTAGACTGTAGAATCTATTGTGTCTCTGAGCATTTGTATCAAAAGTCGGTACCTAATTCTATTTGCAATAAAACATACACACATGGAGTTTTGCTGGTTTTTTTAAAATAAAACCAAGTGATACTTCTGGAAAAGTCAGGGAAAACTTTTCTCCATTTATAAAATGCAAGCTAATTAGAGGCAGACCAAGAAAGAGCTCTTAGCTTACATGGATTATGCTACACAGTTTGATTCATTGTGAGAAAAGGGGGGTTAGTGGCTGTGGAACAGAAGAGGGGGCTTAATAAGAGGAAAGATTATATAATAATTAACTTCTGTAAGCCTGCAATGGTAAAAGTATCTATTTTCCAGAGACATCCAAGGCCCAAAAGTGGGTATAGTAGAGATATGAACACTGAGAAAGAGGATCAACACACAGTTACCCAGAAGTACAGAACCCCCCAATTTTTGATGAGACAATCCCTACTATTCAGGCTTCATGTCATCATGGACAATGCTCACAAATTCCATGCATTGCTACTGAAAACACCTTCAGTTTTCGTTCTTAGCTTTCTGCAAATACAGATGTGGTTTCAGAAAACAAAACAATAAAAACCTCAAGCCAAGCATGTGATCTGATTCCACCAAACCTATTTTAATACTTTGTGGAGATAGGATTTCCCACTGAGATCTGCCCTGAGGAGGTTGCTCAATGATTTGCATCATGGTTTTGCAGGATTCTGTTCATCAGAAGCCAAGCAACCTGGTTTCTGGTAGCAGCTTTTGTAGTTCTGACCACTGCAATAAGTGAAGGGAGTTTGATGAGACAGCTTGCAGACAGTGTTGGCCAAGACAGCTATGTACTCCCATGCTGATAAACCGAGTTTGGCCTAAGAATTGTTGCCAGCTGCAGAGCAGATTACCTGGTGAATATTTTATCACTTTTGAAGAGATGCCTCCGCAAAGGAGATAATATACCCACTCAATTACTCGATCAGCTGTGCTGGAGCTGAATGTGCAGGGCCAGCCTAATCCCAGCCCGGGGCACGCCCGTTCAGGATGTCTCATCTGTCTCATTGATTCAGCAGGACGCTCCAGTGCACTGTTGGCACATGCCCGGAAACAAAAGAGGTCAGCTTCTCTACATGCCCAGCTGCTGCAGCACCAGTCTCGTCATCACGCGCTGAGAGGAGCATTGCTCTGAGAGGCTGTGCCAGGTGATGCACCATCTGGGTTTTGCCCTTTTGATTGCCAGGTTTCCTGTTTTGTTCCTGCATGGACAATTTTCTCCCTTTTAACAACACAGCATGATTTATTATCCCAGTACAGGAAGAGAGAATGGAGACTGCTCAAATGAAAAGAAAGCAGTGAGAATAAGTGGAAAGGGCCGTGCAGGTAAATGTAGATCTCAAATTAAAAGTCAGTAAAAGAATAGGAAAAAGGATGTTTACCTTTTAGCTCTGTTGAAGTTACACTGGGAAAAAACAAATCGAAAGGGGGAGGCTAGCCTTCTCTCAGAAGTACACACACAGCTGCTAATCAGCTGCACAGCCTCTGGCAGATGGCCTCATTCCTTTTGGCCTTCTTCCTCTCCCACTCTTCAGCTCTGTGTGAGTTTAGATTAAAAACTCAGTGGGAAGGGAGTTTCTTTTGCACGTGGTTTGCAGAGCACGTAACAAAAAGGGGCGATCACGTTTGTTGAAATGTCTGGAAATACTGCAACTGAAATAACACTTCATAACTATCCCTGATGGGCATCCTGTGCCCCCAGGTTTGCGTCTGAAATGCTCTATTGTGAGAGAGACGTGATCAAGCCTCATAACAGCACTGAATCAGAAAACACAGGTCCCCTCCAACTCTTCCTGTGACTAGCAAGCAACAAACAGCAAAAAGGCAGTAGGATTTATTCTTAACCCTTGCACAGGGCATTAGAATTTTAATATAAACAGAGAGAAGTTTCTTTCAGCTACAGGAGAGTATTATTATAAATCTCCAAAAGCCAATGCAATTTCAAAACACAGCTGATTTTTTCAGTATATATTTCCTGTTCCAAAAAAAACCCTGCTGTCAGCCAGTGATTCGCACTTGAATGAGGAAAGGAATACTGCTAAACATGGCTGAGCAGAAAGAATGTTAAAGCAGCTATTGAAAAGAACTTGCATTCACAATTCTTGCATTCCTGTGCTATTATGGTAAAAGATTATGCTATATGTTTGGTCATACACTTATCTAGCAAAACTGGACACCTGCAGACGCAGCAGTGAATTGTTTTGATGGCCCTACCTAGGATTTTTTTTGTGACTTGTTACATGAGGATCATAAAGTGATATAGTACAGAGATATATTTAGAGTAAGTGGGAAAAACTACCTGTGACTTGGCAACTCCGAAGCCACCTCATTTGACCTTTGGATTTTAAGCAGGAGCAGGAGCATTCCAGGATGTGCTAGAGCTCCAAGGAGTTCTCAACATCCCGCTTCAGCAGGAACTTCTCAGATACCCTGAGCCAGCCTGAGTGTCTGAGTGTCTAACAACCCAGAATTTATATTACATAGTTCTATGTCATGGCATGCATGCTGTGCAGAAAGCTTTCACTCGTAATTAAGAAAAAACAATCAGCTTTCTTATTAGAGCTTGGATTATTTCAATGTCGGTTCCTGAGAAGGCAAATTTTCCCTAGCAGAGGCATAAAGTAGCTTCAGAGGGCCCTCAATGGCACTCCAGGAGAGCACAGCTAAACCCTTCTCGCCCTGGAGGAACACACATTAACATAGACACAGAACTTTGAAATACAAAGTTAATTCCAGATGAATATCCCAAGTGTCACTAAGCATACGAACAACACTTACTAGGCTGGAAAATCATCTCTTCCTTGCTCAGATCTCAGGCCAACCACAAGCTTTCCCTGGAGGCCCTCACAAAGCCACCCTTACCCAGAAGGGTCTCCTGAAGATGGGTGGGGAGGACAATAGCTCATCCTCTGACCTTGCCTAATCTTTGATTACTTCTTCCCAAATCAGGACTACAAAAGGTACCAGCTATCAGAGCTGCAGTACCACACCTGACAAACACATGTTGTTATTTTTACAGTACATTTCTCAGCATCATTTTATTGGGAGAGGCAACAAGTTTGACTCAGAAGTAGATTTTGGATCTCCTGGAGGTGGTCAGAACTGTAAGTGAACAAAACAAGGAAGGAGCATTGTAAAAAAAGAACCCAGTAAGTATTTTACAAATGCCTATCTTCATGGTTTCTTTGGTCCTTTACACACAAAGGTTGGTGGTAGCTCTTCAACAGACAACAGGCATGATGAAAAAAAAATCTTGCAGAAATCCTACTCTAAGACCACTGGAAAATAAATCTTCACGCAAATCAGCTTGGAAAAAAATTAAAGCAATTAAGTTTGCTGTGAACACAAGTGAAGGTGGCTTCTTCTGAGGCTTGTAATCTATCTAATCAATCCATGGTTCAGGTCTCCACCACATGGACAACCCTCCTCCTCCTCCTTCCTCTTCAAAGTGAAGTTTCAGATTGGGCTCCTTGTCTGTTTCCAGATGAGCCTTATTGAATATCACCTAGGTTTATTTTTGTGAATTGTAGGTTAAATTTTGTGTCTGTGTTCTTCCAAATGCTTTAGCTGGCCCTGCACTTACTTGAAATTTCACTAGTGAGTCAATAAAGCTGTGAATAGAGAATGAGAGAAAACATCTCCATCAGTGATTTAAACAATTATTTCCTCAAAACAAAGTATTACTTAAGTCAGCATTTCCTGCTATGAATTCCCAACAAAAAGACTGGCGGGTATTGGGACAGACTGCAATTAAAATAGGTTCTCAATCTGTCACACATCTTGATAAAGTCCAAAGAGAGCTAGAAAGTAGAAGCATCAGCTTACATTATGGCAGCCATCAGGGTATGTTCAATTCCACGGCTAATAGGCAGAAACTGCAGTCAATCTTTAATATGTAAATACTGATTAATTGACATTAAGCTTAAGAGATACAGGACAGACATACATAAATGATTATAATTTTTATAAATTATTTCATCAAGGAGATTAATTAAAGAGCAAATACTGCATAACTGATGTTCAGAAGCTAGTTTTTGTCTTGTTTTTCTGAAGTGGATATTCCGATTTTCCTATGCCTCTGGTTGTCTCGGAGCTATGACTGCCGAGTGCTGTTAGGTAGATCACCAGTTAATCATTCCCTATAGTAAAACTTCAGATACAACTTATCACATTTGTCTTCCTTGCAAGGTTTCCACAGCACGAGATGACAAATATTTTCTGGCCGCAGTCCTACAAAGTATTTTAAGAATTACTTTCCTGCATGGATTGTGTAGCAGAATAATAAACTTATTTGTTCCACTTTAATGCTTAGAAATTGATTTAACATCAGCAAAGACAAAAACCAACACACACTAAAAAATCACACCAAAATTCCATTCTACTTAGCAGTCACAGATAGGATGAGAAAACACTTGTTTTTAAGGGGAAAATAGTTTTCTACATGATAGTTAAATTAATTTCTCACTGGAGTTCAAAGAACAAGAACTTCATGTGTAAGTTAAATAATTCAATTTCATGGCTTTCCTTGCCTCAAGAGCAGTCTTTAAAAACTCAGGACCAGCAACTGATAACTACATTCAACAGTCAGATCAAAGAAACTGCTAAGAGACCTTTAGGACAAAAGCAGTATAAGAAGCACCAGCACATGGAAACCAAATGCAAAACTCTTTTCCTTCCCACTTTTAAATAAAACTGTTACTTTTCCTAAAAACTGTTCATTTTCTCAACTAAAATGCTAGAAAACAATGATGGCAGAGGTTTATCACTGTACAGAACTGCCATCTTCCATGCAAGCAACAAAGTGCCCAGCTCCCGTATTTAGATGTGCACTAAAACCCCATCAACAACAGTGGCTGTAATTGACAAAGGCCCTAAACAGGGCAGTATAGATAGGATTTTTTTACAGATAACCTATGTGCACTAGTATATTTAAAAATAATACATCCTGTAATACATCAGCAGGAATATAAACCAAAGAACGCCTTGGAAAAAAGCCACTGGAACAGTAATAAAAAGCTTTAATTACCCACAGCTTTCTGTGAGCAACTCAGGAACTCTGTGTCCATACATAATGTTCATTTGCTGTATATTCAAAAGGAACCACTTTGAAGAGAGATTACACTTTCCCGATCAGGACACATACCACAATGGAATCACATGCTACTTTGTAACAGGATATTAAAGTAAATTAAACAGCTTTACAGAAGATATGACCACTGGAGTGGAATCACAAAATCAAATTTAAGGTTGTTCTTGCAATGTAAGATGTTTAAATTTCTGCTAGTGTGCTTAACTGCAACTTAAACAAAATTTTATTGTTTACAGTGTCATGTAAAGCAATTCTGGGTGAAGCTGTCACTTAAGAAGACTGTGTAAACATTAAGTTATCCACATGACCTGATTTACCCTGTCCCCTCCTTGATTATTCCACTCAGGAGAGGATGTTCAGTCAGAGCAGTCAGCAAGTTTTGATCCATACAAATAGCTGCATTATCACTTTTTCTAAAAAAGTCAGAAGCTGATGCCTCTTTGTTGAGCTACATGCCCCTTCATGTGCATGTGCTTTGGAAAGTTATTTCCTTTTCATCTGACATCTGTTCATAAAAATATCTTGTTTTCCCAGTAACCTTTTTTAACCTTGGCTTTTCTAACCAAACACCTTTCCTGCTGCCCATTTTTCTCAGGAGTTCAAGTCCAAGCAGGTTTTGTACTGGTCTCACCCTTGTTTTAACCCACATAGAAAACCTGCAGCATCAAGTACTACTAAGCTGACAGTACCATCAGCTTCCAGACTTAAAAACTGTTCAGAGAGACAGTTCTCACTCCCTCTCCAGTTCTGGGGCAGCAAGAACAGTTTATGCAGTCACTTATCTTGGAAGCATTTTGCACCTGTCCCCTATTTTATGTACAGACCACTACCATTTCCTTCTGAATATCAGCCTTTAGAGGACTACCTGTTGAGTTCCATATTAATTTCCTCCATGGCTTTCCCCAAGTAGTGTGAATGCTCTCCATAACAGGCTTAGCAAGTCAACTTAATAGCTATATTCTAACCAGTATTTCTGCTCTGTGGCTTGTTAAATAGCCATTAGGCTGAGTGAGGCTCTTCCTTAAAAAAACCCAACCAACCAACAAAAAAAAAAAAACAAAACCACACAACAGAAAACCAACCGAACTTGTAGGGAAATCCAGGTTGAAAGACTTCATCTGTAAGCAGCATATGAACAACTCACGATTACTATGGATAACTCATCTTGTTTTTCTCTTTAAAAAAGTTTAGTAAGTGCAACCTTAAGACTTGTACTATCTACAATAGGGAAATTCATCTTCCACAAGTTGTGGTCTGGGTGTTTCCTTGTGCGCACAGCTATTGATTCTGAAAAGATACTGCGCATAAAAACCTATGAGCCCATAAATTCAGAACCGGTTCTAGTTACACTGCAGAACTAGCCTCCTTTGCTGAACAGCCCAAAATCAAGAGGGGATGTCAGCACCCAAAAATCAAGGCACGTCTTCCCCTCTCTGCTGTTTTTGGTATTACCAATTCACCATCTTTTGCAGAAACTATTAGTACCCAAAACACACATTACAGTAGTTTATAACAGCCAGTGGCTGTTTCAGCAGCAGAGACACCTCCTTTACTCCTCTGCAGGCACAGTCTAAGTCACCTCGGTTAGGAAAGCCAGCACATATACAGGTATTTAACAGAGGGGCCCAACTTCACCTTCCACAGGGACATCATTTCTCCCCACATTCCTTCTTTCCCCAGCTGAAGCTGGTAGAGGGGAAAAGCTCTTTGAACAGCCCATGTGTGCTTTGGGAGTGCTCCATCCTATAATGCTCAAAAGGATATAACTGCTCAAACTATACCAGTGTGGTACGCTGAGGTGCCATTAAGAAAACACTGACAGAAGTAAAAGCTAAGTGAAGAACAGATGCTGCGTACAGAAGACAAGAAGACTGAAGATCTTTGTTGTGAGACACAAAGAACCAGAGATACTATTATTTTTCTGCTTCTCATTTAAAATAATCTGTGCCATAAATACTACACTTTTTGTAATAGCTATTACCCACTCCCAGATAGCATTGCATTTTAATGATTGATGAAGGCGTGTGTATAGGCTTCAGCTCAGAGTATGATTTAGGCCTGTTTGATAAAGCACCCAAGTGGAAAAGAGACACACCCAAACGTCAAGTCATCTGTACACAGTGAAATTTAAGTATTTATTTAAAAAGTAAACCTTTGGGCACATTGCAATTTAAAAAAAGGAAAAAATACAAAGAATCTATTGGATTAAGCAGTCAAAAGCCAGCAATATTACAAGCTGTTTACATACCAACATTTACATTAATTTAGAACAAGTGGCATGTCACCAACATGTAAAATATACTTCAAAAAAAAATCAAGTTGAGTTTTGAAAGACACAAATTTACCACATGTGTGAACATGGGTTTGGTCATTCAGTTTAAATCCCCTCTTGTACTGAAATGTTCAGTCTTCAAATTACACAAGTGGATAGCTAGCAGCTGTTGCTATTCCACAGTGGTTCTTCCTGTCCTTGGCCATGTAGATATATCCTTTGTCACCCCACTTTTCACCCCAGCTGAAAACAGAAGCAAAGGGTTTGTTTAGATATTCAGAAAACACTTACTTACTGTCCCAGTGTTTAAACTGCAAACTGCTGTCTTCCACATTTGCGGAGAAAAATCAAGATAGCTGCAGCCAAAACCTAAAGTGCTCTGTAGCAATTAAATGCATGTAACAGAAGAGGCACCTCAAGCTCACAGAAATGAAGGATGCAGCCATCCTCTCACTAGGCAGTCACACTGATGTGAAGACTTTGATTACAGGTGCATGCAGCTCAGACACTGCTCCTGGCAAACTTTAAGGAAAGTCAGAGACTGAAAGCAGCATTTGAGGGTGTGTCCCAGTAATGCTGAGAAACTGAAAACAAGCTCATGTGATGTTCCCTTTGGCATTACTTTATTGTTTTCCTCCAACTTAGGACATAATTAAATTCAGGTGTTATCCTATTTCAGACAAATGAGCAGCACTGTGCTTCCAAAAAAAAAATCCATTACACCCCCACAACATGCTTTCCTCCTGCTCCCCTCTGCTCCACATCTTTAGTATCTGCTAGCTTCACTGGTTGTTTCACTACTGAGCCCCCTTAAATTAACTGAAAAAGCAGAAGACTCAAGTTTGCTGCTCTGGGCCTACTTTATTAGGCTGCCATCAGCATGAGCTGGATTTAACCTTTGTTATAGAATACAATCTGAAAACAGTCTCCAGATCTCCCACACACAGATTTTAATTACTGTAGTCTCCCTACCTCCCCTCTTACAACTGACAAACTACCTTTTCTTCTCTCCTGGGTACATGACAGACAGACCTTACCTGTTTTTAACAATCCAATATTTCTTCCCATCTACATCTTCCCCTTCAAAGCCATAACCTACAACCAGAACACCATGGTCCAAGTCTTCACTGCTGCAATCTGGTTCATAGTAGATACCTGTGAAGGCATAAGTGCACATGTGAACAAGCTTATCTTCTACCTCACCAGAAGCTTTGTAGATTTCAAATTAAATGTTACACAGCTTCTTGAAAGTTAGAGGAAGGAGTCTTAAGTGTATCATGGCAGACACTGAGGGACAAGTACACGCATACACAAGAAATGCAAGTCATTAACAAATCCCCACCTGACTGATAGAACTGGAATGAAGTGTGGCCTGCATCAATAGCAACAGACACTGGACCCACAGCTGCAACTGCTTTCATGAGAGCTCTTTCGTGTCCTTGAGGGATGTCAACAAAGCCAGTGTCATTAGCAGCATTGTATTCTGCCTTGTAGCGACAGTCTTCATCATCCTAATAGAAAAAACTGTAGTTAGGATACAGTTCTCCACTTAACACAGGTAAGCACAGAACTACCAGACATTCTGAGACTTTGCTGCCGAGAAAAAAAAAGGACTTTCTGAAAATGATCCAATTGCTTCAGCAGTGCTTTGAAAGGAGAACAGAGGGGGGAATACAGAAGCTGCTTCTGAATTCCTCAAAAGTACAGTCAAAGTAAAGCACGGGAGAAAAAAAAAAAAAAAAGTTTTACTGGGATGCAAAGAACCATGACCCTGCCCTCTTTGGTGGGCAGGACATGTCTTTCCAGGGAGGAAAAATGCCAGTGGAAGAGAGCCAAGTATTCATTAATTACAAAGCAATCCAGAAACTGCTTGTTGAGCAAGCACTAAAATCCACAATTTTAGACTGTCATAATTTGAGAATATGTACAGAATGATTCAAGTTAGTAATTTGTATTACATTACTATATATAGTTGTGTATTTTGTGCTTCTTCACACTAGTTTTGGTTTTTTTTTTTTTTTAAAACAGTAAGCCCAAGCTGCTGGTGCCACACGCATTTGACTCAGGAGTAAGGCGAGGCCTAGTTTGGAAGTCAGGTCATGTGAAACAAACAGATTCAAGCAAGCACATCACTGCCTTACCTGCATTTTATATCAGCACTAAATCTGTTTCCCCAATTAAAGGAACACAGTACAGCTCAGTTGCTTACTTTTTGTACTCGACAAATCAGGTATTTCCTATAATCAACTGGGATCTCCAGAACAGCCAAGAATGGAAAAAGCTGAGACTTCAGGGACATAGGTGAACAGGAACCTAAATCCAAAGGTTTCTGTGTTGTTCACAACAAACGGCATTGCTATTGCTCATTTAGACAGCACAAAGCAAGCTCAGGAAAAGATCCTCTACAGTGAACAGAACTCCTAAGTGGTGAAACCCCCAAACCATGGGTTCTCAAGTGATACAATTTATACCACTCCTGTGTCCTCTTGTGTCTGTTTAACATTTGATGGATCATTAAAGGTATTTTAAAATCTGTCCCCATTACCTCTATTTATGCATACTTAGTCCAAAAGTAGAACTTAAGGCATTGTCAACAACTGTTAAAAAAACAAATGACACTAGCAACAAGAATTAGGTGGTCTATAAGTACAACTCAGTAATAGGTCAGTTATGGGAAGATGAATTGCTTTCCTACCACTAAGTAGCACCACTGACAAGGGCTGGGTTCCCGGTTTGGTGTGGCAACGAAGATAAGGCACAAGGTCTGATAGAAGGGCAACAGTGAGGGGGAGGAATAAAAATACTTGCTCCAGTTTTTCCCAACTGGTTTGGCTAGATTTTGACCTCAAAGACCGCTGCAGTGTGTGATTCCTACTAGCTCTAGCAGGCTTGCTAGTTCTCTTAGCAAAAGATGCAACAGGAAGAACAGATGTACTGATCACTGCACAAAGACATTTTCCTTTCTAGGTATGAGTTTCCCAACTCAGTTTCTCCACACAAAGGACATGATACTTGTAATATAAGTTCAGCTATTTTACTTACCTTTGCAGTGTATGGGTAGGATTCCTCAGAATCAATGCCTCCATTATCCTGCACATACTGGAAAGCCTGGTCCATAAGACCACCATTGCAGCCTTGATTTCCTTCAGGGCGAGAACAGTCCACCAGATTCTGCTCACTCAGTGAAACAAGTTTGCCAGTTTTTCTGAAGTGCTGCCCTTCAAGAGCTCCTGTTGTGCTGAAAGCCCAGCAAGAGCCACACTGACCCTGAAATAAAATGAAATGGTAAGTTACAAACCCAGACAAACTAGGCAATTATACTTCCCTTATCACTTATCTAAGCAAGAAGGACAGAAGTCACAAGACCAGTGTTACTTTCACACTCCTAGCACGTACAAATAAAGATACCACAGACTTCAGTTCCAAGACATTTAGGACAGCACTCGTAAAAAGTCTTGAAGACGTACAGCAGTTTACCAAAATGGTGCTTAATTTAGTAAGCTTGCACTAGGCTTCATTAAACAGGTACACAGTACTTTTCTTCTGTGGAATTGGACGTAGTGTTTGGGAAATTGGATCTGTAACTGGTTAGAAATCCACCATCAGATAGTACCTGGTCTTTAACTGGAGTTACATATCCTTTCTCTCGCCAGTCTACTGATCTTGGCACTTCCAGAAAGTTGGGCTCAAGAAACTGGGAACCTCTGTATTTTCTTTCTGCCTTCTTGTGTACATAACCATTCATGAGCTGCCTGAACTCCTCAGTTGTCTGAAAAACAATCCAATGCATACCGTCACCATCTATCACACACCATTATTCAGAACCATACGTTTCAAGCCTCTATACATACCATGTCACCAAACTGATTCATTCCCAACTTGTAGCTGTGTTTTCCTAATGTGTGATCCAGATTATGGAGTTCAATCATTTTGAGGTTCTTCTCCCACACCACTCTCCTCCAGCTTTCCTCTCTCTGAGGGGCAAAAAACCAGCATACTTCAACGAGGCAGTTCAAAGCTTATTTCTACGCCAACGAGCTTTGCTAAGGCTCGCACCCCCGGCGGGAGCTCTGAACGCTGCTTAGAGGCGGTGTTCTCGCCCCGTTCCCGACCAAGGCAGAGCCGATGCCCGAGCAGCAGCAGCAGCTCGGGGCAGGCTCCCTGCCCGGCGCGGCGGAGCGGAGATGACTCAGCCGCGGTGAGCCGGGGGCCGGGGGCTCACCTCATGGTAGTCCTTGCTGTGCCACGACTTCCACAGCTGCCAGTGCCCGTCCAGGTCGGGGTCCAGCCGCGGCGCGCCGAGCGCCAGGCCCAGCGCCAGGCTGAGCGCCGTCAGGAACGGGAACGCCTTCATGATCATGATGCCGACCTGCCGGGGACGGGGCCGGGGGTGAGCCCGGACCGGGCCTGCGGAGGGGGAGCCCAGCCCAGGGGGGAGCCCGGCCCGGCCCGGCCCAGGGGAAGCCCTCGCAGGGGGAGCCCGGCCGACGGGGGAGCGCGGCCCGGCCGGCCCGTAAACAAGGGCGGCAGGCGGGGCGGGGCGCGGGCAGCGGGCGCTCTGCCGGGAGGCGCCTGGAATGGCGGCCCCTTCCATCCCCTTCCCTCCCATCCCATCCCCTTCCCTTCCCTTCCATCCCCTTCCCTTCCCGGCAGGAGCCGCCCCGCCGCGGCGCAAGGGCAGGCAGGAGGACGCAGCCGAGGCCGGCCCGCCCGGCAGCCCCGCTCACCTTGTGTCCGGCCCAGCTGCTCTCCGGCCCTGCTCCCCGGCTCTCCGCCGCCCTCTTATCCCGGCCGCGGCCGAGCCCGCCCCGCCGCGCCCACTGCCGCCTCCCGCCGGGCCGGGGCGGGGCCGCACGGCGGGGGACGGGGGCAGGGGCCCCCCGCGCCCCCCCCCCCCCCCCCCCCCCCCCCCACC
>JAWWEW010000088.1:34266803-34281526 GCA_035583185.1 Anabacerthia variegaticeps
TGAAGACAAAATGGAAGTTGGGTTTCATCTGCTTTATCCTCTAATCTGTGTTTCAGCAGCTCTGCTTTGAAGCTACAAAGATGATTAGTACCCACCTTCAGTTATTGCACTGTCAGGAGCTGAGCTTATCATGTTCCTTGCATGAACTAAACATTCTCTACATTTATAGCTAAATTTTTTGATTTTGCAAAGACCTCAATTATCTCCATTTCTGGAGCGAGTCAGGAAGGATCAGTGCATTTTTTAAACACAGTTCTAAAAACTCTAAAATGCAGCTCTGCTCCTAGTTGCATTCACAAAACAAAACAGGGAATCAATAAAAGTGAAGAAACTGAAGCGATGGCCACTTGTATCACTTTGATAACTTTTTTTTTTTGGTCATTTAGGAAACATTTTTTTTTGTCAGTGTCACAGGATTTATAAGAAAGCAATCCAAAGTTATCCTATGACTATGACTCACTTTCCTGAGCCTATTACCATGAAAACTGTACACGATGCAATAGGCTGTGACTGCTAGTCAGAGATCCAGCATAGCATCCACTAAGTAATTTGTACTCCCAGAGCTGCATTTTACAGTAAATGAAAGCAGAGAACAGTCAGGAACATGCTGTTGGGAGGAGTAAAACAAAAGTAAGAAAAGTAATGTATCAGTGTTGGTAAATCACCATGAATCTTGCGTGCACATAAAGCATCTGAGGAGCCAGGCAGGGGAGGAAAACTTTTCTGGTAGAAAAGCAGAAAGTTTTATGACATGAAAAAGAATCTTTTTGCATAACAGAATCTGAGAGAAGACAGAACATGTCAACAGGTGGAAGGTGAAGCATGGTGGTAGCCATGAATTCATAGGCCAGTATGGGCTGCACAGAGCTGGGCTTGGCACTGAGACACTTTGAGCAGAGGTGGGAGATACTGAATGCAGTTTGTCAGAGGCAGAATATCAAAGCACACACACTTCAGGGTAAGACTGCTCATTACCCATACTTCTTACTGAGGACTAGACTTTAAAAAGATTTTTAACTAAGGAACCTAGTGATATATTTAATAAATATTTAATAAAGCAAGCGTAAAATAAGCAAAGAAAGGCACTGGGAAGTGGCAACTAACATTTTTAGAAGAGCCCACTTGGCAGAGGCATTGTGCAAAGCTGCCTGCATAGAGTGCCATACCAAGGCTGTGCAGCTATCAGGGAGTGATGCTGAGAGTTTAAATAAGCAGGAGCAGCATAGTCCCTTGTGTGATGAGGGGATCTTTAATGTAAAGGAGCATTACTCCAGCACGAGCTCTAATGCAGTGTTCTCTCCCTCTGTGGCACAGCATAATCTGGAGGATTCCCGATGACAATGTCGGCATCTGCTGTTTCAGTTTCCATTGTAAAATAACACAAAGGAAAAGGCTATGGAGTGATCTGCTTGCCATTTGTCAAAACAAATGCAAATCGCTCTCTCTGGGGGACCACCTCTGCAGTAAACAAATAAATAAATATTCCTGGAGTGCGCTATGAAATCCCTCTGAAGTGAAACAGGAGGTTCCCAGAACTTCAGAAGGCAGGTATTAACTCTCCACAGTTGTGCTGTAAGGAAAAAAGTTTTGGTACCCTTCAGCAACAGAATATTATCAACAAAAATGCAACAAGCAACAGTTTATTTGTAGAAAAATCCTTTAAAATTTTACTACATTGTAAGATTAAGGAAAAAATAGTCTTAATGTATGTACATACAATATATATAAACAAACACATATCGCACCATTAAAATTACATGCTTTTTAGAACAGAGAATGGGTCATATTCCCTCATATCAATTTTAAAGTTATCACTGCAAGAAACCTTGCTTCCTTTTTTTTTTTTTTATCCCCATCAAAGTTTTCAAGTACAGGAAGTAAGTAATGCAGGATCTAATAGTAGAAAACCTTTGTTATACACAAATTACAACTGACAGCTAGACAATATTATTCTCCAGTATCCAACACTTGTGTTTTTTGAACTCTATAATGATATGAACTTTTACCTGAGGTGCACGGAAATAACGAAGCATGATAATTGGCAAGTTTAAGAGATTTTCACATAATGATTTGACTGTAATTGAAGTTGATTAGGTATCACACGTCTATACCCATAGTACTGGCACAAGAATGCTCTGCGTGAGTCATCACCAATGTCTTAGAAGTGCAGGAAAAATTAACAGGCAAGCACCACTTGCAATGATAAGCATGCAGACAATTTAAGTGAAACAGAGGTAGCATGTTCTTGTAACTCCAGCAGGGTCATTCAAACAACTGCACCCTCCCTTCTGCAAAAGGCACTCACTTTTTCAGCTAAAAACAATGCGCTTAGATTTGGTCAGATTGATCACAAATGGTGAATTTCTCTCCTTAAAAATATAAAAAAATGTCAAGCAGGGGACACAGTGAAAAGAAAAGTAAAAGGGTGTAAGAAATACACATTTAAGATAATATGTGCTATTCCTCTCCCCCTGCCTTTTATGGGGAGAATTATATAAAACAGTTGCAGTACATAATCCAAAAGTTAAGACTTTCCAGTTGAAATGGCAGTATTAAGCAGCACATTCTGTATCAGGAATAGTTTTAAACCACCAGAAGTACACCTGTCTTTTTAATAAAGAGCAACAATTCACAGTTAGGAGTAGAAAGTTTATGCACAAAAAAGGGTGCTACAGAAGGACCATTTGATGCAGAATCTCATAAATTAGTATGCACTGTAACTCTTATCCTGTATCTTTTATCCTTTCTGCACTTTGAAAGAATGTCCATGTAAAAGACTTCCTCTTACCGTGACACTACAGAGCTAATTGAGTTATAAGATGTGCCACTATTGCAGCTGGAAGCATAAGCCTCCTGACCATTAGCATCGAAATTAATTTTGAATACAGAAGATGCCTTCAGTAAAAAATCTGCTGCATCTCTGCGGCCTAATTCCCTCAGCTTACACATTAGGATACCTACAGTGCTCTCAGGTGCATTACTCCATTCCTGTAGAAGGGCATGAACTGGGCTTGAAAGAAAGTAATTTTGTGTTCCATTATTTGTATTGTACTTTGCAACAAGATCAGGGAGGCCCAGGTTCATAGCCAGAAGGCACCAATCTTTGCCCATAGGATCAGGTGGATCCAAAAGTCGACTTAGTTTTCTCCTGGTAAGTAGATTCAGATCGGAAACATGAATATCCATTCCTAGACTTCCCTGGGAGTAGACATCAAGACACCCAAAACACAGTATGCTGCTAAAGCTCTCTTTATATCCCCCCATAGTGTTAGTTAGTGATGTCTCCTTTTGACTCTGTGCACGGAAAAAGTCTCTAGGCTGGTAGACCATTACTGGCTCATGGTGTTCCCTCAGCTGCTGAGGACTAAGGTAGTATTTCCCGGTCAGAAGACCTGGTAAGGTTGTGGCTATTAAGTTATCAATGGTGCTGCACACAGAATCCAGAAGTAAACAACATTTGATCTTCTCTGTTTCCAGTCCTCTAACTTGAACCTCTATACCCTGACCATGGTTGACCAGCAGCACTAAAAGCTCAGCTCCGCGATTCATAACCTTTGATCCGTTGACCCACAAACGTATATCAGCATCTCCCTCTGTGCTTTGCTGATGAATCCACCTGCAGAGATTCACCTGAACTTTATGAAAAATTCCACAAGGAAATGGGGTAAGATGTTCCACAGGAACAATTCTAACACCACCATAAATTAGCACTTCATCCTCCTCATCTGTCCAAGACCTATGGAGATTGTCAGTCTTTATGAGAGCAGGAATATCGACCATTGCTCCACTGCTAAGGTCCCTTGCACAAATATCCATGGCATCCAAAATCTGTATCAGTTCTTCCACGTCACTATCTGTCACCAGACGCTGGATGTCCTCTATTGTGTACCGACCTCTATAGTGATGGAGGGCTTTTGGGTTCTCTACTGAGAGGATTTTTCCAAGGACATTTGAACAGAGCCAGCGAGGATCCAGAAGCACAACATCTTGGACAGTTTCACTCTGCATAATGTTTATCTGTTTATAAATATGAAAGTTACTGTTTACATCTTGTGTAGTACAAGGTGATAGCCCACGTTCTCTCTTTCCCAAGATACTAACCCAACCATTTGATTAACACTGATCACAGGAGAAAAACAAACAGAGCATTTTAATATCTGGAAAGCACTCACAACAAAAAGCAGATTTTTTTCTTGACTTCCACTAGTTATGAAAACATTAGAGCTGGAAAGCCTAGTCATACCCTCAAGCTGTTTAAGTGTTATATTTGATTCAATTTATAATGGACACATAAATTTCTCATATGCAGTGAACACTTCACTGAAGGTGACAGCATACTGATCCTTTTTGGGCATTTTATATTCTTACAGCTATAGCTATAAACTGCAATTCTTCCTGCCTTAAAGAGATTATGTTGAATGAATGAAATAGAAGCCACAAGACAATAACAATAATAATAATAACAACAACAACAACAACAAAAACATTATTAACCAGTCTCTACTTCTTATGATGTCCTCAAAGGGACAGAAAAAAACCCAAACAACTTCAGACTTTTGCTTAAACTCATAAAGCAATAATCTACCAGAACAGCACTTTGCTAATGAAAAGATTCAGTTTAGATAAAAACACTTACCTCTCCTATGCTATGCAACTGCTGTGCAATATGCCGTAGGTCATTTTCACTTGCTAGGGGATTAAGGTGTTCCTGTACATCATACACAAACTGCTGCAAGGACATCAGCTGGTTGGGTCCATTAATTTTTCTCCATGAAGGCAGTGTAGAGATTATTTTTTCACACAGGTGAGTCATAGGTGGGCAGGTCTTAAAAGAAGAACAGAAAACATCCATTTTAGAATAACAGTACTGTTGGTTTGGTGGGCTTTTTTGTTTGTTGTTTAGGTTTGGTTTTTTTACGGTGGTCTAATGTATTTGTAATGTCTATTCAGATCTAAAGCATTACCCTTGTATTGGACCCTTAGTCTTTCATCTGGTATTCACTTGCCATAAGATCTCTTTACCTTTTCTTTAAAAAGTGAATGCCAGAAACCACTTTCTCACTGAAATAAGCAAACTTTCCAAATATCACCATGAGTTGGCTTTATGCACTTGGAAGTTAATCTTTATTTCTGAAATTATAAAAATTTATTTTAAATCTGTACCCATCAATATCTGTACAGGACTAATTTACTTCAAAAGGTGAGATAGCAGAGTACCAGACATGAAACCAAAACAGTACTTTGATGTATCAATTATCTTAGACTTCACTGATACCTTCTTCCTACACTCTCAAGCCAAAGCATGCATTCTTATGCAGCAAAACCCTTCAGATTTCAAGCTGGTGACCACGGCTACAATAAAGTTTTTTTAGAAAAGAAAAGCTTATTAAATTGAGAGACCACTGGGAATGTAAAATAGGCTGAATTTTTCATAAAACTAAATATTTTCCTCAACACACAGAATGACCTGAGCAATACATTAGCTTTTAATTAATTTTAAAAAAATACCTATCAGAAGGACCTGCAGAAAATCTTGTTGTGTATGACACAACTAAGAGGGCCTTTGAACTGAGAATCTCAAATTGTTTCCTTTCAAGAGAGAGCATTTTGGTGACCTGCTTGAAATGGCTACAGTTTTCAAAATAATGACTGAATCTTTGATGTCAGAAGTTTGTTTATCACCAGATCTATCAAACATGCTTCTAAAAATATTGGAACAGCACCGATTTCTGTATGTTTCATAAAGTTAGTAAGAAATTTACAGTAAATTATTACACAAAATGTCCACATTTGGCTGACCGAACACAGAACATTAGACATTACTTACAGAAACTATTTGGCTTCTGATTTCTTGCAAGTGATTTCGGAGAAGCTTCATATCTTTAGACCCAGATGCTCCAGCATCCAAGACAAATAACTTTTCTGAAATCTGCAAATCATTTCCAAATCTAAAAGATAAAAATTATTGTCTGTTTAGTCCCAAACTCAGTCTATTTCTTAATAAAGTTGTACTTAAATCACACAAGAGTTATTTTTCTTCATGGAATGATGAAGTTTAAGTAACGATTATGCTAAGCTATTTTATAACCACAGACAATATAGCTGCTCTCTAATTTTCTTGAAAATAAGCAGATATTGACAGAAAATTGTTTTCTCTCAGGATGAAGGCTGAAGATGTGTTAGAAAATTATAACTGCATCACATGACTTGCAATCACAAACCAAAACATTTTACTAGAGAAGGGATTACGGGAATTTATTCTTTTTAAGGTCTCAGTGTTTCTGCTCACTTTAAAGAGCCCAGTTGTCATTGCTGTTGGCACCAGCTCTTTCTAACTTCCTTTTGACTTTTCAACCAGACAAATCTGTTTTCCTAACTCTGAAGAGATTTGCCTTTAAAGGATTCCAACATCAAAGATTACACACAGGTATTTTTCATCAGTTTATTTCAATAGATTAGGATACTGCCCCACCAGTATTGTGCTGGAATTCCTACATCTGTTTCTTGTACAGTCCAGACAACTGTCTGTGCTCACAGATATGGATGGTTTCTTGTACATGTGTTACCCATGTATGTGCTCACTGTGAATATAAGTTATTGTTACTTCAAACAACAGTATGTTCAGGAAAAATTTCCTATTTCCACATACCATTAGCATGTGCTTCAGGTATTTTCTGAAGAATGCTAGAAGTTTCCCTAACTTCTAGGTATCTCTTGGATGACCTTGTGATCTGTGTGACTCCACAATGTTCAGCTTTTTGCAAACTATGTAGGGAGTACCTCCAGGCCCCGTTTAAGGTTTTTTAATAGCTATCACTAAATCAATTCAGAGCAAAGCATGACTCTCTGGTAAAGTATGCTCTTTTGCATCCAGTTTTTAGCTGAGAACTGCCCACTTTTCTGAAACTGGTGCAAAACCCGAACAACAGGACAACAGACAGAAAGCTGAAATGGGCCTTTGGATGTATTATCAGGTCAGACTTCCTATGATACTTCCTAAGCCACAATTCATTTTGACACTACTTGGCTCATTTTAGCTTACTCAGGGCATCCTACTCACTGTAATATTAGTAAATATTTCAATTTTAGCACACTATAGGCTTTCTGAACATATTCAAAATATAATATTTTAAAGTTTAAGCCATACAGAAACCTTCTACATATTCCTGTGCATTTTAGTATTTTTTTCTTTCCAATTAACATGTTTAGACACTACATATAAATACACTCCCCACTTACCTGTTCCTGATTTCTTTCAACAATGACATGTCTTTGTCATACCAGAACTCTCCCCCAGGCGTCCGAGGAAGATTCACTATATCAGCATGTGTGGCAACCAAAACAACACGCAGGGGACTTTTCAGCTTTCCACCAAATGCTGGAAGAGAAACAAGAGGACTCCCTCACTATGAGACGTGCCTATAGAGATAGGTGTTTTACTGAGCCAGAAAAGCAGAAATACATTTTTCCATTCTTCATATCAAGCACTTTTGTAGTGGATTTACCAACTCTAAACACAGCCATTACCAGTGTAACCACTGGTGCTTTGGTTATTATATGCTTATAGGACTGGCTATATAATGTCCAGTTTTAACAGCTAGACTATTTGAACAACATCAGATACATTTATATTACATTACTTTATTGTTTTAATAAAAATAGTAATTGATAGTACTAATGATACATCTATTAGCTACAAACTATGACAGTCTGAGGAAAAAAACAATTAGAAATAACATCTTCTTAAAAGAGTTTTTGTATAATCTTTGGATGGTCCTTAATACTACAGTTGCAAGTAGAGGACTGTAAGTAGAACACAAAATGTCTACAACATTCATATGTTGATATGAATGCTACTTTGAAGTACTTACACAAACAATGACCTCTCACTTAGGTGAGAGTTAAGTAGGAAAGCCTGGCAGAAACCATGAAAAAGAATGAGAAAGAAAGAGAGACACAAATGGCATGAATGAGGTGACAGTACGGAACAAAGAGTTTTCAATCTTTTCTCAAACCGATTTTCCAGAAAAGAGAAGACATCATTAGACTGTTTTAAAAAGAGACAGTATACCCAATCCTGCTGTTTCAGCCTGAAAAAAACATCAGTTACTAGATATTACTTGAGAGATTTGTAACAATACAAAGATGCCTGGGTACTCAAATTGAGCTGATCAGTATGAACATGGATTTATGCAAAGTATCCTGATAATCAGCTCAGCAAGAAGAAAAAAATTAACTGAAATTCTGACTCTGTCAAATCAAAAACTAAGTTTCCTTGCTAGACTGAGGAGCCATGAAAAGCTTTCAGCAATATGTCCACATTATTAACCTTGTGATTCGATCTAAAAGAGAAAATAAAAGAATGCAAATGCCTGAACTGAAAACTGAATGTTGACCTGGCTCATTTTCATTATCTGGCTGAGAAAATGCATACAAGCATTGAGCAAAATGCAGAAAGAGAGAGGAAATACTCTTTGCAGTAGGTCAGTGTTTAATATGCTTGTCTGGTGAATCCCTAGCAGTGTTACAAATATCTGTAACTGCTCAGTTAGGTCCACTGGCCGGAATAACCTTTCAGATCACAAAGCCAAGACACATGTCAGAACTTGGTTAGTTCATGAAACTGTCAAAGTCTGCTGATCAATACTCAGCTACACACACAAACAAGTTACATAGTACAGATACACCTACATGAACAGATGTTTTAAGAAAAAAGTTAAGTTAATTGGTTTGCCTGACAAGTGATGTTCAGTGTGTTAGAAAGCCTGAATATAAACCAAGTAAAATTACTTAAAACCTGTGCAAAAGAGAATAGGCGAAGTTGAAATTTACAAGAAATACTTATTTCTGTACACCCTGAGGCACCAAAAAGTTATCATATTTGAAGTCCAAATGCAACTCCAATTAAATACATTCAAATTGCCCATACTGAGGGCTAATGCTATCCTGCAATACTGTTCTGTCCTGTTCTCACTGACAAGTCACTAATTATGTTGAAAACACAGCTAATCGGGGACAGATAGAAGTAGAATTTAAGCAATGTGTCTAAACTTTGCTTTAAGTGGTTCCAGCCCTCTGAAACACTCTTCCATAGAGCTTATCTGACATAAAACTTCATCCACCATGTATAGATGTAAATCCCAGTACCATAAGAGGTTGCACTGTACCTCATGATCCTTTTTAATTGGAATAAGTGGTGTGTACAACTCTTCTAGCTTCTTCCACACATAAAATATCCTTTTTGTTAAGAAACCTTGTGTAAAGTTTGTTTGAATGCATAGGGATGAAGACACATAACTGCATTCAACATGGACGATGTACAAAGTTGCAGAGAAACACAAGAAGCTCTATTCTACAGTCATCTAATACTTCATTAATAGGCAAAAGAACATACCTATTGGCTCCTCAACTGGAACCAATGATTTCAGGAAATTGAGCCAAAAGGTCACTTGGTTTAACTGGATTTCATAAGGCTCCTCAAGACTAAAAAGCACTATGTGAATTGCAGTGTGATCATTTGCAGCAAAGTAATCGTAACAGCAGAAGTACACAGGATTCCCAGAGAATTCCCAGATGCTGAAATCACCAACTCCTGAAAAACAGACAAACAGATGAAGAGATCACACTTCATCAGTAAGCATGAAACATCTAGCCGGGGAAAGATAAACAAGAGTTAATCTGATTTAAACCTTCACAAAGGTAGACCATATGCACGTGAGAAAGCAAGACTGCAAATGCAATCACAAACAAAGGGAACAGAATTTCAGTCAATTTCAGAGGCTTAGAAGTTGGGGCCTCACAATCTGCTTCTCTCTCACATTCACTTCTCTAGAACAGTCAGCTGGATGCCACATGGAAGCACCTGTGTCTAATGTATGCAGTCTTAGGCATTAAATAGGGCTTTGCCTTGCTCAACAGCAGCAGATGTTGTAATTGCCTTGAAAACCAAGAATAATGGCTCCCATTCTTTTTCTGCTAACTCTCCAAAAGTTTGAAATTTTTATTAATTTTTCTTCTTAACTTGCCACCGCTGATACTAAAAACAGCTAAAACACATTCTCAAGGAAGCCACTTTGGTTTACAAAGTTGTACTATTCGGAGCACACTGGTAAATCAGGACTGAACAATCACGATACTAAGGATCCCAAAAGCCCTGTGCTTCTTTTGTCAAAAGTATTAGCGTGTTGCACTGTATGACACTTCCCAGACACCCCACTTGATTAGGGCAAAGTCGGCTGCACTTGTACTACCTCTAATTAAATAAATGCTGATTAAGATGCACCTCAAACTTCTAGAAGGAAAGAAGCCAGAAACCACCAATGTGCTGTCATGAGTACAGCTATTCAGAGCTCATCAATGTGTACACTTTCATTCTATATCAAGACAGCACAGGGAAAGAAAAGAAACAGCCTCTGACAGTCTGTGTCACAGTTCTGTTTCCCTGCAGAATTTGACATAGTTTCGAATTATACTGAAAGAAGAAATTAGCCTGGACAAAAAGCAAGCTTTAGGCACGCGGCAAACTCTTCACCATCTAGGAATGTTTTGTCACTGCATTTGTTACTGTGCATACTCCGCATTCATAAATAGGTTTCTCTCTCCAAAATACAAATCTTGATTAATACTAACTCAGCCTCAAAACTGTAGCTGTTAAGGCATGCAAAATATTTTCATTATGAAGAAGAAGTCCTACTGGGAGAGATGTTACCACTTTTATAAATAATGATTAGTATGGCTGGTGAAGTATAAGCACCATTTGTACAGTCAGAGTCAGAAGCCATATGCACTTATGACAACTTCTTTTGACTGACCCCTCCTACTGCTCCCTGGTTTCAACTGCAAAGCAGTTAGTTTCCTTGGAAAAAAAGTAAATGAAATCAGAAGCTCCACTCACCATGACTGATGAGCTTCAGGGCTCACCAAACATGCCCCAGCCCTGTCACGGGGTCTGAACAGTAGGTCCTTTGTATAGCTGGGAACCACTTAACTGGTGAGGACACTTGGATTTATGGGACCAGATTAACCCTGATAAAATCCCCAAAGGACATACAGGTAAAGGAGCCTTCACACTAGTACACACTTTGCCAACCTGTTCCTGTTATACCAAATCCCTCCTTTCTCCTCCCCAACTTACTCATCTCAAAAATGTTTCTGTGTGATACTATAAAGATCTGACATGAGTGATTACTACATATATTACAGCTACAGAACTTCAGCCAGATTTACTTTCTCCTTAAACAAATCAAATCCCAACAGTGTTGTCAAACACTACTACACCAAGCCAGATTTTTTGCCATTTTTATTTTAAAACCAAGCTAAATGGCATTAACTGTCATGCAGGATTAAGGCACCCCAGCCCAGGACTCTCCTTACCATGCAGGCAGGCATTTTGGATGTCAATGGCCTTGGTGGACTGGTCATCAGCAGAAAAGTGAGAGTGATGAGCAGGTGACACGAAAGTTTCTAATACTCCTTTAGTCAGGCCCGGCTCAAACATCATACTACGGCTTCTCACACTGACATTTTCACAACCAGGATAAAGATTTGTAATACTTACTGAAACTGGGTCAGGGAAAGGAAAATGAGATTACAAACCATGTGAAAATCACAACCAGATCACTTCAAAACAAGTATGCAAGTCATAAAAGCAGATTAAAAAACCCAAAGTGCTCTTCAAAGAAAGGAGATGACTATGAAGTTGTGAGCATACACAACTACATCCTTATTCTGAATGACTGAAAGGAAAATATTAGAATGACCCCATACAGCACTTATGCACATTGGCAGACATACTGCTGAGTGGGAAGGATAGCAAAAAACCTGAATTATATGTGCACAAAAGGTTTCAATAGTTAAAGTTCTATGTTGCCAAGATATACTGGTGGGTTTTTTTAGCTAAGGGCTGCAATTTCTTAGCATGGTCTATTATTATTGACATGAAAATGTTACATATTCATATAGTTAATTCCTGTAAGAAATGATAAAAAATATCACTGTGTAACAACTGTTTCCGAGGAACTCACTTTACTAATAAGCAATTTCTTTTAGTTTGTGCTTAATTCAGATTCCCAGAGTGTAAATGAGAAGCGAAAGCACTTTCTAACTGACTTGCACCATCTAGTGGATAAGGCAAAGATTTCTTTCCTACATTAGGTGGCAAATTCTAATATTTGAGGTTTGCTATAGAAAGAAATTACCTGTTAGCAGTAAAAATATACTTTCCCCTTTTGATCTCCTAGTGTAATATTTAAAATAGTTAGGCTCTTGTAAATAAATACATGGTGAATTCACGCACTTATTTTTACAGAATTTAAACAAACATTAACAAAAAAATAGTGTGATAAGTATAGACCAAATTGTGCTGATTTAAATATTTATCTGATTATGTCATTCAACCCATAAACATCATGTTATATAATCATTTACATACAAAAAGAACGTTTACTGAAAAAAGCAAGAAACAAACCTCCAAATGTTAAAATAATACTACAGTAGCTTTGTCTGTATAGAAATGCACAGCCTTCTGGCTTTCTATTTAGGTAAGCTATTTTCAAGTACATACTTCAAACTGAGCATTTTTTCTACATTGATTTGCCAACGTAACTGGTAGTCTTTCTGATTTTATAACGGTGTGAGCACACAACACTTGTCTTTTCATTCTGTTACCAATCAACATAAAAGAAATAAATTTCTGTCTTCAGTCAGAACCTTCCTGCACTGCATCCAAGAACTGATATTCCTTGTGTTACTTATTCCCCTTTGTGTGACACAGTAAATTAAGACAAATAAATCAAGAACTTTTGCTTGATTAATTTAATCAAGTTCTCTATTCTCTTGTCACAGATGTGAGCCCCTTGTGTTAAGTAAACATCAAACAGGACCAATCTCTGTATCAAGGATCTTGTCTTGTTAAGTCACTCTGTGAATGCCTTATAGCTTCCTCAGGTGACTAGAGAGAAGTAGAGACGAAACCTACTACTAACACTGCTCTGAAAAATGATGAATAAAAGTCAAACTTACAAGTATTATCCAAAAGTTGCTTTTTTTTAAAAAGGCAACTAAACTAAAACTTACATAGCAAGACTATTTCTAAACATCAGTTTAAACTTGAGCTCCTTGACACACTTAGCTTGTATACATTGTGCAGCCTCTCAGCATTAGAAAAGGGACCTGGACAAATAGTTCACTGGTCTTACCACTGTCCTTCTGTGGATTTTTACTAAGCTGGGTACATGCTTAATTGTAAACCTAGCTAGATCCTCCTCATCTTGTAGTTCTCTTCACTTAGCACAGGCCAAGTGGTGCTACATGGGCAATATATTCCCTACAATTTGCATTTATTTCAGTTTAGAAAACTTCCATTTTCATCTTGTTTGGAGCCAATTTTAGACACCTCTAAGCAGGCCAATTCAATCTTGTACCTTATGTAAAAGCACTCCAAAGCCTCAGAGGCAGATCTGAATCCTGCTCTTACTTAAAAATCACATGAAAGTGCAGCAACGGTTTCAATTTTACATAGCGTTTATTGAAGCTCCTCCAACAAAAAGGAATCTGGTCATGACACTGGCATTTGTAGCCTATGACTTTTTGTGAAAACACCATGTTTACAGGTCCTGTCCTCCACTCTTGCACTTCACTTATACGGCATGTAAGAAAATAAAACCCTAACTACTCATGTATCTACACCCTAGCTGGTCCTCTTCCTCTTACTTTAGGTACAAACATGTGCTCAGAGAAATCAGTCCCCTCTCTACTTTGTTTTGATTCTTTCACACTTGAGCTGTCCTGTATTTTGCAGTGCAGCCAACGGCTCTTCCTTAGGAGCTACAGAGACGAAGAAGACGACATTTTCATATGCAAGCCTTATGGCTTCAAAACCATACCTGAAGGTTTGGAAGACAAAGGCGATGGAGGAAATCTACTTGAGCTTGTGGAGGAGAGCCTAGGCCTACGTCTTCGGAAAAAACTTCGTATCAGGCCGCACTTGAGAGACTCCACAAGAGTGGTTTTCCCAGCACCAGAGTGCCCAAACAACTTCAGCTTGATCCGAGGCTGTGGATTCTGTGTGTGCCTCAGCTGCTGGATGAAAATCCCCCGGTGTGTATCCTAAAATTCAACATAAAGAAGGAATCAGAATGTGTGGCAGGGAACTTCTACCTCCTAACACACTCAAAACATGGAGTTTAGACACACTTTCTTGCCAGATTCATGTTCATCTGGTTCATCATGCAAGCGATCAGTTACTAGCAGAAGTGCAAGGACAGGTAGATAAGACACAGCTCAATGGTCCCTCTCAAGAGCCTTGAGGTTTCATGAAAATCACACATCAGTGAATGGGATCATTTTGACCTCTGAGGAGAGGGCAAAGGAGGAAAAAGCAGCCTCTTTCAGTACCCATTCTCCTTACCCATCAGTCTCAGGAACAAAACCAATATTCATAATCTTATATAACACACAAGCAGCACTGAAGAATTTTGCTGTGATAGCTACCACTTGAGTAAGCTGGAAACTTGATATGCATTTCTTTTCATCTTTACCTTTTTCTGTACTTCTCATATTTGGGAGAATTTTAAGGAAACAGGGAGAAAGCAGAAAGGGCAAAAGAACTAGCTTCATCTGTCCTTTCTTCGTTCCCCCATTTAGACCTGAGAGAGAGGCTCTGTTGTTCTGCATTTGTACTGAACTTAACATGTAGGACGGCTCATTAAATGAGAACCTACAGC
>JAWWEW010000088.1:34281531-34294250 GCA_035583185.1 Anabacerthia variegaticeps
AAGCATGCCACAACTGAGCTGAGAAATTTGACAAAAACAGTAGTGCCTACAGTTTAGTTCCTTCCTTGCTAACAGGCATTTATTTCATGTTAGTCACAATGCAAATACTGCACCCTCAGAGCTAATACTGAATCCTCCACAAGAGCCACTATGACAGTAGGTTCTTCATGTTTGTGCTAGCAGAGACAAAATTCTTCACAAGCACTGAAAATGAAGTGAGTGTCAGGTACACTCTACTAGATGATACTGACCATTTTGAGTAGCACTAGAATATTTCCAGTGGTTTGATGTCATCTAATAATTTCAATTGATCAGATTCTCTGTTGCAAAGTATAGTCTAATGAAGTATATGGTTACCATGCATTTTTGCCACATATAGACAGACTTTCAAAAGTGTAAACTCCATGATCAAGAAGAGTTACAGTTACTAATGTCTCTTTCAGAGACTTATCTGACCTTCTCCTGTTGTTCTAGGTAGTATTTCCATATTTACCATGACTAAACCACAAATTTACCTAGCTGCATTCAGACACAGGTAAGAGTTCAGTGTGAGGATGCAACTATGCAAAATGGAGCATGTTACAACAAACATTTACAAAAGCTATCATTGCAAAGAAAGCCTGTACTTTGCACTTTCTCTCATCTTCACAAATACATATTTTACAATCCTAACAAGTATAGATTTGCAGGTAGGCATAAAGGATTCAACTTCTACCCTGGCAATGCCTGGTGCAAACCATCTTCAATTGCTACTATGAAATGGTAGTTTATTTCAGTTTTCAATAAACCCATCAGCATAATTATAACCAAATTATTTTAATTGGTCTGGATCTTGCCTGTGATCTCCAGGCAAGTAGCCTCTGAACCTTCCCAGCATGAGTGGTGCTGCCTGTCCAAATAATCAATGCACATCAGACATACTGCCTTACAACAAGCTGAGATCAGCTTTCTATTCTAGCTGCCAGGAGATTTGGATATACTGAAACTGCAGAATTAAGAGACAACATTGAGAACTTAGGTAACTATTTCATATGGTACTGGAGTTTTCATAAGGGGCACAAACACCTCATACTTCATAACCCTAATCTAAGTGAAATGGTGATGAAGGGAAAATAAGTCATCCTGTGGAATATGCTAATTCTTAATATTCCCTACTGAACATCTTAGATGCTTTGCTAGGCAGTATCAGAGACAAATAGATACAGATCAGTGTAGCCACCTCCTTTAATATGTATGTACTTGCTTCTGTACACTGTGGGCACAATTTCTAATTAAAGATATGAAAAGGGAAAAAAAGAAAACATTCCAGTAAGGAATTTTGCAAGAGCCTTTTAAAATGGCTTTGATGACTATCTTACTGTATAATTTCCCATGGTCAAACTTTCCTTGGTATCTTAAAAAAAAAAACACCATGAAAACTTCAGTTAGAATTCATGCATTGCCAACCTTTCTAAGTCTTGCAAGCAGACTGGCTACATGTTCGTGCTGTTCTGCTCTGGCGAGATCTTCTGCTGTTTTCCCATCCTGTTAAAATACAAATTATTAGCAGTAGTTCCTTCCTTTTGCCCCCAATAAAAAAATTATGGACAACACCACTCAGCTGCTCAACACAGGAACAGAATTTGTCAGATGCAGATGAAAAAGGGAGAAGAAAAACAAATCCCCAATCAACAACCAGTAAAAATTAAGCCCCACCAGAATCCCCTGGGGGCTTTTTATAAAAAAAAAAGAAAAAAAACCAAAAAACAAACTAGTGCAATGGAGAATGATAACATTTCTTTTACAGATTGGCATCTGGATGCCACTGTAACAAGATACTTTGAATTCAGAGCCTGAGAGCAAAGTCAACACTTTCCCCCTGAACTCCCCACCAATTATAGGATGATAGTGATTTGTAGATATTACCCAACAGTTCACAAAGAGGGGACACATCAGCATATTCACACATATGAATAGCAGGTGAAAGTTTGCTTACCAATGGATAAAGACTGACAGTGGCACATCAGTCACTGGAGGATTTCAGAAAATAAGAACTTTGTAAGGGATGCAGTTTAAATTGCATCAGCAAATTTAAAAGGAGAAGCAAAGTTGCCTTCAGCATTCTGTTCTTGCTATTTAATTATCTATGTTTCACAGATCAGCAGTTTAATATTAAAAAGACAGAAAGAAAAATTGCTCACTCTTACAGTTACATTAGTCTTACTGTATTGTTTTAAATTTTGGTTAGAGGTAGCTAATTTAGGAGCACTTTGCTTATTTCACTTTCTCAGATAAAAGCTCTCAATTATTAAGTACCTGTACCAGAAAATTAAGACCTCTTTTGTTTTTTTTTCCAGTTTCTATTATTTTTATTAATTAGTTTTACTATTTTTTCTTGCAAAACTTGCACTGTCTTAAAAACTTCCAGAGGTTACTTTAGCTATTATCTCTACATATGAAATAAGCATCTTCAACACCTATAGATGCCACTTTCAGGCTTCCATAAAATTTGTTATGTACTTCAGATAGTTCAGTCAAAATAGGACCAGAGCTTTAGGAAATAAGTAAAAAATGTAGTTGGTGGCACGAACTGACTAAATTTGCAACAATACCTTACCCTTAAATTCCATTCATGGTTGACATGTTATTGCAACTTTAGTAAAGAAACATCTCAATGTATTGTTAAAACTTAATTTTAGACAAGATGTATCAAAGGGGAGGAATCTCTTTGTCTGTGCTGATCCTACCCTCCAAATGCCAGTTATTCCTGAGTGCCTGCTGTATGAGAGGATGAGTGGTCTAGCAGCTGGGCAGCTCTACTGCCATCAGCAGAACTGCTTCAATACTTGTGGTCTTTCCCAAGTTTCCAGTGTTGGGCATGTGCTGGGGAATTAAAACGTTCAAGTAAAGGAGAAACTAGGGTTTCCTTCTTGAGAATCCGTATGGTAAAAGGATTCGACCTATACCAATCTAAAGCGTGAATTTTATCCCAATCCCCAAATCTTCAGTCTCCTCTTAAACCCAAAGCAGGACTGGTACAGCCTTGGTGCTGCACTGTTACAGAGCGCGGTATATTCGCGTTGCAACATAAGGTTGAAGATAGCCTGGCAAACTCCAGCATGAAGCACATATGCAGTGACAGATCGCTACACCAGCATTGTCCCTTTGAATCAGAGCATGCCCTACACGTCTTGATGGATATGCCACAACTGCCTTGGCACAGTCTGGGTAACTTTACACTCTCGATTGCTCTGTCTCATTGGTCATGGCTTCAAGCCCAACTTGGCTAAACAGCAGTACTCTGGTACTTTGTTTGGTTAGCTCAGTGACACCTCTTTGGGCCCAAACCTAACAGAAGCAATCACATGGTGAGTATTTGGCTACGAGTGTGGGTTGTAACAGCTCAGCCAGGGCCTCATTGATGATCAGGGTTGTAAAGAGATGGAAGTGACTGCTCCCAAAAGATTAGCTCTCTAATCTGGGTTCAGTCTGTTGTGAAGGAAGAAGACCTGAAAAGATGACCCATCAGAGGCTTTAACAATGCCTTTTCCTCAGGCACTGCTCTTCGGTTCTCACCTGAGCAACACTACAGCTATATGCCTGCATTGACATGTATCCCTCTGACTGGCACCTAAATGCTGGGTTTGACCTGGAACCTGTCTCCACTATGGATTTGCCCGTCTTTGGCTGACCATAGTCACTGAGACCACTTCCTGACCTTGACTTAACTGCAGACCTGCCTCAGTGTGATGGACTTGTCTGGTGACTCAGACTCTTTGTTGAAGCTTGTTGCCATCACTGGACCCTCTCTGCTTGCCCTGTTTGGGTTCTGTGGGACAGGGCCCTTACTGGTGAGGACACTGTCCCTACTTGCCTTGATGTTTAACTCCTAGCTCACCTTTCCTTACGGTGCAATGCCTTAGCAAGGGCATTACCTAACAAGCATGATTTTTGAAGTACACAGTCATCAGACCGCACAGGAAACAGGACAGGTAGAAAGGAAAAGAAATTAACAGAACAAAGTTTCCCTTTTTTGTCCAAAACTGTGAACAAGATGAGGCTGTTTAATTCTCTGCATGTCTACTGCATAATGAATGTCCACTACAGAGAACAACACGATTCAGAAAATACATTCACAAGCAAAATAGCAAGTTATTTTCCTATTCAAGGTTTCCTGAAAAGTACAGAATATTTACACACTGCAATAACCATATGTAAGCAAAGCTGATGTCTAAAAAGGGTTAGTTACAGGATCCATGAAAGTATATTTTACACCTGCTGGCAATATTTCTTCACAATTGCTCACTGACTCCTATGTTGCAAATCAGACAGCACTGCCTGCAAGAGCTGGACCTTCAATCAACTGGTTTTTGCAAGCATCTTCATACAAAATTTTGAAGTTGTTTTAGACACTTCCATGAGGAGAAGCCAAGAACATGGTGCCAGTTAGCAAGTGAGCACAATACATTTTTGGGGGAATTTTTCAAACATTTGAAATGATTGTATACTCCAGGAGCTGAAGATTTTCTAAGGTCACTTGACAATGTTCATGCAATCAAATTCAAAATCAAAGTAGTCCAAAAAGGGCCTTAGACTAGGAAGGAGGCAGGGAATTCATAATACAGCCCAATTGCTTAACCATGCTGGAAAAGTTAACTTCTCAGAAATGGCATATTGAGAGAAGAAAAAGGTAATTAATTCTTGGAATTCATCCACCTTGCAAACTAATGCAAAACTGAAATATTAAAATCTCAATATGCAAGGTCCTCTCAACCTCTCCTCTTTTCTCCTTCTCTCTGCCACCACACTGCTGGAATAATGCATTGTTATGTATATTCAGTCTTCTTCTTCTGCTAGATTTAGTATCAGCACTAAATTTAGTATCAGCACTAAGTTATCTCCTTCAAACTGATCTAAATTAAAGAGATAAAAAGTATTTTTATCTTGGAAGGACAGTGTCCACACAGGCAATTACGCCAACACAGCTGTCATGATACAAATGAAGTGCAACAGCTCAAGAATTCCCCCCCCACCTTTCTATCTCATCTCCAAGGGATGTAGTAGTGAAAATACGTAGACACAATAGGACATAAGAAACAAACAAAAAAGACAAAAACAGGCGACAAAGGAAATCTATAGAACATCTCACCAAGTCCACTGTATGCATTAATTATTATTGATTAATAGGGAACATGGCAATCTATAATCCAGTAGTTAGCAGGAAGCAATTATTAGGTGCTAAACTTGTTTAAGCCACAATTCCAACTTCACTGGCATTCTCTGGCTACATAAGATACATGCTTAGAGGAAAAAATTGTAGTGCTACATCTAGAGAAAAACAAGCAAAAAAATTTGTATTTTCTACCAAATGCTACAGAAGTTTCCTCCTTTTTCTCTCCATTGCAGCCATCTCAGGAATAATTTGTTTGGAAAAGAACTTTGAAAAATGTGGACTCAACTAAATCTGAAGACAACATGTTTTCAATATACAGAGCAAAGGTTATTTCTGAGTAAAACACAGTGGTTATGTTGAGTAACAATGTAATATGATCCAACGGAAAATAAAACATGGGTATTTTGTTAAAAACACATGTAATGGTGTGTATATTGCCTACAAAGTATCATGTGTTTATGAGGTACTCATGATGAAGGACACTTAATTCCTACTGTGGATATGTCAGTTAGGAGGATGTTTCTCAACTTACTGGGAATGAAAAATGCCTTCAGTGGTACTATTTGGAAGCGGTGGTGTTGGCTCATCTTACATGAATGGTTTGTTTTAAAAGGATACTTGCATGCTAATTCCCTTATCCATGCAACCACATATCTCCTCTCATAAAAATGGATCTTTTAAGCCCATGAAAGGAAACTATTTAAGATACATACAATGCATTTGTATGTAACTTAAATGCAAGGTGAAATGGTGTACATCTTAATGACAGTGGCCCACTGCGTTTATAGAAAACACAATGATACAAGTAATTCTTAGGTGAAGTATTATTAGATGCAGAGAAAGTGGTAGCTGCACTGTACCATAATTCAGTTGTAATTCAGTTGTAAGAAGGGAAAAAGTAGACAACAGAGGTACAACATATACTACTTATGTTGTATCACATTGAACAGAACCTCGTTTTGTTCATTTCAAAATGTATTGTCCTTTTCCTACACCCCTCTATGAGTTCATTTCCTACTATCATGCATAAAAGAAGCAAGAATAATAACATCTCTCAATACTTACAGAAGTTAATGCTTCTACATTGGCACCAGTAAGACAAAGGAACCGAACAACATCAAGAATGCCATTGTTTGCTGACAGATGTAAAGGTGTTCTTCCATACTAACATGGGGGAAGAAGTGTCAATACATTAGTTAAACAACTTCGAATTTTATGACTAATAAACAAACATATAATACAAACTACTATATAGCAAAGGTCTTGCAAAAACTGCAAGGAAAAGTACTTTTGATTACAGCTTAAGCACAACTGCCTCAAGTGAAATTCAAAACAAAACATACAATAACTATTTAAAAAATGGGAAACAACTTTATAGCTAAATCCCTCACAACTCTGGAGGAATCCTTTAGAGCTTTTTTGGCTATATTTGCAAATATCTTTTTAATTCCAGAAAATTTAATTGCATTTTTCTTAAATAGGAACCACGTAATACTCATTCCTTAACCTTTAAAACTCTGGATTTCATTTCAATCCAAGTATGACTAAAGATTACATATCTGCAGTATCTCACTTTCACCCAAGCGAATAAAAAGAATGAATAAGTCAGCCTGAAAGATTTTTTGTGACAGAGGGAAAGTGCTGTAAAGTATTGCTTCCCCATTTTTTTCATTATTCCATGAACTTCTTCACTGACAACAGGTCCTCACAACATCCATATCTGTTTTTTACTTTTTTTCACCACAGTTGGTTATTTTAATTATTGAAACCCAAAGTGATTGCACTGGACAATCCTCAAGTCAAAAGCCTTGTAACTTTCTTAAGCTGGCTAGTACAAGGCCAGTGCTTTGGAAACAAATAGAAGTGTTAACTAGCAAAGTATTATTGCCAGAATATGTACTTTTCCAGAAAGAAACCACAAAGAAGCTACAATACTGGAATCAAACAAATTGCAGATAGCAACATAAAGACTCCTATAAGTAACTTTCAAACTTTGTAACATATATAAAATTTAAATTGGGCAGAGAATGACATTCAGGCCTAAATATTAAACGCTAAGCACCACAGCCTGTCAGCAGAGTTCAGTGGCTGACCTTGACCTCTTCAAACTAAAGCAGGGAAAGTTTCCTGAAACAGCTTACTTTTCTCTTAAAGATCTCTAAAAGAAAAGCCATAATGTTAAACCTGTAAAGCACCACATTTAGTTATTCCATACATGGCAGCACAAGCAAAACAGTGCCTCAAAGTTAAGGGGCAGGTAATTAACCATTCTTTTTGCGAAGTGCTTACACGAATTACAGATTGTTTGCATTTTTATCTGGCAGCCGTCCACCAATAATCACTGCAATCAACGTTTCTAGACTTACAACATTTAGCAGATTTTTCACAAAAATGTACCAGTCTTCAATTCTGTTATAAATTACTGTTACATATGAAATCAAGGCCAGCAGCAATGCATTTCACCTGTTCTGCAGTACGTGCACATAACTGGCATAAAGCAAAGCTATATGGCTATGGAAGACGGTTGCATATCCTTCAACATTAAGAGTTGAGTGGCAAAACATGCCGTGATAATTCACTCGGGTTCTCTCTCCGTGGATCTTTAACTATTCAACTGAAACAACTTAGGTAAATTTGTGAGGCAAGTCATTTAACGCTTTGCATTTGGCCATTTTTAGGAGACAGAAAAATCACAGGACTTTTTCACATCAGAGAACTTTCAAAGGCCATCTAATGCAACAGACGAGCTATCAAACAATGTTGTTCAGCACCCCTAATTCCATTTACCTTATTAGTGACATCCAAACTACAACTTGCTTCACAGAGTGCCATCACAATAGGCACATTCCCATCTTTGCAGGCCACGTGCAAGGGAGTGTTGCCATGTCTGTCCTGGAAATCTACAAAACATCCTTGACTGATGAGAGTTTTAACTACTTCTATTTGACATCTTCTCACAGCAAGATGCAGAGCTATATGGCCATCCTGAAATTACAAAACAGCTTGTAAGTGAAATTTAATAATGCTAAAAATCAAAGTATTTAGCAAAGTCACAACAATCTCATGTAACTTAGTGCATCTCCTTGCTTCAAGAATCACAATGGTTTTTAATTTGAAGGTGGAGGCAGGGAAATGCACAGTACCTGCCAGAACAAATAAGCCATGGAATGAAACCAAATTTCTATTAAGCCACTGGGCTTTGCAGTGGAATGGATTATATGCCAATACACATTCTTTCAGCTTTCCTAGGAGATGTAAGAGTGACCAACTGTAACAACCAGCTGAATATTGCAAACCCTATTGAAAACTCTTGTGTTTACTGACAGAAGTTAGTGATGCAAAAGTCATGCAATCTGCTTAGTGATTGGTAACTTCTGAGATCGAGCTTTCTGTGTAACAACTTAAAGAGACAATGCAACTGGAAAAAACAATTTAATTGTTTTAGAAGCAAAATCTTTTTTCTGAACTTACTTTAATAACTTATTTAGTTAATATTAGCAATAAAGGTAGCTAAAAGGACAACCATACAGAAAATATAAGCAATGAAATTCCAAATTTATTTGTTTGGATTACACCATGAAAGACAAAACTTACTCTGAATCAAAGAGAGTCATATTTTTAAATAGCTTCTATTGGAAATGGGTGTGATTTATCCAAACAGCACATTCATCTCTTTTTCTCTTAAGTTGATAGTTTGTTTCCAGTTAGAGAACCCAATGTTCCTACCGTTTTCCAAAAGCGGTACTCACGAGGTGATAATTGACAAGGAGATAATGAATTAGCATGAACCCAATCACAGAAAAATAACCTTGTGGAGAACCTTAAAGACTATTGCACCCATCAACAGTTTTTGTGTGAACTACTAAGAAAGAAAATTGAGGTCATGGAAACAATGCTAACTTGCAACACTTAAATGAAGTAACTCAGAGATATATCACTTACGACCTCTCGATGTAACCAACCTTGTCTGTTGCATGAAGGTCAGCCCGGTGTTCTGCCAGGCATTCCACAATATCGTGGTAACCCCTAGCAGATGCTGTCAGGAGCGGAGTCTCCCCGTCTTTGTTTTTAACATTGACATTGCAGCCTGCTTCACAGAGTGCTTTGGCAACAGAGTAGTAGCCATGCCAAGCAGCGCAGTGGAGCGGGGTTTCTTCTTCCTATCAACATGGAAATAAAACAACCAGAGCTGAACCAAACTCCAGGAATAACAGTTTCCAACTTTAAAAGACAGAAAGATGACATGAAAAAAAAGAAGGCAGCCTACTAAGTAAGCCCTCCAAAAAGATGTTGTAATTTCTAATGCTGACATTCTCAAAGAAGAGTAACTTCTGCTGACATACCAAGCGATTATGATACCTTACATGTCAGCAATCTTACTTTAAATGTATCCATGCTCTTGAAGCTAACTGTCTTGGTTTTCTCACTTGAAAACCAATCCTAATTCACAAGTAACTTCTATATCCTGTGTGCTGAGAGACTAATCCAGTGTTTAAAACAGATCGATCACCAAGGAGATGCAAATCCCACTGGACTTGCAGTTTGAGGCAGAATGTTCAGAAAACCCATCTCAATGACCTAGGAGAGTAGGTACTTGGAAGCCTGAGTCCTTCAAACATACATCATGACAACCCTTTGAAACTGTCTGCATTTTGAGTTCAGTTGTGACTGAAATACTAATTTGCTTATTGCTTGAACCCTGGAAACTTCAAAACATTCACCTTCAATCTCACCATATGTCAAAAGAGTTCTGTGGAACACCACTAAGAAACTCAAATGTTTCACAGAAATATGCTAAAAGTAGCCCACTGAAAACCAGAGAGGATTAAAACCCACCAAAGAAGTAATTCCATAAAATTCTAAGGAATGGTATAGCCTTTCTGTACCTGGCAAATATCAATTAGGAGACAGTCAATACTGATAATAGCAGAGGATGTAGACTGTACTCAAGGTTTCTGTAAAAATCTGAGGATAAAGAAACAGATGAAGAGCACGTCTTGTGCTCCTTTGGCCTAGGGCTGCTTGAAAAATATAAAGGTAGTCCTAGAGGATCCCTAGAGCACTTGGGGAAGCTTGTGGAACTGACACAGTTAAATTTGGGTCAAATGGATTTTCTTTTTCTATTAAGCCTTTTCTTTCCTGTTTTCTCACAACAGTTCAGAGCTTTAAAGAAACCCTCCTGAGCCCTCCACTCATTTTCAAAAATAAGCGTGACACTGCAGAAAAATCCCATGGCAGCTAAAACCAAGCAGAAATCAAGGTGAAAAGTAATAAAAATCTTTAGCTGAACTCACAGAGCACATACCACTGTACATTTGTTTGTGGTGTTGAGTTTGTCTATCTTTAAGGTTTCATTTTTGAGAGAACCTGTGTTTTGTAACAGTAGCTGGTTCCTGCAGGTTTTTTGCATACTATTAAGAGCTGTCAAAACCTCCATAATTCTGTTATTTTTTTTTTTTTCAAGTGCAAACATTCGAGAGGCTACAAGGCAAGAAAGTTTTGACAACTCATATAAAACCTTACTATGAAGAAACTCAGACAGTGTTCATGACTCACCTTGTCTTGAAAGTCTGGATTGGACCCAATGCTACAGAGAAACTGAACCACATCCACATGCCCATACCGAGCTGCAACATGGAGAGCGGTCTCCCCGGACTGCAAATACAGAACATGCCAGTGTTATTTCATACATCACCCCCAGATATACATTGCCTATACACTGTATACAACCTGCACGCTGGTGTGCTGCATGGGATACTCCTCCCTCTCCACCAGCTGCAGAGCTCTGGTCAGCAGAGCTTACAAACCAGTTGTACATGACAGGTACACCACCACCTGACAGGTAGTTATTTCTTTGAAGGCTTTCTTTTTTCAGAACTTACTTTCCTACTTTCTTTGTTCCAGATCACAGGTCACAATGGGACTTCTGAGCAATATGAAGAGGAGGCTGTGTGTGCAATTGGTGTTGAAACAGATGTCCTATTTCTATTCACATTTTTTCCACATGCACCCCTTCATCCCGCATTTTCAACTGCAAGGAGCTGGCCTAACACTTTCGTATATCCTGGTGCATTTTGGTAATTACATTGAATTGCTTACAACACTTTTTAAAAGTTATATGAGAGAAGATGGTATTTTTATTAAGAGCATAGCTTCTTTTGTAGTAGTCCTACCAGGAGTCAAACACTGATTTTCCTAAAGTACCTTGCCTTGCACTAGTTTGCTCAACAAAGCAAACTGTGTTTCACAAGTATAATTGCTTCTGTACTGCAGCTTTGGCCAGTATGAAAACATTACTACGGTATAAGACTTTAACAGCAACCAGTTTCTAGGGCAAATGTTGCTCAAATAACACTGCTGAAGACAAGGTAAGTGCTCATCAGCTGTAATTGTTAGGCTTCCTTTTACTCAACTGAATAACAGTCAAATTTACTTGTCAGACAAAAGTGATTTTCAATCAAGAGCAATGAAAAACAGAATCACGATTTCACCCTCAGTTACGATGAGAAATCTAGTCTTCAAGTAAAAATTAATTTAGGTTTGTACTTCCCCACCTACCCACCATGTACTCACCACATTTAACACGCACACTTGGCTAACATTTGTCAGGAAAATAACCAGTACATCCAGCTACTTTAAAGCTCTGTTATCACAGCCCTCTGTGTCAGCTTAGAAAACCACACTAAAGAAGTCAGTCACGTTGTTGGAATTACGGCCCTACCAAAAATCATTGCAATCTTTGCTAAAATAAAGTTATAGAAAAAGGCCCTTTGAATGAAAAAGGGATTATTTTCTTACCTTATCCTTAACATCCAAAGGGCATTCATTATCACTGAGAAATTTCAGTGTTTCTACATGACCATGTCGAGAAGCCCAATAGATTGCATTAGATCCAGCCTGTCAAAAATATTTGGTTTCCGAAGTTACTGATCAATTTAGAATCCTCATTGCAGATGTTCAGCTGAGGTATACATGCACTTAGATGTGAACAGATACCCTGAAAAGCTACTCAAGCTTAAAAGAACAAATTCACTTCTTAAAAAAAAATTCACATTGGTTCAACAACCCCACATACCAACAGTGACAACAAAAACCTCTCTATGCAAGGATGATTAACAGGATTACTAACTGTTTGCAAGGATAATCCTCTTCTGACTTGTTAGGGAGTTTTTTATAAAGAACAATCATGAGATAAAAACCTTTCTTCTGATTACTTTGCCATCTACTAGACAGAGAAGCAGACAGTTCTTAAGTTTGCTTTAAATGAACACCAGATTATTACAGCACATTTTGAAAAATAGCTTGTTACAAAGCATATCCTCCATCAAACATGAGTTTTAGTTGTGATATTCCCCGTGGCTAAAATGTGTATTCATAATTGCATATTAAATAAAGTTCACAATTATGCTTTAGGGTGATGATTAATTTGAACTAATTGAGGCAGTTTTGTAAGAATGAACTATATTTTAAGATAAGTATCATTCAAATTACTTCAACTAATAAAATGGTCAAAATCAGAGGATATGCACTAGTAACAAATGACAAGTACTAAAGATTTGCCTTTATG
>JAWWEW010000088.1:34306548-34320971 GCA_035583185.1 Anabacerthia variegaticeps
CCTTTAAAGCATTACTTGTTTAATGTTCCTGTATAAAACTTTTCTGTTTATGTTTAAATTAAGTCATGGTTTTGCAGCTGTAATTGGTTGTTCACATATCTTGCTCAATAAAATAAAAATTTGTGCTTTATGGCAACCATATTTTAATCCTAAAGGACATGTTATATTGTTGACCTTGTTATAACACAGGAAATAATAAGGGCTAAGTAAATCTGTTTTCATTGTTATAACATGACTACCTCTTATATTTTCAACTAGCAGAGCACATGTTTTTAGAAATATTTTGCATAAGCATTCTCACTAAGAGCAAAGCTGGTATGTGTTGTTTCCCTGATATTTCTAGGCAGAAGTGCTAGCTTTCCTGAAACGAGAGAAGCAAATTAAAGCTTTCGGTCAACAGCATTCTTTTTAAAAAATGCAATAATGGTAAAAGCATTTCCCAAAGGAAGGCTGACAGATGTGATTGCAACCCACGTATCTCCCTCTGGGAAAGAAAATACATTACACCCACGGAAAAACGATTTCTGGATAGTGCTTTTACAAGCTGCCAGGCTTTCTTAACTATGAAACAGAACTGATCACAAGATCTCAGAGGAAGTCATTACGGGAACCTACTCAGGGAACTGAGAAACAATTAACCTTCAAAGCCAGCACGGTCACCTCCTAATGACTCAGTCATATGCTGTGATCACACTGCTTATAATGTAATGGCACCTAAATGATAATTAATAATTATCTAAGGATTTCTAATGAACTTAAAAATCCACAAACTAACCCCAAAATCTAGGCCCAAACCCCTTGAAGAAACATTTAACTTGCTTTGATTTCAAAATAACATGAACTAAGTTAAAGAAGAATACTATCAGTTTATTTTATTTTTAAAGCAGATTCAATGTGCTAAATCATTTGATTTCTTCTCTAGTCCAAGCATTTATTCTGTCAACTTGTAAAAGAAATGTTTTCCCTGAGGATTCTGTGATCAAACATGTCTTGTATGACTCTGTGTATTATTTTGAAACACAAGTGGTCAGTCCAAGACTAGGTTCATATATTGCTACTTCTGTTTATGTAAGGATAAGGGGTTTTACATGCACTTCATCTCTCTTTATGGATTGTGCAGTTCCCAACCCAGTCTTCAAAAGCACAAAGTGTGCCAAACATTTTGAAAGAGCAGAAAAAGGGCTGCTAGCTCTTGCATTACCTACTGGCTGAACAACATTGCACTTCATTTTTGTTTTACCTATGTATCAGAAAAATGAAGGCACGTTACAGCATTGTCATTTTCATTTGTCCAGCTTCTATTAGAGACATCAACTGCCATGAAACCCTCTTTTTAGTGCGCCTAAATTCTTCAGTTATAGTGAATAAGAAACACTGGCCTCAGTGGCTAGCCAGAACATAGGCACCAAAACCTGGGCTTTGATTTAGGCAGTTAAGCCCCACTAAGGGGGAGACTGACATTCCAGTGAATCTTTCCTGCACCCAAACAGCACTGGTATTTCAGTTTCCCTCAGTGAAGTTCCTTTAGTGACCAGAATTTGGATAAAGCACATGGTTACATTTTGGCCCAGCAGAGTGCCTTAGTATTTTGATCCCATCTAAATTTAATGTATGAAGAGCAGTCAGGTTTAGTAAACAAGAGGGCCACATATTTTGGTCAGGAACTGCAAAGCCCAGAAAACAATTCTCCCTTCAGAAGATGCTCAGTGTGTGGCAGTCACACCAGCTTTAGAGTTTTTCTTTTCAGCCCTGTCAGGCCTTTGTTCTTGAGAACCTGTCTACACGTTCTCTGTGCATCTGTCTGTAGGCCTGGAATTTAGGAGTCTGAAATCCAATGCTGGCACAAGACCTACAAAGTAGGGTCACAGAGTTTGCTAACCTGCTGTTACATCCCAGAAAACACCAAATACTTACTTGTCCTCTCAAATTTCAGTGCAAAGCCAGTTGAGAACAACTTTCTTATTTACTTACAGGTAATATTAACAAAAATCTCAGAGCTATTTCTATCAAAAGACAACTAAAAATTAAAGAAACACTGTGCAGACTTCAAGCTTCTCCAGAAAACAAGGTATTACTGTCTTTCAGAGAACAACTGAACAGGTTAGTTACAGTTAAATTAACACCCCAATATAAATAGAAGATGAATTTAAAGAGTTCATCATTATTTGCTTTTATTTAGTATTCAATGAGAAACTCATGAAATTGTCATAATTTTTATACAGAAATCTAAAACCATCTTCCACTGTTCTGTTTTGGTTAACATTATGAAGGTACCAATGAAGTGGAAACACTTGAAACACTGGAATGCACAAAACTAAGTTTTAAAGAAAGTTTATGTTTTTAAATAAAGCATAAGTCCCAGTTTTTAATGCACAATCACTTGTAAGCTAATGTCATTCCTCTCTTTCTGAGCTAATACTTTCAAAGCCTTCTATCTTTTTTAAATTTTAAAAACAGATATTCATCACTCAGAACCATGTTACAAGAGCTAACCCCTTAAATTAAGATTTCAAATTCAGGAATGAGGGTATGCTTATTGCAGAGAACAATATGATTACCTAACTCCATCCACAGCTTTTAAGTGAGAGGAGTCAGTTATTGCTATTAAGCCATTTTAAAAGGTGAGAACACTTGCATTGCTTTTGTACATTCTAAAAAATTACTATACAATTTAGAATGAAAGTATTCTTTGTGTTATACCAAGATATCATAGCCAAGGCTCTACAAAGCACCACAAACTGAGTATATTTTGTAGGTCTACAGTCTAAATAAAGAGATAATAAAGTGGAAGGAAGAACAAAATTGAAGAGAGAAATTATGCATCGAAGGCCAGCAAAAGGGGACTCAAGTAGGTGCAAAACATGCTTGAGGAAGGAAATTAATGATCACTGTGCAGAGACATCTGTGTTTTCTAGTTTGTGAAGTCTGATAAAATGATGGCTTCAGCAGAGTTCACTAGAAATAGCTTAGTATTGCTAAGACTCTAATTGCTACAGCTGGATAGAAAAAAGTACTATTAATTCAATTATTTGTGTGATCAAAGAAAAAAAAAGAAAACTTTTAAGTTAGATGAGGAAAACACAGTGTTTTCCAGTTTGTATGTAGTATGTATAGCATTCCTTTCAAACAGTCCAGAGAGCAGGAATTTCAAAGGTTATTTCCAAAGAAAGAAGGCACTTGCCACTAAGACTAGAATTACGAAAATATGCCTGACTGCTCTAAATATAACAAAAGACTGCAATAAAGTAAGGTAAAGTAAGGCTCTTCAAGCCTATCACATACTTGTGTGTGATTACTGAATCTTTCAAGGAAGGATTTGATTTTAAAAGTTTCAGAAATTAAAAGCTTCACAGAACTTGATTTTTTGGTAGATCAGTTCCCTGACATAGGGTAGTTGAAACAAAAACCTTCAAACACATAACTGGATAAATTTGTTTCTATGTAGCTCTGCTTTGCATTCAGTGTTGTGAGGACGTACGTTGCCATTGCAATAATTAACTAACTGCCCACGTATTTCTGCATGTAAATCACGACCTTGAATAGAAGCGCAGCCTCGGTTGGAAGGCACCTTAAAGACCACATAGTTACAACCCCCCTGCCATGGGCAGGGACATCTTCCACCAGACAAGGTTGCTCAAAAGCCCCATCCAAGCTGGCCTCAAATAATTTCAGGGACAGAAATCCACAGATTCTCTAGACAACCTGTTCAAGTGCCTCACCACCTCACAGAAAAGAATTTCTTCCTAATATCCAATCTGAATCTACCCTCTTGCAGCCATTCCCCCTTGTCCAGTCAGCTGCTCACCTCTGAGAAACAGCTGACTAATAACACAGAAAAATGTTTAGAAGGCTGTATGCAAGACAGCAAACCTCTTGCTAATGTAGGAAATAAAAATCACGAGTGAATAGGCCACAGACCCTGTTGCCCTGGGACTGTGCATGTTGACATCTGGTAACAAAAGGGCAGCTGCAGTGGCTCAGTTGTACAAAATTGAATCTCTGTGTGGTATACTGGCTCAATACTGTGGTCAGAAAGGAACACAATTCCCAGGAAATATACCATGTTCTAATCAGAAGGGCAAATGGACATTTAGGGTGGATTCTGAGGATAGCAAACCAGTTATTTAATGAGCTTTCAGCTTTATTTATGTTAGTATGAAATTGTCCTGTAAGAACAAAGACCTCTGTCAAGAGGGTAGGTCCCTAGGCAAAATGTGCATATTAGAACATTAGAGAAAAGGGATTAAATATTTAAGTGTCTAAGCATAAAATTAAAATTACAATCATGTTTTTTTCAATAGCTTTAAATTGTATCACAGCGATTTTGAGAAGTACAAAACTTTGTAGCAATTATTATATTCAGTTTACAAAAGGCTTGCTAACCTCATCCCTTTCTCTTCAGCTGTCTAAATAAATAAATGCATTACCTTTATCATATAAAAAAAATAGTTCTTAAACTGAAAAGACACACCAAGTGGTTTGGAAATGTGAAATAAAAATAAAATCTCCAACTGAAATGATATAGGGGTTGTTAACTAGGGAAAACAATGAGCTAAAATGGTTTGCTGAGCTTCATGCCATCAAGCTTACGAAATACTAAGACTGTCAGAAGCAGTATCTTCTTCTATTCAATGGACAGTAGTGGGTACACACTGACACACACAGCAACCTTGATGCCAAAAAGGCTCCTATTCCACACACAAAGTGGAGAGATGGAACAGTCCCATTCCTCCTGCCACTATCCATGATTGCCAAGGGTTCCTCATGGGTTTCAAGGACAGACCAGATTTCATCTGGACAGATTACGGAGCAGAAAGTGCTGCAGAACAATACACTGACAATAAGGTTATAGAGCCAAAGAATAAGAGAACTAGTATCCAGTGAGGGGAGAAAGAAGCATCATACTGATTTTGCTGTGTATGCACAACACATTTAAAAGAGTTCTGAACAAATACAAAAAGTAGTAAGAGTATAAGGAACTTCTACTTTATACAGGATGATAATTTAGCTTTAGAAAAACAAATGTGTTTCAATTATCGAAAAATGACAAACGAATGCAAGTGTATACTTCTGGAACTGAAAAAACTGGCCGATCTAAAAGTATTACAAGAAACCATCATGTGCTGAGGTAAAAGTGTAAAATATACATTTACATAAACATAACAAAGCAGTATCATGCATGTATATACCATAGAAAAGATGAACCTCCCTTTTTTCTTCTTTCTGCAAATGTACATATTGCCAAAAGCACACAATACTGAAGTATCTTTATAAGGTAAGTGGTAATATAATTTACCAAAGCTAATAAACAGGAAAACATAACCTACGTAAAAAAAAGTATGAACAGCAAAGAAAAGACACAAGTGCTGCCCAAGACTTTGGTACTAAATCCTTTGCTTACACAAAATACTTACTCTAAACATATTTATCTGATAGAGAGCAAGTATGGCAATAACAAAGTGTCAGGCATGCAACCTGTGTAAAGACATGCACATGCCACCAGCAGGCACTCACAGACACTTAACAGGTGAATAATGCTTGGGCCTACACTTGCAATCTTTGAGAAACTGGAAGCCAGAGTTAAAAAAATGCAGAAACAGTCCCTGCTGACATATTTACCTCAATCTATTAGCAATGACATTGAACAAAAAACTGGGAACTAAGACAATATGAAACAGTGAAAATTCAGTTAACATTTCAACAAGAGAGAACTGGGAAAATTCTGTTCCATTTTAAGTGGGTTAAAAAAAGAGAAAAAGCTCACTGAGGTCACCTTGCACCAACATGAAACACAGTCAAATATGCTAAACCTCCACGTAGAATCTCTATTTCCCTCTGCCCTTATCTTCAAATCAGTTTATTTAGTTCCAGGGTATTCTTCTGGATCCATAACACCAACAATGATTAAAGTAACAAACAGAAAATATCCTAAATATAGTGATTTTTTTTCAACCTTTGCAGTGCATTTAGAGTGAAAAATATGTGTAGAAGTCAGGAAGCTACAACACTGACTTAGAAATAAAGAATTCTAAGGTTATTACCCATCTTCTTTTGGGGTGATAAGGAACTTCTATTAAATCACTGCAGTTAGGTGTCTGTTTTTGAAAACAAAGAAACAAATATTCTGCTACTTCTCCACAGGTCTTTAGAGCTACTTACAGTTCCAGAATAAGAATGACATCTGTTTTGTTCTCATAAACATCATGAAGTGTAATCACATTAGGATGACGAATCTCCTTTAATATGCCAACTTCTCTCTCAATATCTTCCCGGCTTACTCCACGCCGGCTGGATTTTGTTCTTCTTTTCTTGATGAATTTTGCTGCAAACTGCTGACCAGTACTTTTCTCGCGGCATTTTTTCACTACAGCAAACTGCCCACTAAAATAAAAAAGAAAAAGATGAAGGTTTGGTTAAGAAAAATTTAGAGTTAAGAACACCCCCTGTTTACTGTGGTTGGGGAAAACAGCTGTAAACTCTAAAGTATATTACTGCTTTTTATGCAGTCTAGAGTAACACAAGAAACTCTAGAAGAGGCAGAAAAGGTAAGTTTAGACATGGCTTTCGTATCACACAAATGTACATATTTCAGCATGTCTGTAAGTAAAAGATAACACCTATGAGGATCACTGGGTTTTTGACAATATTTGCACAGGGAATTACTGCGCAAAATTGCTGTTTCTGGATTTCTCCCTCCATATGCACGTTGAGCTTTTTATTTTTTGTGTGTGTGTGTGTTCTGCAAGTAAGACAGTTCTTAGTTTCTTACAATTTTACTTTCTTACAATATCTGTCAATATTCTCTTTATCCTCAAGTTTGTTTTTTAAAAAGTTTTTAAAACAACCTTGGGTTTCAAGACACTTGCTTTTGTTTTTAGTTTCAAAAGCACTGACTAAATACAGTCATATCAACAACTACAGTTACTGTGTCATATTGTTAAGTATAATGAGTTTGAAGATTAGGAAAGTACCAAGACACTGAGAAACAAAAACCTGTGTTTCTGTTACAAGCCAGAAAAAACTTAAGGAAGCTGCTAACTCCAGCATGTTACCATTGAGGTATAAGCCTGCTGTTGCTAGATATACACACTGATTAATATCAGAAATCTCCAGGAATCTAATGCTGAGTTAAAACCAGAACAGAATTTCTAATACTGCTAAGTTTTCCTTTTATGTGTCCCTAATCTCTTGATGAGAATTTCCTAAAAATTCTGTTCTTGTTTTTTTTTCACCATACAAAGAAATGGTAGAATTACCAAATGACACTAATGAGAAAATTTTCTGAAGTTAGCCTACCCTGATAATTGAGGAAGTGCTGTTCTCTAAAGCAGGCCTAGGACAGCAGTTAAGTCAAAGCTGACACTAGTAGGCTTGACTACCTGAACAGCCGTATAACTTTTATGCATGTGTAACTGCACCCAGTACCTGGAAGAGGAGCCAACCTGTACTAGTGGTTAACTAATTACTGCTGACAGAGAGATGTCTAGGAAGATGGATCACCCACAAAAAGGCCATCACATAATGACAAAGTGCCAAGTGGGAATCACTCAAAGCTACACATTTCATGCCACCATTACTATGCTGACCCCACACAGAACCCTGAGTGACAAATTGTCTTGAACTGGGACATGCAGTTGTGCTAGGCTAAATGACTGTCACTTGCACAAGGCAGGGCAGAGATGGGTCCTTTCCTATGAACTCATAGAAAGGGACCTTAGAGTAGCTGCTAACAGTTGAGAAATCTTTGAATGCAGCCATTGGTAGCGAGAGAAGTAAACTCGAAGAGAAGCAGTCAACAGTCTGAAGCTGAGGTTTGGTCTTATTTTGATGTTATAATCACCATTCAAATTTCATTATTCATTATTTAATGAAATCAGTTCATGAACTTGAGATGACGCTGCTGCATGACAAAAATCCTTGCCTTAAATTCCACCCCCCAGCAGTTCTGCACAAAGTTGTCAAGGGTCAGATTTATCATAAGGTGACCCACACATTATTATTATAAATTGCAGTGGACAGGGCAGTGCTTTAGACTGATGCCTTAAGATTTTTAAGTTTTGTAGTATATAGATTTGTAGTATAGCTGTATAGTTTCTAACACTTTAAAACAGCAGTTAACAGTTACTAAATGCCCTTTCTCATGCTTTGTATCAAATGTTAATGTTCTTTTCAAGAAAAAAATATTTTAGTGAGGACATCTTGTTTGGGACATGTATCCTGAAGGACATAATAAGATACCATTGTAGTCAAAGCAATAGAAGGCCGAGCAACCTTGGTGAAGAAGGAAGGGGTCTTGAGACCTCTGATTCAATTCCAGGGAGGTGTGTGAAGGGGCAGACCTGAGAGAAGTTCTGAGGGCGGGCAGTTCTCACATTGGATGTATCCATTAGATATGATAATTAATTAGTATTATAAATTAGTATGATAAATTAGTGTTGTAGAAGTCTTATCCAGTATTGCACACTTATATATTTAATGTACTTTCAAATGTTTTAATTAAAGACCTGCTTTCTGTTTTATCTATACTAATTTTATCTTGAAAGTTCTTCCATTTTTGGCATCAAGATCACACCATATCCTCTTCTCTATCACACTTAGGCTGGAAGACCTGCTTCACTTGCCCTGATTTGGTTGGTTAGCATTATTAGAGATTTTCTTAGATGCCTCAAACACTCTTATGTGACTGGCAGAGAAGGCATAGATCTATGTGTCATTCTAAACTGGCAGCAGAGAGCTAGACAAGGTAACCTAAGCTACATCAGCCTTCTCTGTTTGGTTCAATTCAACTTCACAAAAACTCCTCCTGCAACAGCGGCTCTGGGTTTGATCTCCAAGGTCTAAGCAATTTTGCACTGTTGGACAGCCAGCCAGAGTAGAGGTATTTGCACTGCTGCTCAGAAGTGAAAACACAACCTTCCTGGCCCTTGTTTACTGTGAGAAAAACAGTGATTCTCTCATGCTGTCCCCCACAGCATGCATATCTCCAGAGATATATAAAGCTTTATTTAAAAACCAGTCAGCTGTGCAGAAAGTTCACAGTTTTAGAGAAACAAAATTGGGCAGTAGACAGATGAAGGCATAATCACAACTCCAAACATCTACTCAAGTTTGTGGGCCACAAGGAAGTAAAAAGCTTGTCTTTTGACCACTCAACTGGCTTTCAGCTTAGAAGTCTAAACTGCCTGATAGTAGAAGAAAAATGTTTCTGCTCATCTAAATGCTTGAATACTGAGTGCCTAATCACCTTCTCATCAGTGCTCACCCTGTAAGTTTATAAAAAGCTACTGCTTCAATGTGAAAAACCACCACCACCATCATGAAAACAGCCCAAACCAAAAATACCCAAAACCACCCAAAAAAACCCCAAAATGTCCTCCCCCCTAAAAACTCCAAATCCCCACAATGCAAATTAAACAAATCTGGCACTCACAAGCCCCAAAATATTAACCCCAAAATTACTTCTAACAACAGTTTTGAAGCAGAAAAGTAAAAACACAACCAGACAGACATCCAATATATTTTGATATCCAAGAAGATTTAATTATAAAAGTTTTTGGGATTAAAAGTTGTCTATGTTTCACTGACATGATGATTTTTTCATAGTATTATTCATATTTGAATTACATCATTCCCCAAAGCCACTTCATGCTTCCAATGCTTTTAAGGCTAAGGCTGTTTAATCTTATTTTGGCAATAGGTCAACTATGACGTTACAACATGAGACTGACCTACTGAAACAAAGGGGACCACATAAGACAAGTAGATCCGTTTTCCTCTTCTCAGCTATGGAGTTTATTTTTTCAGTCTTTAACTTTTTTCTCTGTCCACACAGCTTGTTTGAAGGATGTCCTGATCTATCACAATTCAATATAGAAGTGCTATGAGAGGACCAATACATTGTTTAAAATCACATGACTTTATAGACTGGTCTCATTCATGATTTATAGGATGTAAGGCTCCAAAAATCTTTGACATTGCTCAAGACTGTAAGAAAGTTATCAACTAACAAGTAACTGGAGTAAGTGCCAGTTACAGACCAAATAACCTTCTTATTGTTGTTGTTGTTGTATTCAGCACATAACTGCACCATTAGTTGTTTGTTATTAAATGCTGTATGAGCAGATCACACTTAAGCTGCAATCAAAGGGGCTATTTCATGCCTAGGTTCCCTAAGCCACACCATTTTACAACTCTCTCTAAACTCCTGTTTTAAAAGCAGAGGGGATGTGTAAATCAAAGGTATTTACTGAGCTTTCCCCTGTAGAACTGCAGTGACAAGCTGTTTTAAGTCAACTCTGTAAGGTCTAACACAGGATATCCAGTAACATCCTCCCACAGATCTTACAGTTTCAGATTCAGCATTCATTCATATAGTGTCTTCAAAGCCAGAAAAGACCTTTAGTGTTTTAAGTTTCCTTGCTTTTGTAGGTTTTATTTAAAGTGCATGGAGTCAAAAAATGATTGCCATTTTAGAAGACAATTATATCAATCCCTCTGCACCCTTCAACTCCCCTCTCCTCCTGGCCACAGTAACTAACAAACTCACACTTTAAGTATCTGGCAATTTTTTTTCCACACAGACGAACCAGGTTAAACAGCAAAGCAGGATGACAGTTTGACATGAGAACAAATACTTCTGCTAATAACAGTAATTTGTTTTGTGATGTTGTAATTCTTACTCAACTAGAATTTAATTACTATTCTAAATGAACTCCTTTTAGGACACTGGGCATACCTCCACATCCACATTCAGACTTGCTTCAGAACAAGTACTAATCCATTACCTAATCATGACATTTCTGCATCCTTTTTACATCATTAGATGACACACACTGCCCTTATGTATATATATATATATACAAAAGTTATGCAGTTAGGGATGGAAGCAGCAATACAGCACCTACATGTCAACCTTTACTGGTCCTCACTTGTTGGAATCACAAAACAACTATTCATGAGCATGAGTTATGGAAAATTTTAAATACAGAGACAGTTGTTTTAGAATCAAATGGAAAACACAAAAAAGGTCCTTTTGTTTGCTCCACAAGAACAATCCCAGTGAACAGGAGTGGCAGACACCCGGTATTCCTTCCCAGTCCCAGCCATATCCGCCAGCTCTTGCCCAACTCTTGCCTCAAGAACCCTCTGAAAGAGGTCCAACCTGGACACAGAGGTGCTCAAGTAGCCACCAGGGACAAATTTTCTAGCATTTACTGTGACAATAGATCAAGAATGGGGCAATTTTCCATGCCATCTTCAGAAGACTCAATTCCAAAAACAAAGTTCAATGGGAGCAGGAAATAGGAATAAGGAAAAGGCATTATGTTGCCATGAGAGGAGTAAGAGGTTTTGGTATGTGTCTGACATGTTTGTTTTTTTCTGTTTTAAAAGTTCAGCATTCAGTACACAACTCTGAAAACACAATGTCTTAAGATCCAACTGCTTTTAATATTTGTTTGACTACAAAAGAGATTTACATAATACTATTAGATAAGCCTGTAAGAGAAATTGCAACTGAACCATAGAATGATTTGTTTTCTCCAGTAGAACACTTACTAGCAGATATTTCTGTCTTTCCTCAGAGATCTGCCACAGGGAAGGCCAACCAAATGGGGATTTCCAGCCCCAGCAGCATCCCAGCATCAATCAACTCTACAATCAGCACTGCTAATCCATGTACCACTGTCTGTTACCAAGGGCATCAGAGTCACTTCTGCTCATAACGTTATATCTCACAGAACAAGCTGGTGAGACAGTAGTATCCAAGTCTCTTCCAAAGAAAAGGCAGGCTTCTCCACAAACCATGAAGGGTTATAGCTACATTAAGTTCCTCTTTGCCTTCTAAACCAAGCAAAATAACATTTTCAGTTCAGCTGAAAAGCCAGACTAGAGACAAACTCTTTCCCCTCCTTCCTCTATCTTCTTTATGGTCTTGTAAAAGTGGTAAGTCTTGGTTAACAGGCTAATAGAGCAGTCCATGCAGATGCAACTGGGAAGTGGTTGTGTTTCGTGCATAACACATTCAAAAGACAACCTGTTACATGGAATAGCAGCTTTAGTGCTAGCTACTAACATTATGCCTGCAAGAAGAACCCTGCGCTTATCTTGACAGATAAAGCTGGGATACTCTAAAACAAGGTATCTTGTCAGGTAGTTTCTCTTAGTGTGTATGCACATCTCTCCTTTTCCGCACAAAGGACACATTAGGGGAACACATGAGTCCTTTTCCCAAATCACATTTTTAATTTTGCAGCCAACTAAACAGTATAGACAAATAGGGAATGAATGCAGGACTGACTGATAAGCTCCTCCCATATTTGTTTTGGCTCTGAAGGTTGGAAAGTCAGAGTACAGTGCTCACCACTTTTGTGCTCCTCCCCTTGCCCTGTAATGTTTAATTCTCTAGCATACAAGCTGAGAGAACGCTGTAAGAACTCTTTAGCTGCCAGCCCTTCAAGTACTGAAAAGCTTTGAAAAGAAATGGCAAAGAACATCACAGGACAGCTGTATCTGAAAGACACATGGATGCTGAGCAGACGATTAGTCTATTTATATACATACTTTTTATAACAACTCCAAAAAACCAATTTTTTAATGCAAGTAACAAGTTTACACTTTCAATGCTGACACAGACACACACCCCTCAGCTGATAGTGGAATTGTCTGATTTGTGTTCATGGTAGAGAAATGCATTTTCATGGTCCACTGTGAGTCCAAATGGCAGCACTTAAAGTACCTAATCATGCGGCAGAATGAAGGAACAGTGCCTATATTTTTGGTAGAAGAAAACGCTGCAAGCACCTGAAGCCTATCAATCACCATAAATTTGTTTCAACTGCACATAAAATCTTGTTATAGGAAAGGGCAGGGTGGCCATAGAATAATGGACCTAGGAACTTTGGGAGACGCACAAAAAATGCAGTACTAAAGAAAAAAGGCAAAAGAGGAGTTAAACATTTTTAACAAAATAGGAAAATACTCCTCAAGGATATATGAGTGACTAAGCAGGAGAATAAGGCAGCTGAAATCTTCTGGTGTACTACAGAGACCACTGTTAGGAATTACCTTTTTCAAAAACTACTACTACAAAAAGGCAAGCATAAGGGCTTAACTTAATTTGACTATGAAACTTATAAAAATCTGCCAGATATCTGCTGGAAACTCAACACAGCAGAGAAGAGGCTGTCTAGGAGATTCTTAAAGTGTATGGAGGATAATTTCCTGCTTCAGCTGGTAAAGGAGCCTATGGGGGGTGGGGCCCTGCTAGACCTACTGTTCATAAGCAGAGAGGAGCTGGTAGAAATACGGTGGTTGGAGGGCATCTGGGGCTCAGTTCTCAATACTCAGGGATGCAAGGAGGGTCATCAATAAAACTTCTACCCTGGACTTCTGTTGGGCAGATTTCAGCCTACTAAGAAGACTGGTCCAGAGTGTACCTTGGGAAACAGTCCTTGAAAACAAAGGGGTCCAGGAGGGATGGACGTGCTTCAGGAAGGAAGTCTTGAGTGTGCAGGAACAGGCTGTCCCAGTGTGCTGAAAGGCAAGGCAGTGGGGAAGATGACTGGCCTGGCTGAACTGCGAGATATTGAAGGGAAATAGGAGGAAAAAGAGAGCTTACTGCCTATGGAAAAAAGGGCAGCCTACTCATGAAGAGTTTAAGAATATAGTTAGGTCATGTAGAAAGAAAATGAGGGAGACAAAGGCACAATTTGAAGTCAACTTGGCTACTTCTGTCAGGGATAACAAAAAGTGTTTCTATAAATACATTAATAACAAAAGGAGGGGCAAGGAAAACCTCCATTCTTTGAGAGACTTCCAAGGGAACACAGTTAACAGAGATGAGGAGAAGGCTGAGATACTGAACATCATCTTTGCCTCAGTTTTCAACAGTAAGACAGGTTGTCATCAAGACAAGTGGCCTCCGGAGCTGGTGGACACAGATGGGAAGCTGAATGGCCCCTCTGTAATCCAGGAGAAAACAGTGACTGGCTGAGCCACCTGGATCCTCACAAGTCTATGGGACCAGACAGGATCCATTGCAGGGTGAGGAGGGAGCTGGCAGAAGAGCTTGCCAAGCCACTCTCCATAACCTACCAACAGTCCTGGCTCACTGGGGAGGTCCCAGACGATTGGAAGTTGGTGAATGTCACTCCAATCCATAAAAAGGGCTGCAAGGAGGACCCTGGAAACTACAGGCCTGTCAGCCTGACCTCGGTGCCTGACAAGGTTATGGATCAGATCATCCTGAGTGCAATCACACGGCACCAACAGGATGGACAAGGGATCAGACCCAGCCAGCGTGGATTTAGAAAGGGCAGGTCCTGCCTGACCAACCTGGTCTCCTTCTATGATCAGGTGACCCACCTGGTAGGTGAGGGGAAGGCTGTGGATGTAGTCTGTCTAGACTTCAGCAAAGCCTTTGA
>JAWWEW010000088.1:34340804-34352333 GCA_035583185.1 Anabacerthia variegaticeps
TTTCATGTTCTTTCTAGTAATGGGTTCTGAAGCATGCTTAAGCGAGTATCTGTCCTTCAGCTTGGGGAGAAAGAGTTTAGTGACAACGCTTATCAGTTCTAACTTATGTGATCCACTCTTTCATCACAATGACAGCCTTCCTTTATTTCACCTTTTCAGGAACTCCCTGTTTTATACTGTATGACCTACGGTCTTAATGAGCAATAACACTTCTATAAGCAGCATTCCTATGCAGATTTTGACTTTAGAAGATACCTATGTTGAATGGGCACATATAAAAACACATAAATACATGGTATTTGCAGCACAGCTGCACCTGTTAGATACACTAAACAATGCTAATGTAAGAAAATGCTGCTTTTTCAGTATACTTGTAAAAGTATCTAATACAGTCATAGGGTAGGGATCATTCAAATGCTTGCTAGAGAAAGGGTGAAACCTAATCTCTGAAATCAGGAATGAGGATGGACTGCAAAGCCCCAAACAAATTATGACTCAGCTTTCCTAAGAAATGATACAAATTAAAGGTATGCAATGGATTTCACAATATTTCATTACTTTCTACTTCTTCCATGTATGAAAAACCACTATAAAACCCACAGGTATTACCAACCTTTCAGTATGAGTGCACAAGGAGAAACAAACAACCTCAAGCTCATACTCTACAGAAGATGGGTGGATAATTTTTTGTTTAGAAAAATTCTGTGTTTTCTCTTCCAATTATTAATTTGATGTTAGCTAAATACATAAGAAACTCACCAAGCTATAAACACATAATTTAAAGCAGTGATGAAAATACTGTTTTTTCTTGACTTAAAGGCAGCTTTTTAAGAAGACATGACATTATAAACAAAGCAGTTTATGTCACAAACACAAATCTCATACCAAGTGCCTCAGTAACTGTCCATATACATTATGGTTTTATGAGTTGCTTTTTACAGTCAAGTAATTTTCTGCTTCCCCAGATCTTCAGCTTTTATTCACAACTATTCATTCTCACAGACGTCTTGGGCACTTAAGAATTTAGCACTCTAAAATAAAAGAAGATTCCAAGTTGACCTCTGTGCAAAGGAGGGCTTGTCTAGCTACCCACGGCTGCAGCCACAGGAAAACATACTCAGACTGTGCTGTCACCAGTCTCATTGTCCAGGGTTAATCACAGCCAGGTTTTGTTTCCCATTTCAGAGAGACCCTTCCACGAGGTCTCAGCTGGCCACTCCCGCATGCCACTGATGCAGGGCATACAGGGTCTGGGCTTTACAGTATGGTTCAGTAGGCTGAGCCAGCATCTGTCACAAACAGAGGCTTCCCCATCCCACTGGCCCTGCATTCCTGCACTGGCGGCTGGCACGGAGCCTTGCCTGACATGCCCACTGTGACCCAGTTCAAGGAGCATAATCTGTAATCCCCTCCTGCTTCCAGGCTGCACTCAGGATGGTGCCAGTGCTAGCATAAGAGAAGGAGCAGGAGAATGCAGCTCTGGAGGTGAAGAACAGGACCATCCTACTCACTGACCCTTCTATTAGGCTGGTTTAGCCACCCTGTAAAGACACGCGGGTGGGCTGGCAGGCAGGTAGGGCAGCACTGATCAGGAACTAACACACCCCTGGGGGGAACAGTAATGCAAAGGTTTCTTTCTAGAGGAAAAAAAGGGGCAGCAAAAGTGGACAAACTTTGTGTGATGGAATCTGAAATGGTTTGTTCTTCAGTTAATTTCTAACTGCCAGCAAAACGAGGCAGAGAGGTCCTTCTTTTAGACAAGAATGTGAAATAAAGAGCATCAGCAGACCTTTTCAAATATAAAGCCATGAGTAAAGATGGGACATAAGGAACTAAGCCATTCCATGCAATGCTTTCCTTTCCAAAGGAATCCGGCTATTCTATGCAGATGACTCTGCTCATGGAGAGAAGAAAATACTTCCAGACAGGTAACATACTAACAAAGTCCAAACTCCCATATCAAAATGTTTGAAGTCTATATTTGAAGGGGAAAAAAAACCCATAACAAAACACAAAAAAAACAACCAACCAAAAAAAAAACCACAAAAAAAAACAAACAACCCCCAAACTAAAATAAAACCTCCAAAGGACAAAGAGAGCTGAAGGAGACAAGTAGGCATATTTATCTCTGGGATTACATCTGCACCACCTTCATTAAACCTAACAGGAGCCAAATGCCCCAATAAAGGGGTCCAAGCCAGCATGAAAAAAGATAGCAAAAGAAAGCTAAAATTAGTTACCATTCAAGATTCCATCCTTTTTTTTTCTTATAAAATGATAAACTGCCAGTTTTGTTGATGAAGTTATTGAAAGTGCCAAATTCTTGGCCCCAAAGTTTTTGGACCCAAGTAAGACACCCACTAGTACTATTTCCCCCTGCAGATAAAGGGGGAAACCCCTCCACCTCAACATTCATTACACTTGGGAGAATAACTTAATTGCAAACTATGCCAGAATAGAATACAACATTGTCAATTAACATAAAAGCTGCACTCACTTATACCTACATAGCTGGGCAAATTAAGCATGGTACCAAAAAGCAGACACAACAAAGGGTACATATGATTTTAAGTTTTAAGAATTGGCCTTCTTAATCTCATTTAGAAACACAGGATTACAAAGTACTGTCTCAGCCATGAAGTCCAATCCCCTTAAGCTGCAGACGACTCTTCAATACTTAATGAGTCTAAAAACTTCAGAAAACAGTGACGATATGAGAGATGAGAGGCTCCGTAGCACTCCTCTATAATCACAAGACAGTTAAAATCACCATATTCCAGAAAATGAACAGCCTTTCTCTGTCCCCTAAGAGTAACAACTTCAGAACGCCACAGGTCCAACAGACTTTGTGACCTGGAGAAAAAATTGGTCTGCTTATCAGTTCCCACTTCACATAAGCGAGTAGTCTAAATGAACATTCTACAGGCACAGCCACCCAGTACCTAAAGACTAACAACAGTCACTTACTGATACTTGAGAGAAGGCTGAGGAAAGGCACTAGAACACAGAAGTCCATTTACATACCAGACAGAAAGCAGGGTTCCTCAAGTAACTTGTGAAAATTTAGAAATACAGTATTCGTCGCTCACAAATAAAGACATAGTTGAAACAAAATACTTGCCGTATACCAGTTCAGTTATAGGCTTTTATCATTCTGTTTAAGCAAGAATGCTACTGCCCCAAGCAATTATTTTTCCTTTCCAAAAGCTCACTCCTATGCATAATTCAACAAAAAACTCACTTAACGTACAGACAGTTATAACTTACATTATGAATTATCCAAAGCTTTGAATACATCCCCTTGTGTTTGTGAACACCTATTTTTACTTCAGTTAAATACAGGCAAGACCATCTAAGCTTCATAACAGAAATTTGCACTTGCAAGCAGATGGTACTGACGAAGACTGGCTCTAGTAGAGTGGCCCACACCACAGTCCAGGGACCCTGCTGCTGGTCAAGGTACATACATGGTCTGCATAGCCATTCAAGGATGCTTCCTCCTCAACAGTAGGGCCCCTTGAAGGAGAAATCATCTGGCATATTAGCTTGCACAACCAGAAGGGAATAAGGGGAAGGAAATAAAACATCTCAAACCAAGAGAATAAGGTTGCATGCAGACCATTATGTGGATTGATCAGTGTAGTTTTACAGCAATCCTAAACCATGTGAACTATTCCAGATTTGGGTGAAAAGCACCTACTACAAGATACTCTCCCCAACATCAATGTGTGCCACAACCAATAAAACCCCACCAAGATCCAGAACACCAAAAGGACAGCACTTTTAGTACAACACGAGAACATCCACAAGGACTACAGTATACCTGGAAACTCTGAAAGAGAGAGTTAAAACTGATCCAAGATATCCACAATGACTGTATAGTTATCAGCTTTCTCCTTCTCCAGAACAGTATCATTCAATTCTTTCCTCTAATTTTACAAGCTCGATCTTGATACAGTTTAGGTTCCCCATTCACACTGGTTTCATTTCAACAAGTCCCGTAAGGTCAAGCTCCTTGAGGCAAGCAGCCTTTCAATTTTCAGTCTGCAGAACCTTCTGTGAACACTGCAAATGTGCATCCAATTTCTCAAGTTACTTTGTTTCCCCAACCATTTTAATTCTTCCAGTGTACTAAAAAAATCATACCACTGTTAGCTGAGTGGTGCAAGGCTAAACATACTGAAGTCTTAAATCTTATTTCTTATGAAGTTTCTCCCCAAACTCTTTGAAATGGAGAAACAAGACCTGCAAGTAAAATGCAAAGGAGGACATAGCAAGGTTTGCACCAGGATATGGGAAGATACTTGCCCTTACAATTCATGTCTGGCATTCCATAACTGCACCAAAACCAACATGATCGTCACCCATCAACTGACCGAGATATGCAGGCTGCACTCTTACCATATCACCGCCTAGATGAGGAGATGTCAGAGTTTAACAACATCACCTATATTAGATTCCTTGGCACAAGCCTTTGTATGCAGTTCTGCTAAGTTTCACACCATTTATATGTTAAGCCAAAGTTCACTGCATAAGGAAGACATGCTCAAAACAGTTTAGGCTTAAAGATCTTTAGGCTTTGTCCATACTTCTTTCAGATCCAACTACCTCAGCTGTGAACTCATGATGGTTATCTGCTACCCTGCATGGCAAGTCAATGAAGGCATTTCAGGTTTGGTGGATAATTCTCCTTTGTGTCACCCATCTCCCTGCAAGGGGGTTGAAATACAGTTTGAGAAATAACAGCTTTATTTGAGACAGAGCTTCTACACAAGCCACTACCATCCAGGAAACAAGCTACTGAGACACTGATTGAACAGGCGTCTTTTCTTCAAAATATAAAATTGTACCAACAAGTTGCACAGGTTTGCAACCAAGCCAATTAAAAACAAAAAGTTAAGATACATGCAATCTCCTCCCAGAAACTGCTACACATTTGAATACCTCTGATTAACTGCAACAACCATTCATGAAGATTACTCCAGAACTATTGCACCACCCACAGTTCTTCTAATTTTCAGCTTAAACTTCCTTGTTGTCGGTTTATGTTTCTCTGCCTTTGTAGTAAAGCGACTCTTTATCTCTGTCCCTCCTGCATATTTAACTTGAGGTAGATTTATGGAGGCAATCACAAGTCCATGCAGGCTGAGATTTTACAGTGTGCTTTCAGCTGATCCAAGAGTGCACCCCTGCCATAAATTAGATATAGGGTGAGTTTTTTCTCTTCCCTTTGACAGCAGCACTATATAAAAAAACCCAACAAAACAAACCTACACAGAAACGGCAGTAGAGGAAACTGATACTGGTCCTTTCAGCCATTGACAGCACAGCCTGAGCTTGGCACAAAGCTCTCATGAAAACGCGACGTCAGCCTCCCTTTTCCTAGGCTAAAGGGGCCTAGCTGTATGCACAGCTCCAGCAGAGAAACTGATATACTCAAATACTGTAAAGGGAAATAATGGTGAGGAAACAAAAAAACCCCAGAAACATGGAACGACAAAAAGGGAAAGTCTGGAAAGACAGAATCAAAGTTTCAGCACACCCCTAACATACATGCTCCATGTAACTGATCATGCCTCACTGAGCCTGGCTAGAAGAAAAACTAGATGACCATTTTTATCTGACTCCTGATGAGTTTAGATTTACAAAGATTTGTGAATTTAAACTGACAGCTCAAAACAATCAGCAAGCTGTAGTTTTTATTACAATGTGTTTTAAAAGACATACAAAGCAGTCATTCTTCTCCCCCAGAGTGAGAAATAAACAGGGCAAAGTTATACACAAAAAGGCACCAGCACTTGTGGTTTTCATGAAGCAAACCTCTCAGCACATTTTATACGGCAGTAATTGTCACCAGTGGCACTGTATGGTGAGCAGCCTCTTGCAGCCTGTGCAATCAGCAGCTTTTAGGTTATCATGCATTTGTGAGAAGAAGGCATTTTGAGAGATGGCTAGGAGGTAAAGTGACCTGAGATGCCTAATTTTTCCAATGTGCTTTCCAGTTGAGAAGCCTTCCTTTTCAGTACTCCTGCAACCATCAAGGCCAGGACTTGCAAACAAGCACAGAATAACCAATTTCTCCTCTGAGAACTGACAAGACTAATAAAACATATACATGGTTCACAAACAGCACAGTAATTTGAATTTGTTCTTTGCTGCAATTTGAATTTCCCAATTTTCAATTCTTCAAATAAAAACAAAAGAGCACACAAAGAAACAAACGAACCAGGCTTCCTGGTCAAACAGCAGCTTCGTGGCCAAAATTTTTAGAGTTCCTTCCCAGGTTCTTATCCCTGAAAAACTCATATAGTCCACTCAATTTAATTATCATGTTCTACTGGAATTTGCATAAAGTAGTTACAAAAACACTGAATCACACACTTGCAGTATTTATCACTGTGTCTGTACAAATAACACAGGAAATGGCACCGCAGAGGTCTGCACCTTCTGCTTCTGCAGAGTTTAACCATTCTACTGCTGTATGAGAAGGAAGGTTAACACATGCCTTTTAATGGAGCAATGAAGATGAGGCTACAGCAAGAGAACCTAAGGAAACAGAAACAGGAAATTGCAGTGTATCACAGATAAAAATTTTATAGCTTACATGCAGCACTTCTAGCCTCACAAAAACCATCTCTCACATTGCTCCTCCCCTCTCATATGACTTTCTAATCTGATAATTCATAGGAAAAAATGTTACACTACAACGTTACTAAAGATGGTTGTCACAAGTCTTGAATGTGACACTCTGAGAGGAAGTATCACATCAAAGGAGTTTAACACCCTGTACATCTCACAACAGAGCCTGCCAATGCTCACACAATTTCAGTACATTGGCTAGTTAGCAAATTAGCTTAGGTTGTCAAGCCTGAAAAATGCAATGAAAGTCAAATTCTCGTTGCCATTCAATTTGTTTTGGTCTGTTGTCCCCTCGCTCCCCGCTCCAGGGTTTTCACTCTCGTCCCAATACAGAAGTCCCATGTAGTTACAATTAAGGTGGTAGGGTAGATGAGGAACAACCTCTGCAGTTGTAAGAAGCAGTATTACTGAAAACTGGTATGTGAATAATCAAAAATACATACATACATATAGGTAGGTGTATGTATATGTTTGGCCTACATACTCCCTGCTTACTATGGAGTAATAGTATCTATTATATATCCAGCATCTATGGGGAAAAATAAAGTCTCTTTTCACTCAACTCGGAAAGGTAGAACGTTTTCCAGAATGTAAATACACATTTGCACAACACTGTTCTCTCTTATCAACATCTTCAGCATTTTTTTCTCACTACTGCTAAAGTGATTAGGTATATTAGATACCAGGATTAGCTTACTGCTTTTTACTGTTAACTTCTCCACTTAGAGAGCTACTAAGCAGAAGAAACAGAGCAGTCTCCAAAACTAGCAAGATTCATTGTAGCTTTTGTTCAACAAGTTGCAAGAGTTCCCTGTGAGTCCAACAAGCTTGACTGTTCAAAATTGTTGGATACCTCTTCCTACTTTCTGAATCAACAAGAATCTATATATTGCAAACCACAGTGAAATTCAAACACCATTCTTCAGTTACAAAACTTTATTTCAACAGTTTGCGTCTCTTTTAGAAAGTACATGAAAGTTAAAAGGAAAATAAAACAACTAAAAAGCAAATGTCGGGGTAGAGGGTGAAGGAAGAAGGAGCTGCCTGTAAAAGCAGGAACTAAATATTTTAAATCCACATAGACAAACACACTATATATTTATACCATAGCTTTGTTTGAGTACCTCTCCCTAAAATTATGTAAGCAACACTGCTTTTCTCACAATACTATATGAATTCCTAAGCAAAGCCAGTCACAGGAGATAAAAAAATATTTCAAATAGTTTGGTGTGGTTTCAAGATCTTTACTTGCTTTCTCACCATAGTGAGGTTTTTAATATTGATGAACTTGAACTCCTGTCTTTTGGGCAGACCAAAGTAAAAGCACTGCAACAGGGTATTTAAAATGCACAGTCACACCACCTGCAACTGCAGGCAGAATTAAAATGACAAAATAGCATTAGCAAATTTACTTAACACATCTGTTGGTAGTTTGTGTCTGACCAATGCCAGTAATACATATAATTTCAAATTTGTAAGATGAAAAAAAAAAAAAGAAAGTGTATGTAATGCACCATACACTAATCAAGAGCACAATCTTCTTATATGTTCTAAAGACAACATTGGATTCGTAAGTTTCATAAGACTGCTTTCATAGAAAAGCTTAAGACAAACCAATCTGAACAGCCACAAACATGTTGGAAGAAATCACAGAAGAAAGAAAAATAAATAAGGGTGATCTTCTCAGCATTCACAATCACAAGTTCATTTTTTTTTTATCTTCCCCAGGTATAAATGAAACCAAACTAAAGAATGGAAAAAAATTCAACCAATTTGCTAAAACGACAGGGACTTTTCTGCAAAAGACACTGTGAAATACCAGAAAAGTAGAAAATGCCTTTTTTATTTAAGCCCAGTCACACCATTCTCTTCTCTTTGTTTTCAGCAACTCGAGGTTTTATGCTAAGAATACTTAAACCTTCTTTATTACTTTCACTCAAAAATTTCATTTACACAGCCTATTTGCTTTCTTCAAGACACCTTTCTTATTCAAATGATTTTTTTTATTCTAGTTACTGTCCGAAGTATTATAATGTAATAAAGACTTCAATAATTTACAAGGGAAAACAGGGGAGATTATTAAAATATCTGAGTATTTGCATCTTCACTGAGTTCTCTCAAAAGGCAGATTGGCCTAGGAATTTCAGGATCCTTTCATTCAAACACAACTCTGTCAATAAAAACTCATCTGTTAATTTATTCACCTTTTTTGCTTCATCCCTTTGGCTAAGTAAGAGGAGAATAAAAGAATTCTTCCATGAGAAAGGAAAAAATAGGTTGATTTTGCAAAATTAATCTTTCATCATTGCTTAGATCGGGTATTAAATTACAATTTGTGTTCCCAAACGTATATAGAAAATTTTAAAGTCAAAGGTGTTTTTAATATTCCCTGCTTTATAAGTTTTGAGCCTCAGGGTAATTACATTTACATGCAAACCTAACAAAGGCATAAATGAGGAATGGAAAATGACAGATTTACAAAAAGCAACTCTATAAATTTAAGTTTAAAAAGAAGTTAAAAACAGTGGAATAATCCTGCTTTCTTAAAATGATGTTGAAGTGAAAGCTTTGGCCCTTTTAAATAACTGTATTCCATTTTTAAAGTAGAAGTCCTGCCAAACATTTCACAGTGTTTGCCATCCACTGATATTTTCTCAGAAAAGAAGGTAAAATTGAAGAAGTTCATAGATTTCTTTACTCTTTTTCAAGTAAAAACTAGAGTAGACTTTAGCATTCTTCAAAAGTCGTAAAATATTACAGGTTTAGACTGCATGCCAAGCTTATATAGCATTAGGATGAATAAACCCCTTAGTGCTATAATACCCTGTCTGTAACTGATCATAGTAACATACCATTTGTAAACTGAACATCATTACCTAATATTCTACCAATTTGACATACTCCATTTGTTTTAATTTTTTGCTGTTGTTTTACTACTTAACATTTTCAGTGTTTGCACTTTCCCATACTGTAAAAATGAAATCTCTGGTCTCCACTGATGTGTTCTGGAGCTAACATGCTATTTCAAAAGCACACTTATATGAAAAAAAACTTTCACATATTTCAACATTTCTTATGTTATTAGCCTAAGGACAATTGGTCTATGCCATAAATATGTACAGGGGACCAAAATTTGCATAGACACTTTCCCTTTAAAATAAATACAAAAGAAGTTACATAAACCCTAATACTTTCTAAACTTGAATCCTGACACTTTCATCTTCCCTGAAGAACCTTAAAAAAACCACAACATATCTGTGCCTTTATTTTCTTCTATGAAGAAAATCAGTAGCACAGTCCAGTAACTTAAACCTAAATTTTGGAGCACTGCATGTTCTTGTCAGAAATACTAGAAAGCAAATAAACAATTCAGGTGTCCCCCCAAAAATGGGGACCGCACAAGATAAACACACCTTTCTATCAAGTCACCCAGTAAGTTAATGACTTCACAACACAGCTTGTTATTCTAGATGTATGAAAATGCCAACCGAGAACAGTATTGTGAAAATAAAAGTATGCATTCATCAAGTCATGTCAACAAGTTTCCACATAAATGGGATGAAGGTTATTTTAAATACTGTACAAGTAACTGTCTTATAATATGGGGAGTTTTTTGGTTGGTTGATTGTGGTCTTGGTGGGGTTGGTTTTTTGGGTGTTTTTTTTTTTAAATGTTTTTCAAGAAATAGTGATGTATTTCTAAGTTCCTGCCTATTCAAGTATCTCGTTCACAGCATTTTCTAGGACTGGACCCTTCACTGGAAGGGTACGCACAAGGAGACATTGGAGCATCTCTTCCGTGTACACTGAATGCCCTATGTTAATTAAACATTGATTCTAAGCTTGGAAATCACGAAGAGGAACGCTAGAAAAGAATTCTGCCATACTGGTGTGCTAGAATTCCATAGGACTTTCTCTTAGAGAAGGGAGAATGAAGATTAAAAGGACCCACACGTAGCACAAGTCGGTGCTAAAGTAACAGTTTTAAAACACGGAAAGCAGTGAAAAAACAAGGCATGGCTAAGAGTGTTAGCTCGGAGGAACTCACAGCTGCACCGCATTCGAGAATCAAGGTTCAAGCAGGCATCTCTGCGCCTGCAGCACTCCGCTTACATCCCTGATCTGACCTCAGCTCCAGCAGCGATGCCCCGACAGTGGTCTTCACCACAGTACGACCGATGAAATACAGAGCTTCTTTCACTTCTCTAATCCTGTCATTAACGCAAAACCCAACATGCAACACACACCGAGTCCTTGGCACTGCTAACAATGCAAACTTGCCTCCTGCAAGCCCAGCACGCTCCCAGCCAGCCGCCCGGCGAGGAGCAGCAAGCCGCACGCTGCCACGGCCGCCGCAGGCAGGCACCGGCGGCCATCCACCCGGAACGACCGCGCTCGGACCTGCACAGGTCCAAAAGCCCCATCTGACCCGTGCTTAGCACGCAAACACGCGGTACCTTCAAACCGAACTCCCTTTCCCGTGTCGGGGCGCCTCGGGCGGGGCGGGAAGGCAGCGCCGGCCCCGCCGCCCCCGGCCCGGCCCCGCACCCACCTGCCCAGGTCCTCGCCCGTCTCGTAGTGCTCCTCCAGGTTCTCCTGCCGGAACACCGTCATGGTCGCCGCCCGCCGCCGCCCTCAGCCTCTGCTCGGCGCCCTCATCCCCAGCGCCCGGAGCCGCCTGCGGGGGACCGCGGAGGTGAGAGCCGTGCCGCCTGCCCTGCCCTGCCGTGCCGTGCCGTGCCGTGCCCGCCCGGAGGCAGCGGGGCCGCAGGGTGGCTCCCCTGCCGCTGCCCGACCGCCGGCAGAAGAAAGGGGCGCCCCCGCCCCTCCGCTCCGCTCCGCTCCCCGCCCCTCCGCCCCGCCCCGCCCCGCTCCCGGCCGCGGCCGCCGC
>JAWWEW010000088.1:34369238-34379499 GCA_035583185.1 Anabacerthia variegaticeps
TCCTATACCCTCCTGCTTTTGGTGGCTAGAGGCTCTTTCGACCTTGACCACTTCCCAGCACCTGGGCTCTGTCTCAGGCAGCTAAGACCCAGTGCACTGTCTGATCCCACAGACCAGGGCCAGAGCTGCAGCCTAGTACAGTCCAGTGCTTCCTTCCTCTGGCCTAAGACTGCCAGGGATGAACTGCCCTTGGTCTATCAAATCTGGGATGAAGGAACTTGGAGCCTTGGCCTGCGATCCTATTCCTCTTCAGTAACCCTAGAAATTATAAACTACACTGACAGCACCTGTCTGGATTTTCTGTGAAAAGCCTAATACAAATCATGTCTAGCCCTTTCCTAATTTAATTCTGGTTTTCAGTCATTATTTCTAGAAGACAATGATGAATTCTTGATCTCTGATTTCCTCTGTTAACAGCTCACTAGAGTGACCTTGCAGTGCTTGGCAGTACCAGACATCTGACCTTTTTTTCTTCCTGGCGTTTATCAGTCACTCTGAAGGTGTAATCTGTTTACAGCTTGTGAAAACCTATTTGCCTCACATGAAGCTGGTGTCCTTGTTGACAAAATGAGGGCACATTGTAGCACCTGGCTCTTTTATGAATACAAAGGAAAACACAGGACAGATAAATGGGAATGAGAAAAGGGAAACACTGGGGCAATGCCACTGGTAGATTAATGGGGATGAGAAAAACAGGTGCTTATAATGGTGATGGGACCATGGAAAAAAAAATTATGCCTCATGAATAAAGTAGATAGTATCCAGAAAGTTGGTAACGAAAACAAGTCTATCAAACAAGGCAGGTTCTATAGCGGTTTTTGACAGCAAAAGAGTTTTTGGAGAATCTCTTGCCTAAGATGTAGGACACAAAGTGTAACCTCAGTTCAGCATTTGCAGATTAATCCAAACATGGAGCGTGATGTTTTCAGTCATTAGGTAGGGTGAAGAAGCAGAAAGAATGGAGCTGGAAAGATCTTCCTTGTCCAGGATGAGACTATGGTTATTGCCTGTTTCCAGACCTGAAGTCCACGAGGCCTGTTAGCCTGTTAAATAAAGTTTGATGATAAAAGACCCCCTGACACCTGTTCATAGGGCTGTAGGAAGACAGCACCTCTCCTTGTAGTTAAGCTTGAATCTTTTCATAATTAGATTTGGGGTACTTAGGGCAAGCCACCATCACAGGTAGCTCAGTTACACAATTTAGATCATTTCGTCCAACACGTAACTCATGCTTCCTTCTCTCTTTAGCTAGACTACACTTTCTACATTGTATTTCTTCTACTTTCTGTGCAGTTCAGACTGGGAGATCCAGTTCACTTCGAAATGAGGCAGGTTTTGTTAGGTTCTGTACTTCTCTCCCAGCTGGAGAGAACATTTCTCACAGAGGAAGCTGCATTTCAGGGCTGCTAAAGTTGCCTTTGATTAGTACCTTTGCCTTATAGCGGTGACTCACCCTGTTCTTTTCTCCTGTGAAAGCTAATCTTAGTTGTTGTTTTGGGACAAATACCTTACAACTGCAGTTATTCACTAGCAGTGAACTCAGTGCCTTTCTATTTACTGCACACTTCCTACACTCTGTTGTCTTGTGATAGATCTGAATTTAACAGAATCACACAGGATGGCACTGTACCCTTCTGTGCTAAAAAGAATTTAAAAGGAAAACTGATACAAGAAGCAGAGACGTGGGAAAGGGCAATGGAATACTCTTCCATGGAGATGTTTTAAGACACCTTTGCTTCTGACCAGGTGAAAAGGAAGCTGAAGCTATAAGAAACAAGGGCCATTAATTGGCCTTTCACTATCCAAACTCAAGAAGTCCTATGTCCCAGATTAGTAGAACACCTCTTAACACACAACATAGTACCATTCTGCTGGAGAAGGGAAATCCATCTAAGAAAGGTAATGCCTTGAAAGAAATGCTGTCATGATCAATAATTAAGTTGTATGACTGTGTAAACACAGATAATTCTGTATGCCAAAAAAGCTTTGCTTCCTACTGAGGAAATTATCAGTGATCAAGAAGTGCCTACACCTCTGCTACAGGGAAGCATAAGACCTATTTGAATGTGTGCAATGGAAATTAAGACTGTGAAGCAGAAAGCAATCAATTGCTCAGGCTGTAGTGACAGTGGGTTCTATTGACTTCATTTAGAGGTTTGTTCAACCCCCTGCATATCACAGAATGGGTCAGGTTAGAAGCAACCAAAGTGGGTCATCTAGTCCACTTAAGCAGGGTTATCCCAGAGCACATTGTATTGAGGCAGTTCTTGAATATCCCCAGTGAGGGAGACTCCACAACCTCTCTGTGTGATCTGTTCCAGTGCTTGGTCACCTGCTCAGTAAAGAAGTTCTTCCTCATGTCCAGGTAGAGCTTTCGGTGCATCAGTTTCTGCCCGTGGCCTCTTGTCCTACTGCTTGGCACCACTGAGAAAAGCCTGGCTCTGTCCTTTTGGTACCCTCCCTTCAGATATTCATAGATATTGAGGAGGTACCCTCTTTGTTGTCTTTTCTCGAGGTTATACAGTGCCAGGTCCCTCAGCCTATCCTTGGAAAAGAGATGCTTCAGTCCCCTAGCCATCTTTGTATACCTCCACTATGCTCTCTCCAAGACCTTCATGTCTCTCTGTATCATAGAATCAAGAATGGTTTGGGTTGAAAGAGACCTTAAAGATCATCTAGTTTCAACCCCTGCCATGGGCAGACACCTCCCACTATACCAGGTTGCTCAAAGCCACATCTAACCCAGGCTTGAACATTTCCAGGAATACGTCTGAGTATTGCTAGATGCTACTGTGTTCCATGAATGAGTTTTTTATATATTTTTCCAGGCTAAATGCAGTAAAGTGGCAATAGTCTGAAGACCTAATAGCAGGGGAAGGAGAGATCCCCAGTTAATGTGTTTGTGTACGGCTCTGGTCTCCAGGCTAACAAAGGTTTATCTGTGCTGGCTTGGGACACCTGACTCCCATCCTACCCATGGGACTATCATGAGTTGGTTTGACTTCCAAGATACTATACCCCGAATAGGTCTTGATGAGATTGTGCAAAATGCAATATGAGTAGGGTGATTGTTTCTCCAGAAACTGTGTTATCTCTCTTCCATTTGCTGCTTCTGAGTCAATCAGTGTTACACTATCAGATTCATTTACTTGGTCCAGGATAACAGCTTGTTAAAGAAGATATTTATCATATTCTGTCCTCACCAATAGCTATTGACACAAGACAAAATCCTGAAGTTGCTTTGCATTTTTATAAAAAAGAGGGACAAGTAGTAGCAATGGGAAAGACACAACCTGGCCTTTAAACTTGCTCATTCTATGTTACTAAGCGATTTTACTTTCTGAACGTAAAGATCTCTTTTACTCTCATTCACCATTGTATACCACACTTGTGGGGATTACTTACAAGGCAACTTAAAATTATAAAGGAGTGAAACATATTTCTAGCAGCCTTTAATCCACCTTTGTGGGTAAGAAATAAGGAGAAGAACTATTTCAAGGAGCTCTGCCTGCTCTCCACTGACAAGTGTAAGATTCTGAGAGAGGAAGTTTTGGTGGTGGGCAAATGGCTAAAAATTGGTCATTTTTTCTTCCCTCTAAACTTCCTATCAAAGACCATTTACTCTTTACCAAATACCTTTTCACCTCTTTAGGACTATTTTGGTCTTATGGGTTCCAGATTCTCATTCCAATGTATTTCAGGTGCTATTGGGCCTAATAGTTTCCCAGTTTAGTTCTTTTCAGAACATGAAACCAAAAGCCAAATGAATTCTATAGTACAGAATCTATCAACTTTTTCCTTTATTTTTATTAATATGCTATAGTCACTTATGAGACAGTGCACATCCATTTTGATGGATATGTAGCTTCTGAATGGCCATGTAAGTTCTAATACTGCAGTTATCAAGGAGTAATCAGAAATCAAGGTAAAACACCAATGCAGTCAGGCAAATTTTGTTTTAGTATCTAGATGCAGGAAGGTCACATGACTTCATGTTTGCAGTAGTTAAATGATATTGGGCAGAAATTGAAAGGAAATTCTCTGTAATTCCTGTAGTTCAAAACAGTTTGCAGCATTTGCTGCCAGCACAGATTGTTCAGGTTTGGATGTTGACTGAAAGATTAAAAAATGCAAGCTATGTGAAACTGATCATTAACTGGTGAAAAGGACTAAACACTTATTATGGAGGGCACAAAACAGGAGCCTACTTTCTACATCACTCCCACTGTAGCTCCACCCTCCCTGCCCACTTACTTTCCCTTTCCTGAGGCATTTCATTACAGCTACATCTTGCCCTTTACAAACTGCCCTTTTCTAACATTTGGCTCCTTTGATAGAAGTTGCAAGTCATGGTGGTTTGCAACAGCTCTGTGATGTATGCAAAAGAGGAAAAACAGGATCAGAGTCACATGTTTGTGTTTTCTTGTAGCCTAGAGAGAAATTTGAAGTCAGGTTTGCAAGGAGGAACAGACATTATCTTTTTTGTTGTTGCAATTCACAATATGTTTCAAAAATTGTAATGGCTTAAACCCCACAGCTTAAAGCCTGGTGTTGAATTTGTGCTTCCTTTGATAAGAAAAAAACCACCCAGAACCCATTGTGCTTGTATGGGTCTGAAAGAATGTAAAGCATAGCATCAAATGCATATCTTTTATGTAGGCAGGCAAAAATAAACTGCTCACTTACTGTTTTCTAAGATCTTCTGACCAATTGAGGCAAGCCTTTTATGAAAAACAGTTCACTGTTTCTGAAAGAACTCTGCATGGATTCTTGTTTAGTATCTCAGGACACAAATTTAGGTGGAACAAGACTGGCATTTTGCAAATTATTATGCATTTGATCATCTGTGGTTAACCCTGACCATCACACCTGCACTGTTAGGTTAGTTAAGACTCCTGTGAAAAGTTTTCCCTATGTATTTTTCTTGATGCTTGCAAAAAGGCACTCTCGAGTCTCTCTGGAGGGAAGGGATGGGAGTGGGGCTCGTTTAAAGTTGTTTGTATTTGCTTTACACCTTCAGTGTACACACCTTCAGTTTTAAAATAGGCAAGATATTTTGTTTTCTTCCTCTTGGAAACAATATCCTCTACCATCATCAAAGAGATGATCAGTTTATTTTAGGATACACAATTAAAGCAGGGACACTTTACTTTCAAAAGTAAGAAGTTCAAAAGGCAAGTTTGCTCTCTGTGCAAACTCAAGGCAAGAAGTATGTCAGCAGCTATGCAGGCACCACTGCTACAGAAATACATGTTGGCCAGCACCCCTGACATTGTACTCCTTCTCTTCCAAGAATTCTTGCTGTATTTATCACTGTCCCATGTCCTGCTTCCTCAGGCACTGTCCTGCAGTCTGCAGAGGTATCAGAGGATATCACTAATGTATTCTTCTACTAACACTCCTTGTCTTTAAGAGAAGAGATGGTGATCATTGTAACTATCATATTCAGAACAGTATTTGTGGCAGTAAGAATGTAGAGAAACACTTCCAAGATCCCTTTTTTCCTGACATGCTTTAGAAATAGCCAGGAAAGAGATACTGCAGTTTCATCTATTTCCAGAGATGCTACAGCATTAGGGATTGTTCCAGTACTTCAAGGATTGACTACAAAGAAAATGGAGACTCCCTTTACACAAGGACTCACACAGAAAAGACAAGGGATAATGGGCACAAGTTAATCCTGAGGCGATTCCAATTAGACACAAGAGGAAAAAATTTCATAATGTGAACAGTGAGCCATTGACACAATATCCCCAGGAAAGTGTTGGATTCCCCAACACTGAACACTTTTAAGATTCAGCTGGGCAAGGTGCTGAACTATGTTGTTTAGACTGTGCATTTGCCAAAAGTTGGACCTTGAGGTCCCCTCCAGACTTGGTATTCTATGACTCCGTGATCTAAATCTGCCTACACACCTGAATTCTTCTCATAACCTTCATAGCCTTTCACTTTCATCCAAAGAAGCATTTACATGTGGCTTGCTAACAAACATTTTTATTTATGTTTACCATTAAATATAAGGTGCTCTGCTACAAATTAGTTCTGTTATGTGATGCCCACTCTGCATAGTAACCAGAAAGCAGTCCCACATGAATCAAAGTTTGGGAACACTGGCTGTAAAAACTGGCCTGATTGATTAATGTGTGTTTGCTAGCAGCTTGCATCTGCCTGTAGCAAGGTTGTATTTTGAAGTCACACCTTGGTAATGTGTGGGAGAAGTGCATTCACTTTGCTAATGTTGACAGAGACTGCTGACTCCAGAAAAAAACTCCAACCAAAGAACTAGCAGGTAAGAATAATCTTTTCCTAAAAACTCAAAAGGATTAAATAATTTTTTAACAACTCAGACCTTCCAGCCTTTTTTTCTGGAAGGCCAGAAAGCCAAAATTGCAAAGAGGCAAACCCAGAACACAGCCCAGTAAAAAGAAAGTTTGTTCATATATCAGAGAGTAAGGAGTACCACAGAGAAGCCACAACCTGCTTCCATCTTCCTGAGCTACGGGAAAGGCAGTGCAGAGATCTGAGCAGGTTGTCTGCAAGTCAGGCTGGATGTCTAGTTTCACGTGTGCCATGCTGGAAACACTGTCACACAAACCAGCTTTTGCAATATGCTTCTCAAGCATGTTAAAAGTTCTCAGCTGGGTGGATATCCTTGCATGGGTCTCTGCTGGCACGAGGAATGCTTACGAGGCTCCGTTTCCACTTACCCAGCTCACAAAGCAGGGGTTAAGCTTTACCTGAGTAATTAAAGCCTGGTCTGTGTCTTTTCATCCTGAAACACTAGTTGAGATCTGCTCTTGTTTTTTAATCCTGTCTTTGCTTTAGAGGGTATTGTATGCTGGCAGGGGTTACTGCAACTGCTGTAGGAACCATTTAGCTTTTTAGAGCACAGAAGTTGCACACAAAACAATGACAGAAGGTGAACCACATTGTCAACCATCATGTGGCACTTTAAAGAGTGGTGGTTCTTCTGCCCTAATGATATCAACACCAGCAGCAGACCTTATGGAAATGTGTCATTTCACAAGATGGGAGACACAGAGCAGAAACCAAGGCAGCAGAGGCTTCTGGCTGGCAACATCCCAAAAGTTGTAGCTGTTCTCTGACCATCCTGACACAGCATGCCTGGAGGTAAGAAAGCTGTGTAAACATTTGCCATGAGACTTGAGCAGAAACCACGGCAACATTAACTATGGCTGTGTCTTACCAACATTTAACTTTGTATTTTGGCCCAGTTTTAGCTTTTCCAAGTCTAGACTGACCACTTGGCTCAGGCACATATTTGTCCATCTTTTGGCTAGGTATTTTAGCCAGATTGTTAAAAAAAAGTTATTTATGGAGTTACAGGCTCCTTTTTTATCTGGATGTTTGTTCATACTATTCTACAAGAGGTTTTCTTCTATATACAACTGCAACCACATCCTACCACTCATATTGTAATTAATTGTTTACTAGACAGATGCAAAATGTTCAATGGGGCAGGCGTTTCTCCCTTAAGATCTACAAGTCTCATACTGGCAAATGGAAAAAACCAGCATTGTGTATACTTTGCCTTCAAGAGATATTATCACAAAACCTAAATTCTTTGTACACATTGATACAAAATGTTATTGTGGCAGATCTGCCATGGAAAAACCCTGCTGGACAGAATGCAATTCAGAAGCCTAAAATAATCTAAGTTCAAGAAAGGTCTGATGTTAAAGAGAGATGAAAGCCATACAAATAATTTGCTTTCATCATAAGTGCTCCTGTTCTACATGGTACAAACTACTGTTTTGTCTGAAAATGTAGCTTGGGCACAAAGTCATATCCAGACAGATTAAAGGACACAGATTTACTTTATATTTGTACTGTCTCTATTCCATTTTTGCATTTCAGAGATGACTTTCTTATGAAGTAGCTGTGATTTTACAGGGCTTCATGCTGCAGTGCTCATCATCTCTCCTCCTGTTTTGGGTCACAACAATGGGAAGAAAGTTAAACAAGACCTTCCTGCTAAGCCATGTAACTTGCACAAATACTTGTGAAAATAGCACACATTATCTACCAGTCCTAGCAACATATGGTGTATCTTCCCAAATTAAGGCTTTTTTCTCAGACCCCTCACCCTTAACCCATAACCTCCTGCCTTGCTCTAAACAATGACTCCAATACAATGTATGTTCTCCTTTCTCCATTTTCTGTATTTCCTGATCTATTTTATGTACTTCCAAAGGTGGACCCATCATACATTCTGTCTTCACTTTCAGGACCTTGCCTTTTTTGATTGTCAGATTATCTGTACCCTACATGAATACCATATAATTCATTGAAAGCTGCAGATAGAAATATTTGCAGCTTTGCCCAGAGTTATCCTGGTACTTGCAGGGCCACATAATTTTTCCTGTTCTGTGGATGCTGTCCAATGCAGTAGATATCAACAGGGCAACATGGCTACCCAGGGCAACAGAGAACTGCAACACCCCTCCTTGCAGTTGTGGAAAGCCTTACCAGGAGCTGTGCTCACCAGGCACCACTAGAAAGTGTTGTTTCAGGACTGTTATATAGCTTTTTCTTTCCAGGCATATGGCATATCTCATTGGAGAGGATCCAGATATCAGAAGAATCTATGCTAAAAAGAGAAATCTGGGGAGAAAATAGTAAAGCAATAGTATTTCAAGATTTGTGAACTTCTGTTAGACCAGTCCTAGAAAAGACAGAAAACAGATCAGCAACAGACCAAAATTACGGGATGCCTTGTTTTAACTGCATGCATATTTTCTTTAATCACTGATACAGGGCTGCTGTTACCTCTCTATCAACACTAATTTTGATCTTGAGTTCTCTTTCTCAATGTTTTACTGGGCCCATTTAGCATAATCCTTGCAATGGGACTCTGGAACTGACCTTGAAAGCATTGAAAAATGCCTTGAACTCCTTTAATGAAACAAATATTCATATGCCTGCTTCCCTGTAGAGAATGATGGCTCTTCTAAATATAATGGAATACACCAGGTGCTATGGTATGTTATTGAAATTTATATTGCCAGAAGTTTTTAGTGTGTTGGTCAGAGTGACTAACAAAAGCTGCTATTTATACTTTCAAGCCCTTCTTTCATCAGTAGCTTAATCACCTCCTACTTTTAATCAGGGAATTTATTTTACAGATGAGGAGTACATACAGCATCTTATCTGAATGGAAAATATGAAAGAAACCTGACAGGTTTCTGACAGCTTGGTCAGAAATGCAAGGGAAGCATGGAGAACAGTGCCAATGAAGAAAGTCCACCGCTAATGCTGAAAAGCCATTTCTGTGGCTTCATGGCAGAGACTTTTTTATTTCCTACAGAAATGTGTTCTGTTCCCTGACAGTTATCCCAGCGTCTTAGTTAATGTCTGAGATCAAATCAACTCCTGTCTATTCTTGAATCTTGGTGAGGTCTCCCCTCTCAGCACCAACATCAACAAAAAGTCTTTCTCTGAGTATTTAGATTGGTTGGGAGCATCTGTTTCATCAGTAACACGGATGAAAATCAAGGAAGGATAGTCATACAGTAAATAACTCCACGAGAAAAAAAACACATGAAAGCTAAGCACCTGAGTAAAAATATTTCCAGATACTCCTTGCAGCACAACATCAGAAGAAAACCCTACCAAAACATGATGAGTAATGAATTCATAAGGATTTCTTTGTTTTGCTAATTCAAAAAAAAGTGTTTGAAAAGTGAGTACGATGTAATCACATACTCCTATACCTCTAGAGGATTTGGTTATAAGTGTTTCATCATTAGTGGATGTAGTTTTTCTAGATTGTAGTAAAGGTTTAGATACTCTCCCTCACAGCATGCTTCTGGACAAGTTGTCCAGCTGTGAGATGAGCAGAGTGTGGGATGAAGAACTGGGTGAAAAGCTCCAGGGATTGTAGTTCACGGAGCTACATCTGGCTGGTGAGCAGTCACCAGTGGTGTTCCTCAGGGCTCAGTATTTGGGCCAGTTGTGTTCAACGTGTTTATCCATGATCCGGATGCAAGAGTTAAATGGACCCTTAGCAAGCATGGTGACAATACCAAATTGAGAGGTACTGTTGACTCTCTCAAGGGACAAGAACTTTGCAGAAGGATCATCATCATCAGTGGCATAAAACTCAGTAAGAATAAATGGCAGATTCTGCCCCTGGGATGGAGTACTGCCAGGCACAAGTGTCAACTGGGAGAGGGGTGTCTGGAGGGCAGCCCTGCAGAGGGGTCTGGGGGTGCTGGTCGGCAGCAGCTCAGTGTGAGCC
>JAWWEW010000088.1:34397042-34410109 GCA_035583185.1 Anabacerthia variegaticeps
AGGCTGAACAGACCAAGTGCCCTCAGCCGCTCCTCATACAGCTTCCCCTCAAGGCCCTTCACCATCCTTGTTGCCCTCCTTTGATCACTCTCTAAGAGCTGAATGTCTTTCCTATATTGCAGTGCCCAAAACTGCCCCCAATATTCAAGGTGAGGCCACCCCAGTGCAGAGCAGAGTGGGACAATCCCGTCCCTCGGCTGGCTGGTGATGCTTTGCCTGATGCCCCCAGGAGAGGGTTGGCCCTCCTGCTTCCAGGGCACCTCGCTGTGGAGAATTACACTGCCTTTACCTGAATTGCTGACTTACCAGCTGCAAGTTCACAAGAATCAAGTTCTTTTTACCTTGTCAGATAAAGCAGCCCTTTCAGGCCTTTCTACTCTTTTCCGAATTCTCTCTTCTGTCTACTTTGATTCCTTGACTGTCATCGCAAAAGGAGGGAAGTAGCTGCTCCTTCACAAAGCAATATTTGTTGATTTTTCTTGAGTAGCACTGGTCAATCTAGTTATAATCTCCCCTAATTCCAAAATAACAGATAAAGTCCAGACTTTTTGTCTAAACTATAAGGTTGGATTTCAGACAGCTTGGGTTTGAGGTCTCAGTTTTATGAGAATCACTCTGACCTGGATTTTAATCAATGCCCTCCCAGCTGGCTTAAAATATTTACTATATATTTGTGTGAATGTATTCTGAAGGACATGTAATATATTTTATCATGAAAATTAATTGCAATTCTATGATAGAGAAGAGATTTCTAGTGGCTTTAAAAGTTACACAAATTGAAACAAGAAGACTAGATCTGCTGAGAACAAAGTTAATCCTTGTTTGAGAAATTAGAAGCAAATTTGGTACAGAGAATCTATATTAGTTTACAGAAAAAAAATACTGGTTTGTGTCTGTGGGAAAGAGTATTATATATTAATAATCTTTAATTATGTATTAATTATGTATTAATACTCAATACAGAGTATGTTGCAAAACACTGATGAAAATAAAGCACATTGCCAGTGGAACACCTGATTAATGTGCACCATGAACCTGGTGATCTCTTATCTCTGCATTTTGTGTTGTGTTGTAATTTTGTAAAAGCTGACTGTCATGCTTTCTCTGCTTAAACTTATTTTAATATATACTCCAGTATCCAAGTTATTTTATTTATGTATTTTAAAATTTAATCACAATTTTCATTAAAATACATGTTACACAAACTGTGTCAGTGGCAATTTGTAATAAAGCTTTATTTGAAAGAGCAGTTTCTTCAGCTACATCGTACTTCCAATATGCCTGTCACTCTTCTGTGAGATGCTGTTTTCAGTTGCCAAACAGTTCGCAGCTTTCAGAGGAGAAATTTTCTGTGTTGTGTTGGGGCTGGTATGTATCTGAAGTTTAAGCTCAAGTGGTTCTGCCTTATCAGGGAATATGTACAGAAGAACAAACATTCTTTGTTTTTGAGAAGACCTGCATGCTTTGTAGAAAAGTTCTTCATGTGGCAAGGAAATTGTTCTTTTGCCAGTTGGTGCTTTCTCTAGCCTTGATCAGGTCAGTTTGTACTTCTAAAAAACTTGGTTTATACTTGCTCAATAAAACCTTTTTCAGAGTCCAGAGCTATATTTAACCTAGAGAGCTCAACTTGCAGTGAGGGTGCTGCATCCTCTGTCACTCCTTTCCAGCTGTATACCAGTATATACCAGCTGTATACCAGTACCAGGTCCAGAACAGAATGGCAGAGCGTACTTATTTCCAAGATGAGCATTTTTCAGTACTTCTTCTTACTGGATATGTGGAGAGCCTCTCCCAGATTAGATACTAGAACAGGTAGTAGACTGGGGCAGGAAAGCTCTCACCACTATCAGGGCAAAACAGCATAAAGTACTTGCTGAAGGACCATTTCCTTGAGTAGAAAACACTTTCTGCCAGAATTTTAGAGTTGAATGTGGGATTTCCAATCTCCACCTTCCTCCATGACCACTTTGAAATACACTGGCAAAATATGGTTCATATTTTCCTTCTCTGGAATTTCTATTTTTGCAGCAAAAGAGCAAAGTTAATAACATTAAAAGAAATTTAACACTCCAAAGTTAAGCAGTCCAGATTTGTGAAGTGTAGTCATTATTCCACTTGCCTTATTTTTTATGAATCACCTAGATTCTATAACAAATAATTCAGGGATTGTGAAGACAGGAGCCTTTTTTTAACTGGATAGCTTTCCTACACTCCCAAATTGTCTTGTCCTCTACCCAGAATTTTGCAGAGGCTTTTTTGAAAAATAGAATGCACTTATGTACTTAAAACCAGCAAAACAGCATATGCTAAGGGGCCAAGTTTCAACAACCTTAGTATACTTAGCTTCTACCTGAAGTATATATACTGCAGAGTATCTGTTTTTCCTTCATTTAATGTAGCTTCAGTGGTGAAGAAGAGGTGGTGAGATAAACTGAAGTAAACCAAAATACTGAGACAGGATAATTATCAACCTGTTTGAAGTAGAAGTAAACCAGGTATCAGAACTGGGGGAATGGTGAGACTTAATTAGATTTCTCCCTTTAAATTTTTTTTCAATATCCTTTAAATTCCAGTTTGTTTCCTTTCCCCTCTGGTTATAATTCATGAAGAACTGAAAGGTGAGCTGCAATTTTTAACAGGTTAGGATGTAATTTTTTGTAAGTCTTGAAGTTTAGAATATGGCCAGTGCAAAAAAGTGTCCATCTGCTGCAGTTCAAGTGACAACAAGGCATTTGGCACTGACCAGTTCCTGGGGCTATGGTCTTTGCAGACACAACTCCATTGACTCCCCTGAATAAGCCCAAATACATTCCAACTGTTTTCACTTTCTTTTCTTTCAAAATGGAACTTGGCATGGCTCCGTCTCTGATCCTGTGGGGCTCTGACACATACTGGTGCAAAGCCCCAGGATTGCAGGTGGGAGTGTTGTACATAACTGTGCAGAGTTAAACAGTGACAGTAATTCTCTGTTAGCAGTTGTTACATTTCTTAATTTATTTTTTTTTTTCTTATGGTCACCTCTTGAATTGGTAAGTGTATCTATGACTGTGTTTTATGTAGTCTTTTAAAAAAGATGTAAATAAAGAAAACTATTTTCTGGCCTTTAAAATATTCTCCTTTCCCATTCCTAAATACTAGCCAGAATCAATGAGAGTATCTTTGGAAACATTTAATCTATTCAGCAGTTAGGCTTTGTTATTAATGAATGGCTAAATTCACATGCCCACCAGTATTCTTTGTAACACTAATGGCCTGAATGAGAGAGAGTCTGAAGTTTTGCAATGTGAAACTCATGGTTTAGTGTCTGCCTTCCAAAGAAAAGGGCCCCATGGCCTCTTCTTCCTTGTGTGTTTTTTCTGTCTCAGGTTCCTCTGCGGCAGCATTAACACTTCATATTAGCCAGGTGACATTTGTCTGAAAACAGGGTCCTTTTGGGAAAATTCGTCTTTTTGCATAGGATAGAACAGGGAGTAGGGAAGTGGCTGGAGATTAGTCTGTTCTGCTTCACTGTTTATTGTAAAATGTTGATTCTTTTTTGGATGACTTTGCATAAGTATTAACATTTGCTTTGGAAATCTAGTAAGCTTCTGTGAAGATAAAGAGAAATACTCCATATAATCTGTTTTGAAGTTTTCAAAAGAATGTGACTAGTTATGTATTCAGGCTTGATTCACCTATGAGACTGTCTCACAGTACCTGTCACACTTCCCTGTGGTAATCTGGACATTCTCTACTCTAGATTTGTGTGATACTGTTGTAAAGGGAAGCAGTGTCACTGTCATGTATCCTTTCTCTGGTCTCTTCTGGGACAGGGAAGTAGCCTCGAAGGTGCTCTGGGGAAACACTGATGCAGTGCAATTTGGATCACACTTTCTAGAAGCCAGAGGCCTCTCATTTTAGTGAAGGTGGAAACGTCTCTGAAAATGTCTAAAGGGGAATCAAGGCAGTATTTTTTTTTCTGAAGAATGCATGAAAGCATGCAGTTGTCTTCAGAAGGTGATAAGCTTTCTGAAAAAGATCGGTATTTCAGGACTGTGTTTGCCTTGGCTGGCTGGGGTGAGGATAGAGCTTGGTGCCTAAAAGGGAAAAAGGAAGGACCATTCAACAGGAGATCAGCTGAAAGATGGGATATGGGAAGAGGATAAAGGAGGTCATGTAGAGGAGATGCAATCAAGAACAGATTTTTTGTGTGTGACAAATTTATACACTCTTACACTCCCTGGAATCCCACATTCTCCGGTTGCCAGGACTTGTGTGTGGGCTCTTTCAGTACTGTCAGTTGCCATACTTCATTAATGACCCTTAAGGGGCTAACATTAACACCTGTTTGTGGTTATTTCCTGTCACTGTTTACTCTCCCAGATGGTACAAATACAATATGCCCAGTGTGTTAGGCATTTGGCAGTAATACACTCTTTGCCAGCTAAATGCCATTCATGTTAAGTTTGGCAGCCATTTCATAGTCTGAAGAATCTGTTCTCCAAGTCAAAAGCAAAAACTTAGATTCTCATAATAAAGAGTGAAAAAAAAAAGACAGTTGTTTGTTTTCCATCCTATAGTTTGATTTCCTGTACCCAAAGGGCAGAACTGAGGAAAAGAATCTTAAAGTCTACAGTGCCTAAGACTGAGATGGGTGCTGCAGTTGAGTTACACAGCATATATTCATGTGATCCTGAAGCTATTATTTCTTGACCAGAGGATATGTGACTTCGTTCTGATGATTGAAAGCCACAGATATTGGAAGACTTTCCTGCAGAGAAGAATGAGGTCTCTGGGTTTTGAATTCAGTCTTGCTGTTGCCTGAGAAGTTATTTAAAGAAGTAATCAGAGGACCAATAAACAGTGTTTCTGGAGTGCTTTGAGAAGTCATCCAACACTTGTCAAAATGTTTTGTGTATGACTTCAATTTCCAGCTCTCCCAGAGCAGGGAACATGTCTTTTTCTAGGACTGTAATGTGCCATGTCCATTTATAATTCTAAGGAAGTGTTTTATATTGGCAGAAATAAGAAAAATGCCATAGTATCTTGGCTATCAGAGCTAAAAACATTAATGACATACACATTTGTGATTTTCTAGCCCAAAAGGAAAAGTCTAAAAGATGAGTAAATGAATAGCTGTGCAACCCTAAGACCAGTTGTTTGCTAAAATCATTGCAATATAAAATGCTACATTCTGCATAGGAAAGGTCAAATGGAGTGCTTATGCCAACAGTGAGCGTATAGATACATTCTTCTAGATGATGTTATTTAGAGGCTGAATCCCTCACAGCTGTGCCCTGGTGACAGACATTATGGTAAAGCATTTGTCTCTAGATATTCTGCACAGGCAAATATCTAAAGCTGATTATTTTACTTGATCAAGCAGAGCAAAGACCTCATCGAGTTATGAATGCAGTCACTTAACTCTGAGGTCCTTACCATGGTGCACTCTGTCTGTATGTATAAATCTTAAAGTCATTTAAGAATGCAAGTCAGTTTCAGGACAGCTTAAGACACAGATTTTGAGTGCTGTTTCTACACTCATAAGATCTTATACATCTAAGTGAGTATGATCTTTTTAATTTGTCAGCTCCTCCCAGTATGGTGGATAATTTGCCAATAATCCATCCAAACCTGGAGACCAGATTCTTGTAAGCAGAAAGGCTCTGAAACACGAGATAAAGTGCAAGGCAAAAGCTGCATCTGGAGAAACGCCACTGAATAACAGGCAACTGGTGGATCAGTGAGAGGTCATCTTCCACCAGGCTTTCAGAGGAGAGAAGGTTTTATAATATAAAGAATGCATATCACAAATAGGAGGTAGGTCCTTTTTACATTTCAGTGCTGCACCAGCATTATCGCCAACATGCAGGGGAGGATAGCCAATGGGCAAGAGGTACCTAACTGAGGAACCATTGCCTTTGTTCTTCTCTTAATTTTTGAATCTCATCTCTTTGAGGCAATCGTTAGTTTTTGTGGATATGGGATATGGCTGCAGTATACCATAGAACAATTTTACTTATGATTAAAGATTTTTCTGCAGGTCTTACCAATCTTGATATCCAAAACATTTATCTATTGGATAGAAAGGGAACATATTTTTGTTGTTGTTATATGTGAGGCCAGACTCACGCATTGCCACACTCTAGTGCCCATGGGCAAACTGGCCTCTTAGGCAGGCAGTTAGACTCATCATGTCTGGCTTCAGTGGTAATGATTATAACCTGAGTCTTCTTTTGTTCCATGCAATTTGGTGACCCTTCATTTAGGTGGGTATGATAAAAGAGATTATCTCTAAATTCAGATAGTCATTGCATTCTCTTTTAGAGTGTGCTTCACAGTCACCTCTGAATATCATTGTACAACTGAATGGGCACATAGGACATACTTTGAATTTTGGAAATGTCAAGCAGCCGACTCAAGAATTGACTTTTTGTATCCAAACAGCCAATAAAGACTTGTTTATTTTGGCAGTGGCCTTATGCTTCCCTCTAGCTCCTTACTGATTACTGAGATTTAACTTCCGGTATCAGAAGAGGTTTGTCTTTCCCGTTTTACAGTAAACAGTGAAAGTGTGGGTTGTAAGACCCAGCCTTAGATTCAAAGGGGTCAGAGCGGCTCCTAAGAGGAAGCTAAGGTTTGAAATGCTGCTGAAGGAGGTTAAGTAGTCCAGAGCAAGCCTCTTTCAGCATAAATGTTTGACAACAACTTTCATATCATGTTTTAAAGTCTGAAAACCTTTCTTAATGAGGGATTTAAAAAATGGAATCTCTAGCAACGGCTATGTCACAGATTTTCTCAATGACTCAAGAATAATTTCTCCTGTACTGGCAGCCCTGCCAACTCGAGCAGACTTCTGTATAGGCTGTTATATTCTTTCTGCCAGCTTTATCAATACCAGTCCTGAAAAAGAAGCAATTTGGAATTAACAATTTAAATGCTGATAAATATTGAGATAGAATAGGAGCCACCTAGGTCCTCTCACTACTGTAACGAGATGGCTGTGATGACAGTATTAAGCATGATTGTGCATGTGTGTGTGTATTAACAGAATAATGAGTCTAAAAAAGTTCAAGAAGAAGAAATGCATTTGTGAGAATTATTTATCTCTTTTTTAGCTTGGATTAGCATTTGAAAGCATTCATGTGAATCATCTTTACAGGTCTGCTTGATCCATCAGTTCTCTATCTCCAACAAATCTCCTACCTGACTTGGAAAAGAGTAAACCACATGATAGAGGCACAGAGCCTGAGAAGAAAAAGATGGTAGCATGTCTACTATTCATTCTCTTGAGGAATATCCATAGAGAGTTATGGAAACTGTGTGGGATTCCAAAACTTTCCCTAAAAGCCGACTAACAAATAATAAATGAGACATCCTTGTGTCACTAGTGAAGATCTCCCTCTGTCTCTCAGGCATGCCATTGCCAATGTGTGCTCAGGGAAGTCTGCATAACAGTCATTAGTATTAGGGAGAGAGCTGAGAGTACTGTCAGTAGCATGGGCAGATGGAGCATGCTAATAGATGCTTTACTTCTGTTCACACAGTATTTAGCCTGAACATTAGTTTGTGAGCTCAGTGCAAGGAACATTTTTCACTATGAAACTGGTGTTTTCCAGCCATCAGAGCCCATTTGCACAAGTTTAAATCCTTTTATTTTTAATCACTGCTACTCTACTTTTTTTCCTATTGTGTATCACATGTATTTTGTCAGCAGCAAATGAGAGCAATTTGTTGATCATGCTGTTTTTCCTAGTTTTAATATCTTTGTACTTTGATTGATGTGAATAGTATGCTCAGCATGATCTTGTGCTACAGATTATCATAAAAACAAATTTCCTTTTGGAGAGTCTTTGGCTTGGCTATAACACCAGATACTTTTTCTCAAAAGCATTAAGAAGATTCGTTAAGGGTAAGGCTGAAAGAGAGAGAGAAGATCCTGAATTTTAAGTACAGGGAGACAACTGAAGTGTATGGAGCAGGTTTCCCATACTTCCGATGAAGGTAGACAAGAATTACCATTCTGTCTGATTCCAAAATGAACTTGCATTACTGTTCTTAAGCCATAGGCTGCCTTTACAGCCTGTATGCACTTTTGTGTATGTGTACACCTGCTCTTACCAAATTGTTGTCATAGGTTTCTCAAAAAGCATCCTAGAATGACTCTGTCATTGTAACTAAGCTATGAAGTTCAGATAGAGCGCCAGCTAATGGGGAGTTTCCTGTGGTCAGAGTCTTAGAGCCTTCCATGCCATGAATTTGGCCCACTCCAACTAGGGTTCTTCCCAGCATGTTCATGGACAAAACTTGGCGGATCTAAAGCCCCAGGGTTATTTCCAAGAGACTGGTCATATGTCCCTGACTGTCACAGAAGTGTGCTGTTCCATTCCCATTCTGTGCCTAGGGGTGCCACTGTGTGTGCGCAATTTAGCCAAGAGTGACAACTGACCGACTGCCCTGAGGTACTAACAGTGCTGGCCATGGTGTCTGAAAGTGAAGGATCTTTTCTCTGCTTCATGTTCCAATGGTATATGAAGAGATAACAGCCTTGGCATTGCTGATGTTTGCAGCCATCGTAATTTTATCGGGCATGATAGGTCTGTGATAACCCTTTTTCCCTTGTTCAGATGCACAAACCAGATTATTCCAAATGAAGACGAGTTGTTTTTGCCTGAGCTGGCAGGATTGTCCTCTTGCTTGGCTGTTCACAGAGCATTTCCAAGCATGTTCAGGTGAAAGCTCCACATTGTACTTGTGCACTTGGAGTTAGCCCAACCTACACATTTTGGCATTGTAATACAAAAACAAGAAAGGAGAACTAGTATCATTAAACAGAAAACCAACTATTTGTCAGCCTGCAGGGTGAGTTGAATATCCAACACTGATCAAATTTCTGAAGGGCGGAACACCCAGTATGTCCACTTTTATGTAAATACCTACAGAGGACTCTCAACCCTTATAAAAACCAGGCTATACATCTCAGTCCTCAGACATGGTCTTTATGTATTTGTTTTTGAAAATCTGGCTTTACAAAATGTAGTTTAGAATTAAACCCTTTGCTTTCCTGTGATGCTTCCTAGAGCTCTGGGGTTACCCTCCTTCTTTTTCTGCTTTTAACCTGGAATTTTTCTTGGATTACAGTCAAGAGAAAATGTATAATAAGGCTGCTCATGACAATGAATTGATTAGTAACAGACTAAGAGATTCCTTACAAAGACCCATTCCCCATAGTAGGGTGACTATCAACATAGTTGATAGTCTGTTGTAGAGACAACTGCCTTCTTTCATCCATCCTTTTCTTCCCTGAAATCTTCAAGTCTTCAAGCTTCTCTACTTTGCCTCTTGTCAGTGAGAGTGATGACATTCAAGTTCTTTCTGTTCTTTTTGCAATGAAATCTTCCCAGGCATTACATGTTGCCTACATCTCTGTTTCATTCAGGAAGGTTTCAAATAAAAGAGAAACAGCTTTTTTTCACAGAGACATCTTCTGTATTCCAAAAAACAAGTAAAACTATGAGACCCTTTAAGATGAATTTCTATTAATTGAATTTAATTTCTTCTCCAGGGAGAAAGGCCAATCAGCTAAAGGATTTTTTGGTTTTCAGTTTTGGGGTTTTTTTGGGTTTTTTTTTCGGGTTTTTTTTTCAGTGTGTAGAAATCAAGGTAGTAAAGTCTCACTTGCCTTGAAGGAATATTGGTGCAATATAGCTCTGATGTGCCCTTGTGTGGCACAGCTGTCTCTGTGGTTTTGTTTTTTTTTTTGTTAGTTTGTGAATAAAGTTTATCAAACGGCATTTTGTTTTTCTCTTTCTGCCGTTGAAAATAATCTAAGAGATATGGAAATGGAAATTGTGGCATGAATTATTCTTCAGTTTCACATAACTGAACTGAATAATTTTACTATGGTTTTTGTCTTTGTTCTGCCTTTTTTCTATTAAAACTCAATGTTAAACAGCTATTTAACTTGTATGAGTGGTGTTTCTACCTTAGTTCAAGACCCTTAACCTGTCTTTGGTTATTCCTAGGGGAAGGAAGGCATTTTCTCATGAAATCTGTAGGAGAACACCTATATAATTTTTTTTATGTAAGACACTTTATTTATAAAGTTGTGGCTTTTCTATAATGGGGAAGATGTTGTTATTTTATTTGGTCCCATGGCTTGTTTTTGGGTTGTTCAGCATCCTGAGCTCACTACTTTTTTTTTTTTTTTTTTATTTTATGTGGGCCTGGTGCTTTTTTTGAGTCATTTCTTCATACAGTGCTTTGGACATTTTGTCTTTACTGAAATTTTTCATCTAGTGTTCTTATTTGCTTCTTCAATGATTTTTTTGGCTTGATAACATTGGGGCAACTGCTTTTTTCCTTTCTTTTTAGTTTTCTTGGTCTTCAAAATTCCAGCTTTTCACTTGGTATGTTTTAGTATTTCTCTGCTTCATTCACTCTGTGTGATGCTCTGCATTTTTTGTTGATTTTATTTACTTCTGAAAACTCTACAAATGTTAAAACTCTTAGCCATTTTTTTTGCATTTTGCAGATAGTTTGCAGTGACTCTGACAGTTATTTTGGAGTTAATACGTGCCCTACAAAATGAGCCATCTAAGCATGCTTTTCTCTTTAAATGGAACGTCTTTCACTGGCTATTTATATTCTTTACTTTACTTTATAACTGCCTTGACTCAAAATGTTTTGTTTGAAGTTCAGTGGTTCATCCTGCAAGGCAGGCTGGAATTATTTAATATATCATCACAAAAGATGTGTAATTACTACACGTGTTAATTGAAAATGTAAGTTCTTACTTTTTTTTCGTGTGTGTATTGCAGTAGGGAGTTAACTAAATGACAGATAAATGACACATGGTTCATAGGACAAAGTCTGCTTTTGTATTCCTTCTGGACAGATCATCCATCATGAGTAATATTTAGTTATTTCTCTGCAAGGGTATAAGTGACTCCACTGTTTGCAATGCAGACTTGGGAGTACCAGGTTTCTAATGAAAGAGATTTTGGACCCTATTTGACCTGTTTGGACTGTTTAATACTGACAGGGTGCATTAATTCCAAAAGTACAGTATGTTTTGGGAAGAGTATTTTCTTTTCACGTAACCTGTTCATCTATAAATAAGAAAATTAAATAAATTATAGCGAAGTGAATCTTTGAAATCTGTAGGCTTAGAAGGTTGGCCATGGACTTCAAAGAGAAGTAAATAGTTTTGAACGTCTTGCCTTTAACATAGTTTTGCAAACATTTGCATAGCTGGACATTGGTCAATATATTACAAACCTTTGACAGCAGAAATTAGCCTAAATTGTCTACCTGTTTTAGGAAGGTTCACAGCTTTGAATTTGTTTATCAGTAGAGAAGCTAAGTTCTGTTCTTTGAACGACGGGTATCGAGATTTGGAAAACCTCGTGAAATATGTCAATTTGTAGAAGAAGTTTTAGAAAGCTACATGGGAAACCATTAAGAAAAATGATGATTCAGGGATGTCTGTTTGTTGTGGCTTAACCCAGAACTATTTGAGACACCACAGCCCAATGAGTAGGTTTTATGCAAACTTTCATACTGTTCAGTGGCTGATGAGTCTACTTGGCTTGTGTTTTACTTAGTTTTTAACCTCTGGACAACACTGGGAAGGGGAATGGTTATTCTACATTAATCATTCCCTGACAGTGAAAGGCAATTTGGGCATTTGGAAATGGTGTAGTAAATTCCTCATAGCAGATGTCCTGGGAACTTTAGAGAGGCCATGGTCATACAGATGTATGACCTTCTGTAGTGTAAGGTAACCTCTTGATGTGTAGTTAATATCAACAGCACCCAAAATGACTGTCTTCGTGCTGTAACTGTCAGTGTCTGCCCTGTGGTCACTACCCAAGCTTCAGAGAGAAGGTTCTTCCTCTTGCTCCATCCTTTTTTTTACCCAGTACAGGTAGCACATCATTAGACCTTTTCTCTATTCTCTTCATCCCACAAAAACTTTCCACATGACAATGAAATACTGCTTTCTGAAGCACAAGAGGAGTCCAGTTGAGTAAAAAAATCTTGCTGCATGTGAGGCCTTAAAAGCATCTATCACTGAGAACATGCTCCAGAACAGGAATTAACATTCAGTCAGTTTGCTGCAGGCTGCTCAGTATGTTGTTGCTGGTATCCATGAAGGACTCAACTCCTGAGATGACAACACTGTGTATGCAGAGGCTCAGCAGCCTTGTGTCTTGCAGCAAAGACACCAGAGATTCCTTGTGAGGGGAGCTTTGCTGAGCAGCTTCTGGGGTGGCAGGGAGGACAGGAAGCTCTGCCTCAGAAGATGGAATATTCCATCTGCTTAGCTCTCTCTGTTCCCTGAAGTATCATGCCTGACAGTTTCTTCTCTCATATTTTATTTGCAGGTCACACCAATACTTTTTGGAAGTCTAAAGTCAGCAGAATTGATTTTTGTATGATGTTTACATACTCTTCTTATCACCTTGGCTAGTATTTCACTTCCTTATCTTGAATGTACTTGGTACATGAAGGTATTTGACCTTCTGTTCTTCTTCCCTCCTCCTGCCTTCCTTTGTTGGTAGCTGCAGCTGTACTTTCTACATTTTCCTTGTGTAATAAACTTCACTCAATTTCTTGTTTTTCAGTCCTGTGGTAATTTGTACAGGAAAGCTATTCCTAAAATCTCGGTTGTCCCTACAGGTAGTGTGGATCTTGGCCTATATATCTATTCCCGATGTATAGTATATATAACTGACATTTACATCTCACTTAATGATTCATAGGCTCATATGACAGAGAATTTGGGAGTGGGAAGAATATCATACTCCCCTTTATTTTTTTTCCAATAACTTCTGACTGTTTGTTGCCATGTATTTCTAAAAAAAAAAACTTGTGTAGTTTCAAATGTCTCTTTCATGTGCTCAATGTGTAACTTTATTTAACGACTTTCAGACTTTGAAAAAGATTTGTTTCTTTTTTCTTTATAAGAAGCTCAACTCTTCCTTTCACAATTTTTCTCTTTACCTGTTTTTTCCATACTCCAAAATAAGCTTTCTGCTATCATAAACTGAAAGACAAGTGTAAATTTAAAAGCCCTGCAGATA
>JAWWEW010000088.1:34472536-34495738 GCA_035583185.1 Anabacerthia variegaticeps
CTGTTTGGGTTAAGTTTTCTGCAGTGTCTCAGTTTCGGCTTCCACGTCCCTTCGGACCCCTATTCTCCCTGGAACAACTACACACATTCCACCTGGAAGCAGAAGCACAGTGGGAAATAACATTGCTTTACTTTAAAGAGAGGACAACATGTTGGAACAACCTGAAGCAATAAACTCCCCTCCTCTCTATAAATAACAATGGTGCCTACATAGTTGTAACTGTTAAAAACATTAACATGAGAACATATAGAACAGTTTTGCATAAGATTCAAAGGTAGTAAGTCAATAGATAAATTACGCTGCTACACTTACTTAAATTGTATTTCATGTTTCCAAGGAACATGAACTTGGCTAACACTCTACTGAGAGATGACAAATTGTCTCCATAGAGTCATGAAAATAATCTGCAAAATACTGTTTACTACAGCAAAAGTAGTGCTTAAGCTGAAAACTGAAGGACACATTTTTGTTTTTGTCAGAGTTCTCATTTTAAACAGTTCCAGTCCAACACAGTTAAAAATGCAGCAAGTAGTGTTAAAGCAGAATTAAAAATATTAAAGAAATTTGGTATCAAGTAGTGTGCCAAAAAGACAAGCACAGAAGACTGACTTTGTTTATTGTTGATTTTCATAGCAACAAGAAAAAAAATAAGTTATTTTTATCAAAGTGTCACATAATTCTGGGATATCATGAATAGCAGTTCTATACTACAGAAATTGCATCACATAACTAATAAACTTCCTCACTCAGAATCTCCAGGTTGTATCTCATCTTAGCTGTTATGATAAGGAAACATAAGGGGAATTTTAACAGGATGCAATCTTATTAACAATTAAATGTTGAACAGAACCAGTCCATATTTTTTATTGACATTAGAGAGTGATGTATTTCCCTGACCAATTATCATAAACTCACCTGCAAAATACTTTCAGACCCTGCAACAGTTTTCCTCCACTGTCCCACCTGAGCATGAGGGACTTATTCAAGAGCTCGGGTTTTTTCAGCTAAACCAAGAGGTAGATGTTCTTGGCTGCACCAAGAGTACAAAATCATCTTTTGCAAGTTATAGAGGAGTGAGCAGGCAGACATAAAGAAGTTTCTTACAGGAGCAGTCAGGCTCAGGAGCAACAAGACTGATGGCCAGTATTACCAATAAAAAGAAACCCGAAGCATTATACAACTTGCCTGACATGCATTCAGCAGCCCTGTCCCAAAGACAGCCCCAGTTCTCATATATCTTGCTGTGCTGTGCCAAGACAGATGCAATTTTTTTCTGTTTTTCACACATTGGGTAGAAATTTTGACCAGGTACTACTTTCTGTTTGCTTGTGTTGTCCCATAAAAGAAGGCCAGGAGGCAATCAAAATTTTTTATTAGGAAAAATCCAGCCTGAAGTGGAGAGAGAATGGTATGCGAGATAATAAAACCAGTTTTATTACAACCAAATTAACTGAACAAGGCTTACTTGATTTTAATTGTTACTAACCTATAGGCATTTCGCAGACATTGTAAGGCATCCAGTCCAATTTTGGAATGGCTGCCAAGGATTAAGCGTTCAGTAATAGGGCAATCACATAATAACTAGGACTATAGCTGGGACAGTCTCAGCCACGTGGCTAGCCATGGGGACTGCCATGTTGCCTGAAACTCCACCCCTGACATGAGGGGGGCACAGAAGAACCAATCAAAGGAGAAGAAACAGCCCCCCCCATGTTGTAAATGGGGGTGGGCCTTAAGAATGTTTAAGAGCAGGGCTTTTCAATTGGAAGGTGTGCTCCTGGGGATCCTGTGTGACCCTGGCACCCAACATGTGTTGTAATTAAATTCTCCTGTTCATTATATTCCTTTTGCTTAGCATACTTTTGCTGTTTTTCTAAATTTAATAGAAGAGATTTTTCTGACAATGGGAAGAAACTGGTAAAACTGATTAAAACATCATGGGTTTACCTGTGCCACAGGTTAATAAGTAGGAGAGCAGGCAGAAGTGTTGGGTTCCTTCAATAAAAAGTATATGAAATAAACATCCTATTCTAGTAGGTGGCTGTGCAAGACCTTAAGGTTGGGCAAGGTCTGTAGTTTGCTTTTTAAAGTTAGTTTTATACCCTTCAAGAAGAATTAAGAGTTCTTTTTGTATTTATTTTCTGTGATCCTAGAATATAACCTGTCACTGAGAGCCCTAGCGCTAGGCAACTTCTTTATACTTGCCTCCTGATAAGGAAATACGCTCACCTGAGAAGACAGAAAAAGTGTTCTCTGTTGTCGTTCATGAGAAAATCAGTCATATTTCCATGCTGGGTATCAAATTCATGTGACTCTCTTCACAACTGGTTTACAGGATAAATAAGCACATGGAATAAAAGGTAAGTATAAAAGAAAATTAATAAATTAACCTGTCACACTACTTGAAGCCCTTCACAAAGCAGAAAACAATTACATTCTTCCAGTGCAATTCTTCCATGAAATGTCACAGAAGTAGAATGCAATGAGTACTTACAAACGTCCTCCCTACAGCTTAAATTATAGGAGTACAATTTTGTCGCACTTATAAAATGATGCTAACTACTTTTGAGAAGTCAGATACAAAAATAGTGAGGAATTTTATTATGGGCAAATGAGCCAGCCCTCAATAATTTCTGGTCATTCTATGTCTAAAAAGCTAAATCTCTTCTGCTCTTGCAACTAGAATGATTTCATTATGTAGTATTGGCACGTCTTTGTTCCACATCCCAGAAGATGGCAGCAGTCCCACAGTATTTTAAGGATTTAGCGATGAAGTTACTCTCAAGCCTGGTTGTGCTTTTTTACAGCTAACTTTCTCTATTTAACCACTAAAGAAGTAAATATTCCTTATCATCACTTTGCTGCTAACAGGCACTTTGTACCTTTCAAATTATCACATAACCATATGGGGCGGTTAAATTTATTTTAAATTAAACTATAATGAAACTGAACTCACTTGTATTAAAACACTTTATTAATGAATTTCTAAAGGGACAGTTTACTGACACTGAGGAGATATTAAAAAACACTAAAACGTCTGTGCTCATCTTAAACATTACATTTTGTTTCTCCAACTCTTCCATAGAGATTTAACATAACCCTGAAAGCACTGTCAGCAACTTATTAAAAAAAAAAAAAAAAGAAGAAAAAAAAACAGTACACGTTTTCTCAGATTTGTAGTGAAAGTGCATCACTTCATTTAAAAAAAGCTGGTTGACTATTTTTTTTAAGAAGAATAGTTTAGATTAACATAATAGCTATACTAAAGCACTTCTCTTTAATTCAATTACACTTTTCATTCCATGAAAGAAAGAATAAAATATTCATACTATATATGACCTTAAAGGCCTTGCTAACTGGCCAGACTGGCAACATAAACTGACAAAGCCCAGGAATATAAATGGATTTAGTGTTAGAGATTAGAACTGCAACTGTTAACTTTATGTTCTTCTCATCAGTTTAAGGGCTATAGTCTAGGATCTTTGCTGGGAATCTGTTTCTTGGTTTCACAAGAAGGCCTCAGAACCTTTTGGAACATTCTGGTCACAAAGACAAGACTGAGAAAGACTCCTAGCATACTCTGAAAATGATCTGTTAGAAGTGAATAAAAGTAAATAAGTGAAGAAAATGGTGAAAATAGACAATTTAAATATCAGAAAACTCAATTCTTACTAACTTCCAACTATGAAAAAGTCAGATACCAAGGGTTGCCATTTTTAGTGTGGAAAAATGGTTTCTTGCTATATTTCCCTTATATAAAATAATATTTTAGAGCTTAGAATTTCAGATGTCAAAAATATTTCAATTATTTAAGGGAAGCTCTGGCCTAAAAAATGTGGGGTGATAGCCCTTGATGGTTTACACCTCAGCCACTGGAAGGCTGTTCCCAGGAACCTTTGTTAGATGTTAATGGCCTACAGAGAAGGGACCAAGAACCCCAGTGGCTTCCCAAATGTGCTCCCAACAACAGATTGATAGGATTAGGAAAGATGGAGTGTTATGGAGATAGCATGGCCTTTCTTCCCATATTCTGGGGAAACACAGGAAGCCGACACTTTAGGCCTATGTTATCTGTCTATCACCCCAAAAGTAATTATTGTCTATAGTCACTCAAACTACTAGAGAAAAAAATGTATAAAAAGAGATTGGACACGAGCAAAAATTGGGGAGAAGGACCATCATCTCTGCAGGGGTAACCAAGGAGTTGCCCTGTCTCCTCCCATGCCTTTAGACCATGAAAGGGTGAGCCGTCATTTACTCTGGGGTTTTATTCCCTTTTTCTCCTATACTTTATCCCTTCCTTTTTACCCTTACACCTGAGGCTATGCCTATTACTTCATACTTTATATCTTATGCCTTATTCCTTTTCACTTTTACCCCATAGCTACCTTTACTAATTTTACCTGGCTAACATCTTTATTTCATGAATATTATTGCCTTACACCTTGTCACTCACTGGGTTACATATCTTACTTTATATTGGTTGTTCTGTTCCTTTAAGGTGTGTAGTTCCTTTTAACATAATTGTTAGCAAGAAGCTGATATATTCTTTCTTTATGCTTTGTGTTACAGAGAGTGTTGCATGCAGTTCTTCTCTTTGCTTTGTGTTATCGAGAGGGTTTAGGTTTTTGGTTTAGGTTATTGTGCATATGTTGTATGTGGTGAGGGTGTGAGAAAAATATCTTTTATTAAATTCAGAAAATGGCAATGAGCAGGAAAGTTTAATAACAGCGCTCGCTGGGTGCTCAGGCCACGAGAGTCCAAAAGCACAAACTTGTTTCAAAAAATGCATTTTGTAGGTTTTTCTGGTTACAAAGGCAAAACCTTTTATGTCAGCTAATATATATGCATCATTTTGCCTTAAAAGGCTGGTTTTTACCTAAGGTAGCAGGGGAGGGGCTTGCCCTTCCTCTCATGGGTCATGATGTCCCCCTCCTTGTATCCAGTGACTCCTCACCCCCTGTACAACATAGCTGACCCCCCTGTACACAAAGGCCTGCCTCGTGGCAGTGGAGGCTTTGTTATAGTCCCTTTTTAATTTCTCTAATCCCGGACATGAGTAGTCCCCGGTGCCAGGTCCAGGCTGGACCAGACATCTCACAGCTTCACGGCACACCTATGAATTAAAAAAGGCCCCCTGCTTAATTGATCTGCTTGTAATAAAACCGTTATGTCTGTTTCTCATAAAGGGAGGATGTTGTTTGAGTCTATATTGAGGCTTACGTTGATGTGCTGTCTGTAGAGTGTGTTTTGTGCTGGTTTCTTTCAGAGTTTTTGTTATCAATTAAATACAATCATGCAACTAATATTATCACCAACACATGAAACTCACAATAAATGTCATATCCTTGTATTAATAAAAATCATTTGGGGAACGACTAGAGTTTATTCCAGTTTCTTTCTGGTGCTGGCAGCAATATAACTTTTAGGAGAACCTGGTGGAAAAGGGCCTTTCTTGCTATTAAGTGTAGTTCTCACTGGAGTGTCAAAATTCCTGTTCAACAAGTGAATCTGTCTCAGTGAAGGGTCTCCTTACGTGGGATGCACACAGACTGAGTTGGGCATTTAAAGGCTTTGATGTTCTGAGGATGCTTTTAGCTAATAAATATATATTAATACAAGTGAGGGTGGGACAAGAAATCTTTGCATTTCTGCCTTTCTTTCCCTTTCTTTCTTTCCCATGACAATAAGTGTTGACAAATGTTTGAAAGATGTGTACCAAACATAATTTTTTTAAAAAATTATAAGGTGACTTCTGCTATGCTCTGGCATCACAGAATTTTTAGGCAACTTGTTACATTGGGTATTCACTGGTAATCTTGAAGGCTTCAACTTTGTAATGAAAAAAGAAAGCTGAATTCATGTTTTGAACTGAAACCATGAATTTGAATTTTATGGCATTTATCTCATTTTTCCTTGACTTAGTTTCAAAAAAACTGATCAAAATCTAACATAATTTAATGTTTGCTTCCAATTTCTCCCTTCATTTCATAATTCCCCATAATTCTTTCTGAAGCATCTTTTAGAGCCCTGATTCCTAAAAGTTTTCTTTTTTACTTTTTACAACATATTTCATAATTATTTTAAGAATTCTTCCTTCTCCCACAGTCACTTCACTGTTGAGTTACTAAGGCAAGTCCAAAGGACAAGTGGTAAGAAGAAAAAGGAAGAGATCATCTCCCATTAATTGCTGACATGGGTCCAACTTTATTAACAGAAGCTCTTTAAATCTGAAGAAGATACATGTCAGTTATCTTCGGTCTGTCTCTATGTATAAGCACTAAGTATAAATATTTTGGCATTTTGTAGTCAGGATTTTTTCTGTATCCATGAAATCACCTGGCACTAGATAAATTTTACTTTCAACACAGAAAAATATTTGGCAGTTAGATCACAACAATCTTATTTGCTACTTAAAAATGTTGATATCCTGATGTATTAAAGTTTTACTTCACTATTTGGTATTATTAAAATATCATATTCAGGGGTCTTAATGTGAAATATCACTGTGAGCTATATTAACAATGTATTATCAAACTGAAAGTCTCACAGAAGGATTTATTCTGTCCTGATTAGTCTAAAATTAATTCTATACTAGAGGTACATTGCAAGTGATTTATCTACAAGTAAATTAATTCTACTTAAAATCAGTGGGATATAATAGGGATGCAGACCAATTTTAATAATTAAAATGCTAGTTTCAACACATGGAAGTCATACTATTACCAGTCAGAGGTATCATGGGTAAAACATCTTTAAAACTGTGAAAGCACATACAGACTGTGCTTTTATCATGTTTCCTTTGATAACAAAGTTAGTGCAGTTCCTTCTCCTCAGTCCTCTCAGCCCTGTCTCTTCTGACTCCTGCAGAAATCCCTTACCTACCAGATGTGACGGTAGTAAAACTTTTATGGAGCACTTCATCACTGCAAAGATCTTATTAAAACAATCAGCCCTAACAAGCAAAAGTGTTACTTTAAGCTGGTGTTTTCACCAGCCTTTTGTATAAAAAACAGGAAGACTGGTGTAAATGAGGGAGAGCAAGAGATAGCATGGAAGCAGGTATCACAGGAAAATTAGGTGACTCTAAAAATGGCTACACTGCAAAACAAAGTATACCAGGGGGCTCTATCTAAAAAGTCATATTACCTTACCAGTGATAAAAAGAAACAATTTTCATAGTCTTGTTTTGTCAGGGAATAGCTCCAAGCAAGCCAATCTAGTTGAACTGATGTGAAACTAGAGCTATTTAAAAATCTTATAAGAATAACTTCTGAAGGAGATCATAATCAAGGTGACTTAGCTTAATTTTCTCAGACTGTATGCTCAGCTGTACAAGGCCCTGTACAACGACAAAATGTGCTCCCCCGGGAGATGTTTTGTAAGCACATTCTGGCCCTGTGTGCCTGTGGTTCAACAGGACAGGTCCCTGCCACACAGTTGCAAAGCAGAGGAACAATTGCAATGATTCTGCAAGAGTAAGATTTCTAGGCTCTGAAGATACTTCTATGCCTTGCTGGCAGCGCATAAAAGACTGGGCTGGAGGACACCTCCACAGTGCCTAATTCCACTCACTCCAGACTGAATGCATGATCCTGACTTTGCTTTCAAGTGCAAGCCAGGTAAGTACTGCGTGCATCTATTCCGATCTTTACTCCTATAACTGAATAAAGTACAGTTATGAAGTTCTAGGTTTCATACGGTGGATGTGGTTTTGAGGTACATTCTGGGAAGAGACAGTTTCATAGGAGCTGCTCTGGGTTTTTGGTCACCATGGTCCTGCCCTCCCCAGCACCCCTTTTCTCTGAAATGTTTTCACATTGCCTTTTTTTTTTTTTTTTTTTTGCTGGCTCCAGCACTTACCAGCCTGTATTAAAGATCATTAATCCAGCAGAAAAAAAATAAAATAAAATAAAAAAAATATATCATTCACTATACCTAGATTCACAGTGCCTAGAAATGGAAAAAAAGACTGAAATAAGTTTCAAGCACAATACCCAAAACTCCATCTCATTACACCAGAAATCTCATTTTAAACTATCCTTAATAGATTGGCAGAGAATAAACCCCTGACCCACGTTATTGTAGTTCTTGATAGGCTGCGCTCCATAGCACATGCAGAAATAGAGAACTGTTTAGAATACATGTTCTCTTCATAACCAAAACACCTCAAATGAAACATGTAACTGCAAAGTTCATCACATATATTAGACTTTCTTCCTGAACATTGATAAAATCATTAAGCAGCAGAAGTCAGAGAACTGATCTCTACAGAGTGTCATGAGAAACACAATCAAGTCAGTAATGATTTCTTATTAATAATTACTACTGGGACTTGTCACTTAATCTGTCCTAAATTCATTAATGCCACGTTGATTTTGTATCACTCTGCGCAATTGATCAAGATGTCACACAACACAAAGTCAAACACAAAGCCTTGCAAGAACAAGTCTGTTACATCAAAAATATTACTTTTGTCAACCAAACTTGCAATGTCATGAAAAAGTGACTCCACAAGCATCCATTGTATCATTTTGCCCAGGATCAATGTCACAGCTGATGGATTAATCACTTTTTTATTATCTTTTTCGCCCTTGTTGACTCTGGTGTAGTGCTAGCTCTCTGCCAGCTAGTTTTTCTGCTTTTTCAGGGAGCTTCTTGGCCAGCTGCTGAAGCCCTTGGGACTGATGTTTTAAAACCTCTGTCTTTATTCACCCTATTCTGAGTGGCAGTTTAGTTACAACATGTTGACTCATTGTTCTTCAACAGGAGTACAGTGTCTGTCTGCTCTTTCCTAACTTCAGAACATAGACATAAACTAATGGAAAACCTAAACTTTTGAGTTGTTCCTGTGAACTTCACAATACCTACATGTGGCAGAGAATGTGCAGTATCACAAATGGGAAAAATCATGTCAGAGATGGGTCTCTGAAGAAAATGAAGAAACCAGCCAAAGTGCCTTAAAGACCTGATGCTTTTACTGTGTTGTAAAATGGATTCCTTGTCTTTTTTACTTAGTCATCCTTCTTCTTCCCAAGACCCCTTGAAATACCCCTTTTCTATATAGCTAAGCACCAAAGAATTTGTCCTTGAAGGAGTCTGTTTAAGTTTCTCTATTGGCCCTTAGTTAACCCTTTCCCATTGGTCATTTATCCCTTGATTTCTATTGGTAGTAATTTGGATTCCCCTAAAACCTATATATATATATCCCAGCTATGTTAATAAACTCTCTCTCTGCTTCCCCTCCTGTGGACTCTGTTTCTCTCACTGGGGCATCTTGGGGGCAGTGAGTGAGGGGGCAAAAAGGGGGAGCATCTCCCACCAGCTGTCGCACTTGTATTTTGTAACATTTGGCTTTTCCTACCTCTCCCACCGGCTTACAGATGACCCAGACCTATAACAATGTGCTGTTCCAGCAAAATACTGGGTTGCCTTAAATTTGTCTATTTTTTGTGCTGATCAAGAGTGTTCTGTAAGAGACACCAAGAAGATTAAAAGCCCAATGTTTTCACTTTCTGAGGAGCTTGGTAGGTATTGTAGGAATGTCAGTCTGACTGTATTCCCCAGGGTTATGTGTATGATTGGAGTCCTCACCCACGGGAGCCCAGACATATGGGAAAGCCTCTCTGTACATATGAGCTTGCACTAACTAAAATGTGGCTCATCTGGCTTTAGTATCATATATCACTCAGACAACAAAAAACCCCAATCAAACCACATCATCTCTGCAGAGAAAGCAAACAGGCCTATTATCGCTCAATAGAAAGTACACAGGGTTCGTGACATGGGCTAATACAAAAATAATTCAGGCAAAATAGGGTATTTTTGAAGGAATCCTAATTATATTTTCTTCAGATTTGCAATTATGTCTGAACCTCTGACAGGTCTTAGTATAAGGGCCTAGAAAGACACAAAACACTGAACTCCAGTCCCATAAATTTCTGTGGTTTTACCCCTGGAGAGCTTCTGTGAATACTGTGATGGGAGAAGGCACCATGTGTCCTCACCATCTTTTGCTTTCTACATTTTTCCTTAGGGAGGCAAAGTCATTACTTCTTATTAGTGTGGATATTTATTCTGTGACACCACTGAACAGAAATTACTTGCTAGATACTGCATGAAAAAGTATATTTACTCTTTTCGCATACACCCATCTTGAATTTAGTCTAGGCTGGGTGGAGAGCAGAAGGACAAGACAGGGATACTGGCATTAGGAAGGGGAAAGCACCTGCGTTTAGCTCTGCTGTACATGTCTTTACTATTTTGTGTCCCAGAATACTGAGAATTGAGTGAAATTAACATTTGGAAGCATTTGACTTTACTTAAAGTCTGTATTGCTGCAATGATCTGTTATTGCTATCTGTGGGACTGGGGAAGTTGCTTAGGTATTAAAGTGGATGAGGTGCTACTGGGCAGCAGCACTCCTGTGTCTGGGGCATCATCACAAGCACAGGGCTGCCATTTCACCAGCCCTGTCCATAAAGTCAGAGGAAGACACACAGACAGAGAGCACAGCCAGGAAGACTTGTTCATCATTTCGTTTCAGGGTGCAGAAACTATGGAAAAGGAGCAGTGATTGCTAGGTACATGAAATTCCCATTGAGGTAGTCTATCTACTAATAAAAATTAGTATATTTCTTATGAATAATGTAAGAGCTACATGATATTGCACCCATGGATACAAAGCAACTACTTCCTCTCCAAGTCTGGTGTTCTGGGTTGCTCTAAAAGGTCTGATCAGGAACGTGGTGTGGTAATGTGGCAATATAATAGGTCCTCTGTGAGGCAACCCTCAAATATTTCTCTTAAAAGCTCATCTCACCGTGGGCATAATCACCTAATAATCTTAACACATACTACATTGAGAATGTAGAGTATATTTTATGATATTTACTTCAGCAGACACCTTCCTTAGTGCAGCTATTTTGTAACCAGACATCCAAAAGAAAAAGAAATTATTATCCACACCCATAGAGTACATAACTTCCTAGTGTAATAGTTTTGTTTTCAATTAAAATTGCTCTAAGTAGGAGAAAGGTTACAGGAATAAGTGGGAGAGAGGTGGCTCAGTGTGAGAGTTGGAACAGTTCTGATGTCTAAGTTATTTTCCAAGTCTAGATTCTTTTCTACAGTATCATTGTGATTTTTTTCCTCCAAGAACACATTAAAAAAATGACACTTTTATTATCAGAATATAAAATCATGAGCAAATTGTCAATGGGAATCTGTAGATAGACTCTATGTTGGGAAAGAAACAGTTAGATCCCTCTACAAACAGGTGTAATCCCCAGAGGCTCTTTGCTCTCACCAGCACAGTTTGGTATTCAGTTACCTGCACACGCATACAAATGTAGTTTTATAATGACTTCATAGAACTATAGGTCATACCATGCAGTGTATATGTGCATATAGTGCACAGTGGATTGTGTACAGTGTGCTCCATAAGTAACTGAATACTGGCTAGCTAAGCATGGATATGCATGGGCATCCAGAGCCTGCTTTGCTATTAATAGCCTAAAAATAGCAAGCCAAGTTCATGTAGGAGTAAAAGGATGCCCATGATGTGTGTAGCTTTACCTTGTAATTCCCGATATCAATAAATTAAGAAGATTTTAAACTCTGCCATCTGCAATCCTCACAAATTGCTGTCATATGCAACCCCTTCCCCTGAACTAGCCCATTTCACTGTTTAAAGATACACAAGGCTCATGGATAATAATCCAGTTAATAACAGTGGAGAAGAACAATGTCACACCAAGTAGTTTCTGCCTTCCCTTTCTGACCTGAACCAGACACGGCTCCACCAGTGCTGTGACCAGCCCTGCAACACTGTTGTCACCAACAACCTGCCACCCAGACGAAGAACTAGGCAGGAGTAGATCAGGACACAGAGTGCCCAGCTGCACAGCTGATGACAGCTGCCAGTGCTCGAGCTCAGATGTCATCATAGCACAGTCTCTCCATGACTGGCCTCTCTCAAGTTTGGGTTGTTTAGCCAAGTACAGAGAAGGCTGCTTTGGCATCATCCGTTCAAGAAATGCTGATGAATTTCCATGGATGTGTAGAACATCATGCAGGCTCCTCAATATCTCTGGTGTTTGGCAAAAGCAGCAGCAGGGTGAGTAATGCAGTGACCGTATCAGTTCAACTGACTTCTGGAAAATATCAGCTTGGCTGCCTATCTTCTGATTTCAGAATCAGGTGGCAGAAAAGTAGAATCACATGCTACAGTATTGTGTGAATATCTGAGGGAACGCTGTTTGGTACCTAACCTCCACTTCTCTGTGCCTTTGTGCTTTGATGACAATATTTTTAAAAAACTTATGTGAAAATTTTATTGATTTTTACTGTTTGCATTTTTCAAATCACTCCGTTTTTCTTCCCTCAGGGGCTATTACAATGCAAAGACAACAAACATTGAGATCTCTATAGTCACTGATGCTTGATGTATAACAACACATTGTAGGGAGGGGAGCAATCTGAAATGAACCTTAAAGCGAAGCAATCTTCAGGAAGGCAACTGGTAGCCCTCCTAATGTCACACCTTGCTCAGAGCAAAATTCATCACCCTTGAGAAAGTGATTTCATTACAGGACATGTGAAACAGCATATGTTAAGCTGTAAACCCCACAAAACTAACATAACTAGATTTAACTGCAGAGGCTTGCATCAAGGACAGGAACTTGTCCACCAATATGCAAAATGGAAACAGACAGCACTTACTGATCTCCAAGACCTGGCTGCACACAGCCTCATGTTCTCCTCCTGTTTGTTGGGTTAAACAAAGTAAGTGTTCTCTCTTCATCTAGGTGCAAGCCTTTTGACCCAATAATGCTGAAGCTTCAAGGCATGTTTCAACGGGGTTTGCTCTAAGTGTTAAAAGTAGCAAAACCACGATTCTTGAACATAATGCTAAGGACATGATGTGTCAAGCTTTAGTCTTCTCTCACATCTGCTCTCCCTAGGTGCAACCTGTTCATGCTACCCATGTGCTTCCACTTGGCATTTCAGTGGTTGATTAAATTGAACATAATTAAAATCTGGCATCTTATCTTTCTGCAGCTTCATTCCAGCTGCAAATATTTTATAAATGTCCCCTCCTCTATGTGGCAGTTTAAACTCAAAGACAAATGTATCTAACAAAATACAAACAGGTTCCTTAGAGAAAATTGCTGCCTGAACCCTGCTGTGAAAAACCACTTAGTTGCTAGAAGAAGTTGGGATGTTGTCACTAAGGAGGTGTTAGTTGTGATGAAATTATTTGCCAGCCTTTGGTAAGCAGGTCTCTGGATCATCTCCCAAATCTGACTTATCTAATGCCTCCACATTAACTTCCCATACCCTGTAAAAACTGAAAATAGCAAATATATATACAGACCCTGGACTAACCTCAGTGGCCATCTTATGTGTGGGTAGCAGCCTGACACCTGATCCCATTCACTGGAATAAACAAAATGCTGAAACAAACAGTAGCCCTGATTTTTGACTTTTGCTGCAGATTGTTTACAGTAGCATACTTCAGATGGGCACTACAGCAGTACCAGCAGCTGGCTGCAAGTCTTGCTCGTATAGAATCCCCAGAGGCTCAACTTAATTCATTAAAGAAAATCAAAAAATCCTTTTTAAAAATGATAAAAAAAATATACATGCACATAGAAATATGGATATTTGTGGATATTTAATTAAATCAATAGATCATAGTACCTGTTCACTGAAGCATGCTTTAGCTACTCTTAGCTGTTAGGGTTGTACCCCTTGCTGCAGCTGGTTGCAGTACTGTTGATATGACTCTATTCTGGTGCTGTGGGTAGAGGCAGAATGACCTTTTGGCATCTTGTGCAATGGCTGACTGCATAAATCACATGTCTCTGAGGAGCTGAACCAAAGTATCTGACATGTACCACATGTAACATCATTCTTGGGAATGATTCCACTAACATGGTTTGAATAATGTAAGAGGTGGGAAACAACTTTAGAAATTGCTGGTATCATTCTTCTCTTCCTCCCTGCAGCTGGCAGATGCTAACAAAGATACTCCAAAATCCCTTATGATAGCAGTTCCTTGGTGTTATTTCTTTTCAGTTCCAGTTGTTCAGTGGAAACAAGAGAATTGGAAATTGATTCACAAACCAGAACTAATCTGAGAATTATTTTACTTTTTTTCCCTGAGGTTTTCATGTTTTGAGTAATTGCACTTATTTTGGAGTTTAATACTGAATTGTTTTGAATTGCACAGAAGCACATCATATTCTTGGGATCGTGCTCTTTAAATGTTATGCCTGTGTGTTTGCATCTGTAGGCCACTGTAATTTGTTTCTTGAAAAAAATATAGAAATGGAATCTCACAATATTTAGAGATTAGTTTTTCCAAGTTGTTTTGTAGGTGGTTTTGTTCTGGTTCCTACAATTGCACTCTCCATTTTCCTTGCTCACAAGCTGATGTGCTGTTTTTTTGTGGCCTCAGGTGTGTGCATGCTCACTACATTAGCACATATCCACATGATCAAGCAGATGTGCTCTTGAGCCATTTGATTCCAGGACAAATACAATGGTAAGGTATGAGTCAAAGAAATGGTTGCAAATACCATGGGATAAACTCTTTACCACAAAATTCAATCACTATAAAAGTGACAGTGTGGTTTAAGAGCTTTTATGTCCTCACTGAGAAGTACTTATTTGAGAGGGGCATACACATTATTAGCTATAATAAAAATGAATGCTATCCACAAAATATTACGATGACATTGTTGCATTCAGCTTTAAGCTTTTTCTCTGCTTAGACTGGAACCTACATAACATGTAAGCCTGTTTTAAGACCTTGAGAGAGGCTTAAGCAATATATGTATGTTTTCTGCAGAAGAGAAAAATTCTTTTTTAGGAAATGTGCTTAAGAATACACTGTTCTGGAAAATGTGATTGGTTAAAAATTTCAACAAAGTATCTAAAAGGTGAAGTGGAAAGCAAGAAGTGTTTGATTAAGAAGTACAAAAAGAGAATTTGAGACCAGATTTCTCAAGACTTGCAGTCTCTCAGATTAGTCTAATTTGAGAGGAGAATGAGAAATGAAAATTAATATTTCACTTGAGAAAAGAGTGCAAAAGATGTCCTGAAATGAACCATCTAAAAGGCTTTCTTTCAATTACCCATGGATTGAAAACTAATCTCAGAAACTGTATTCCTTACATTCAGCAATTAAAGCCAAGGTCTTGTTCTTCAGAGAGAGCTACATTTCCATGTTAAATGTCAGGCATTTTCCAGACACATTTGTGGGTGTGATCTTTGAAATATTAAAAAATTTTTATTTCTCTTTCCTTAGTTTCTTATGGGGTAAGTAGCACTGATACCTCTGACTTTCAATACGGAGAAGATCCAAGAAAATTCATCTATCAACTTGGCACATTTTCAAGAGTTTAAATTTCTTTTTGTCTACTACAAACTCTAGGTTCTGCTGAAAAAAAGTATATTGTTTAGAATCCAGTGTTCAATAGCCTGATGCTGGAGCACTATATATTATTTTTCAAGCACATTTTTGATGGATGAGAAGAGTAAAGGAAGTATGCATCAAAGCCACATGGACATGTGCATCCTTCCAAATATAATTCCTTTCCAAACTAAGCAAGGATTAACTAAAGATGTTTTGGAACCACAAAATGTTATTTTTAAAAGATAGCTAGTGATTGAGATAGATTAAGACTAAACATGGCTGGGATTGGCCAAAACCATGAAGAGCTTAACTTGTTCATGTATTTATGGCTGGAGTGCAATTTGACGGCCTTCAGCAACCCAAGTCCTTAAATCCTTCAGCATATTTTGGAGTGGAATGATAGGCTGTTGGTTTTGCTTTGCTTTGTTGGTTTTTTTTGATGGACTTGTGCTTTGTAAAACTTGTCTCTTCTTCCTTCCCACACGGATAAGCAGATCAGTTCAAACAGTGTCCCTGCAGGTCACTGAGTCCCGAAGCATTGCCCAATGCTTTTTAAAAAGCAAGAATTATTCAGCTGAGGGACGGTCCACAGCCTTGTGACTAAGGTCATATTCATCAAGTGGCTCCTCTCCCAAGCTGCCTCCTCTTCTCAGAGATACAGAGCACTGGAACAATCTCTTAATGGACATGTATTAACACGACTGAGGAAGAGAGATTTGAATAAGAATTAGCATACATATCTGTGGATATATGTCAGTGATGAGCTTTATGGGAACAGCTGATGATTATTTCTTGAGGTAAACAAAAGAGTTTCTCAATTTATCCCAGTGGGAGCCCTTATTTATTCATTTGAATGTCTTTTCAGTTGTATCTTTAGGTGTGATATTGTGAATTTTCACATTAAAAGCAACAACACAAAACAGACAGCTTTGATGAACTCTAGGACCCAGATCCCAGACATATTTATTCCTTTTGTTTCCACCAGTTGTTGAATCAATGTCATTCATTATTTCATTGACAGGCCTGAGAAAATCAACAATGTGCCTATAAATCTGAAATCATCAAACACAAACTTTTTTAAAATATAAAATGTCTGGCAGTACAAGGCTGCATCTTTTTCAGGAAGTCTTCCTACTGTTGCTCTTGTTTGACTTCAATGGGAGAAGGCTGATAACCTAGGCTATCATCTTGTTAGGACAGGTCACTCAATAGTCCTGGCATTACTTTCTTCTTTCACAAATGTGTTTAAAATTTGTGACTGTGATTCACTCAGTAGCGCTAAAATTACTTAAAAAGCTGAAAATGAACCATCCATATGTGTATGTATATGTGTGAGTGTATGTTTATACATATGTGTGTATACTTATGCATGCACCAATACATATGGTCAGAAAAAGAGAGACACAGAGAGAGAAAGTCTCTCTCAGAGAGAGGCAGAATGAGAGAGTCAGTAATGCCTTGTTGTGCATTTTGCTAGCTAAAGCAAAGGGATCCAACTCTCAGGATTTACTCTGTGGCTGAGAATAAGGCCTAGATACAGCTTTGCTGGCAAAAGCAGTAATTAAAAAAAGTCTTTGTACATTTTATTTGGCCAGTGGTTTTAAAGGGTGTCTATCTAAAGGCAAGGGCAATATATGATTAAAGAAATATTTATATATATTATCTAACCACAATACTGGAGTCACTTTAGACTTAGTTTTCCTTATTCTGTGTTCATGTATGCTGACTGCATGTTACGATAACTGTGAGAAGACTTCGCAGAGGACCGAACAGCTTCCAGCACAGTGCATTCTGCTGATGCGATATAATTTTGCCAGTAACAAGGCAGAAAGTATATGCTGTAAGTGCAGCTAATTTATTTGATTTCCAAGGATGCTAAAAGAAAAATTTAATTTCAGCAAATTAAATTTTAAGAGAAATATCTGAGAACAGAAGATTCTTTTACCTTCACTAATGGAAGGAGAGATTTTTACTATCCCTGATTAATATGGAAGAAGGTGAGGTGCACAACTTTTCTTACATCTTGCAAGGAAGAAACACCTGAAATCAAAGTTTAAATATCCTGTGAAAGATTACATTCTTCAAAAAAAGGCCAAAAAAGTAAAAGGGAAAGAAGAAGCTACTGATTTAATTCCTGAATCTCACCATGTACCAGTGGGCAGAACAGGCCTGGCATGGATACAGTATCCATGGTCTTCTTAAGAGATCACCTCATCACATCCTTCAAGTTCAGCAAACTGGTTCATGCAGACTGACACAATGGCAATCAGACTTCATAAGCAATGCTAGGTCTTGGAGGGACAAATAAGAGTAGAAGCTTGCTGGGTTTATGAAATGAGTTACTGAGCACACAAGTGGGAAACTATTAGGAGGAATTTGGGTGTAATATGTGAAATAGAAGTTACATATTGTGTACAATACCCTTTCTCTTTTGAGGGAATATGGTTTGACAGTTTACCTATTCCTCCAGCCTGCTATGAAGGAATATGGTATAGAGTAGGATTCTATCAATGCTGGCTCCTCCTCCCTGGAGTCTACATCATATTTCTTACCTTGTTACCTGGCCAGGCTCCATCCCACAACCTTTATTTTGTGAGGCCACAGACTCTTAGTATTCTCACTTGGGACTGATCTGCCACCACCCCATCCTGTTGTTAGTTCTCCCCTGCCTCACATGCCATCTGAATTCATCTCTTGATCTGATGTGGATATAAGTGTAGCCAGCTCTACTGCATACCTAGCACTGAGTGGTCCTAGCCCATTAAACTCTAGACCCTTATGTGCTTTTCTTGTGTTTCTTTTCTAATTATATCTGGCAGATGCTAAAGCTTTGTTTCTCTTCCAGGTACTTTTTCCATCAATCATTAAAGTAGCTTTGCTCCAGTTAACATATCTATTGTTTATGTCAGCCTTTCCTTAGGCCAGGCACTGCCCATTTTCATGTTTTATAAAACAGCAAATGTGCTTTGGCATGAAACAAAGACATTAATAATGATGTATAAATTCAGATGCACTGATTAGTTTGTGAGTAACACATTCCATCACCAGTGCCTGAGCTGAAGGAACACAGCCAGGAAATCCAGATTACAGTCACAAGGAGGAGCCTCAATTATTCTAGTCTTAGCATGTGTAACTATAACACCATTAAGTACAGTATTATCCAACTTTTTATAAAAGTCATGTGCAAATTGAAGAAAACTGAAAATACCTCTACATTTAAAATAAAAATAAAAATAATTTTTCATCAACTATTCGGAGTTCTTGGGAAAGAAAGGCCTTCTCCACCCCTACTTTAATGAGATGTTTTATCTGTGATGCCAAACCTGCAGGTACCAAACATGAGGGAAGGGAACCTCTGCTTTTTATTTTACTATATCTTTGAAGTAAGGCTGGAGAAGTAACTGACATTTAGCCAGTGTCCTAAATACTCTAGCAACAAATGCCTTGGCAATAGCACAACTAGGCAAACAGATTAAAATAATGAGTGGTAGACAGACTGCCGTGCAACACTTTTTCCCATTAAAAAAAACCACTGCCTTTAGTTGCTTATCACTTTGCCAAACAATTCGAGTTGAAATATTGAATGTCTGCTATGAAGCTGATTTTTTCTGGGAAAAAATTCTGCTAGAATGGAAACATTTATGAGAATGAAATTGCAAGATGGTAGTGGCAGGGACAAACAGCTGCTTGCCCCCACACTTAAAAAAATTACTCCAGACATTTAATTGAGATGTTGTTGCCCTTTAGAACAGGGGTTTATGATCATGCCAAAATGGGGTTATCTGATACTAATGGTGTTCAACATGAAATGCCAAGATTATGCCTTTAGAACAAATACAATGCCATAATCCTGATCTGATGTCTTGGTCAGGTGTTTAATACTTCAGTAGGAATTTGGAAGAACCTGAAGTTTTGAGACAATAACTATTTTGAGATTACATCTGTGACAGCAGTCGCTTCCATGAAACATGAATTTCAGTTTGAACTTGTTCTCAGATGTGAATTTGGCCAAACCATCTGTAAAAAGAAACAAATCTGAACAAAGCCTTTCAGGCCTGTATTTAGTAAAAATGGAGCAGACTTATCTCAAGAAAGTGTTATTACTGAGAACAAAGATAAAATGTGGTATTTATTCCAATTGGATATGAAAGATCTATAGCACTCAAGCCAAAAGATCCAGAATGATACTGTGCTGTTAGTGATGGATACAGCTATCAACACAGGCCCTCAGGAGGAAAACGTAGTCCTCAAGTGATGTAGAATCCAGGAATTTATCCTAGTGATCTCAACATTCATCATGCACACCATATCCAAAACCCTTAAGTGAAAGGCACAGAAGGACAGGGGAAACTGAGAAGCTCTGTGCTCCCTGTAGACAAGAAGTCTACTCTGCTGCAGCACAACATGTTGAGCGTCACAGTGTGTTCATTTCTGACAGGTTCTCATCCTTCCCAAGTGATCAGCTTGAATGCGAAGTGCTTCTTCTTTTCTTTTTCCTTTACAACCTGTGATTAAGCTGATTCCTGGTAGGTATTCCCATGAAATCCTGATTCAGTAAGTACTGGAAATTTTACGCAAATTACTTTGCTGTTGTTGATGATATTTATTAGTATTAATTATCTTGACAGTGATATTCATGGCTGGATATGAGCTATCAGATCCACTGTGACAGGCAACACAATTAGAAACCTGTATGTTACCACATACTGCCCTGTGCCTGGTGCTTGGGGTCCCAGCATAACCTCAGTCTCATTTGGCTGGGATGCAAAGCATAGGCAAGCCATGGTCCAGCACAGTATGCGGGGCTTTAGGAAATGCCAAAACACAGCGAGTAAGAGAGGAGGTGGGTCACAAGAGAGTTATGCAGGTAACTGGGCAGAACCACACAACAAAGAGATCCCCACCCATGGAAAGCTGAGCAGACACCTTCTGAAAGGAAGGGAAGTTCATCCCACAGTGCATAGAGGGGACCGCGCATGTGGACTAAGTACTACAGAACACAGAAACAGGATCAACATCTTCCACATCCCAGCCAATTCCCAGGGTTTTTTTTCCACTCTCCACCCACACTCAGGTGTCTTCCTGCTGCTGGGTCCCTCCCTGATCCTTTTCACACTGACACTGAGCCCAGCCCTTCTCCACCAGCTGCTGCTAACCCCACAAAGGATCCTGAGGGACTAGTGCCGTTCTGGGGCATTTTGGGGTGTTTCCATTGAGGGAGCTAATGCAACCCTTCCCAGGCATGGCAGAGGTTCAGCAGGAGCAGGTGGGGGCCCAGGTGCAGTGCTGGGGAGCTGGGGATGCACCAATGGGAAGTAGGGGAATGTGGTCGCCAGTGGGGATGGAATGTGGCTGCCAGTGGGGATGAATATCTGCTTTGTTTTCGGGAGCTGCTCGAGGCAGGAAACAGGAATGTCTGTTAGTAAGGCTGCCTTCAGGTTTTGAGTAGAATCTTTTGTTTCTTGTTAAAGTCCCAAGTCACTGTTCCTGTGTTTTGTCAGCATAAACCAAAGCAACCAGGATGCCTATTTTCTTGTAGGATGAAAGCAGAGTGATTTTTGTTTTACCCCTTCTCTTCATTAATGCTTCATTAGAAAAATGATAAAAATGATCTCTTCTCAAGGCTGCCAGCTAAAAATTGAAGTTTCTGTCCTCTCTCTGGAAGTCTTTTGGCTTAGCCAGAAAGCTACTTAGCTTTCCCTAGTCTAGTGTGGTTTTGGAGGTTTCAATTTTGTGGTGATATCTGTAATTTTTCTTTTCCCTACAATAAGAGTTTTAGTAACACTTAACAACAGTTGAGTAGGCTAAATGAATATTGAGGGTAGGGAGAAAAGTAACATGTTTTGGTTTAAAGGTTGGTACTAGCATTTCAGTGGCAAATGCTACTTATGGAACCTTTTCTAAAGCAAACTGCTTGAATGATGGTTGATATTTTTTAAATTATTATTTCCTTTTGTTGCTTTCAAAGTATTGATAAGTTACAGATTGAAGTGTTATAGTACCTAACTATATATATTCGATGAGACAGAATCCCACAGGCTTGAAACATCAGGAGAGGGTTTTTTTCCCCCAAGGAGAAAAACTGTGCACTCTAGTAGTAAAACTCTTCTGAAACAAGTGCAAAACTGAGTGAGAGAGACTCAAAAATGCACATTGAAGCAGAGAGATCCTAAGGGAGAATATAGTTAGATCTGTATACAATTGTATATACTAGTGTGCTCTTCCTTCTAGAGACAGAAAGATGTTTTGAACTGAGGTGTCTTTTCACTTTGAGCTCATGATAAAACTGCTGAAAATGCCCAAGAAATAATCTATGAGCATTAAAGAATTGGAAAAAAATTACATTACAAGCTCAGGTATAGTTTTCATGAAAAGACAAAATTCAAAATATGAGGCAACACACTGTTAATATGTAATGCATTCAATCTGGGTGTGAAGATAAATGTGAATTAGGTTTACAGACAGAATCTTTCTTAATCTCCAGCTCTTCATTTCAAGATTCAGAGCATGTATTTTCTATAATACCAGATAGTCCACTCAGTATTTGAACGAACTCGAGAAATTCTCCATTATAGATATTTTTCTTATTTGAGAAATTTATAAGGTCATAGAATCATAGAATACACTGAGTTAGAAGAGACCTATCAGGCTCTTTGAGTCCAGTTCCTGGCCCTGCATAGGACACCCCAAGGATCACACCATGTGCTTGAGTGCATTGTTCAAAACCATCTTGAACTCAGAGAGGCTGGGTGCTGTGACCATTTTCTTGGGGAGCCTGTTCAAAGTGCTCATTTCAAAGAGATGGACACTTCATTGTTGAAACTCTGTATTTACAGAATATTTATTTTCTTGAAGGTATTTCTTGAACAAACATTTCAAACCAGCAGCATGAGGTTAACCAAGAAAGGAGACGTGGAGAAAGAAACTACAGTTTGTTTCACAAGAAGTTTAGTAAATGTGTGCCATCTTGAGTGCACTGTTTTATTTGCTGTTGTTGCACTGACTAATATATGGGACTCTTTAGCTTAATATAGTCAGCCAAAGCTACATCTGGCCCTTGAAACAGTGTCTTCTTATGCCTTCTTGCATTGTCTTGCCTTGCTTTGACTTGCCTTAACTTGCCTTGCCTTCCCTCCTGTGCTACTCAAGACTGGAATGCTGTACTTCTCCAGACTAGGCTGATTCAACCATCTATGTCAATATTTGAAGAGTAATTGTGACTTCAACTGATTCTGGGTCCCATACCTTTATCGGATCTCAGTGACTAGTCACAGCAGATGAGAGACCCACGGCTTAACAAGAGAAGTTGTATGAAGTGTTTGCAGGATGCCCTTGATATTATGCAGGACAACGAGGAAAAGATAAAATACATTTATGAGTTTCCTAACCAAAAACTATGTAGGCAGAGAGAAACACATATAAACTTGTATAATGCAGCAATGAAGGATGTGAAAAGGGAAAAAAAGGAAAACTTAAGCAGGAAGAGAGTATATGTAACAGAGGTGCATAGGGAGAGTCAGGGATAGGATGATAAAAAGAAAAAACAAATCAATGAAACTTTTAAAGAAATGAGAAAATAAAAGATGCGATGTCAGGAGTGAAATATAAACTGATAAACACAGGCCATTCACTGAAGAGTTAGACTTTATGATCCTTGTGGGTCCCTTCCAACTCAGAATATTCTGTGAAACCTGACAAACAGCACAATTCTTATTTTTTGTATAAAACTGGCTGATAAATTGTATCCATTGATATATACATAGATATACATATGCATG
>JAWWEW010000088.1:34497012-34518301 GCA_035583185.1 Anabacerthia variegaticeps
CATGCCCTGCCTTAACATGCAATGAACAGATAGGGGTTTGCTGAGTAATACGGATGGCAGGAAATAAAACAAAATACGTTTATCAAGCACATAACTGAGTATTATCTGCTGATTTTTAAAGCTGTCTGAAAGCCAGAAGAGGATGACCTTCTTTATCTCATGGAGGGATCTTGGGGAATATTACTATACGAATTCCATAAAAAGTTGTTGTCATTGGCATTTTTATAAATAAGATAGAGGCTTTGTTATCTAGACAACAGGAGTTTTTCTCCTATTCTGATTCAGCCAGTTCAGCCAGGCTCTAGTTAAGTGAAGCCTGAAACTGTAGTCTTCAGTTTTTCCAATTTAGCACATGCATGTCACTCAACCTAACTTATGATGAAGGATGTCTTTCTGAGTTGGAACCTCGAAAATTATGCCTTTAGTATTTACTCATGAGAATAATTCTTTTTGCTTATCTATTTGAACCTATAAACAGATTAAAACTTGATATTCAGTCTTGTTTTACCTGAGGAAATAAACCTTACATGTAACAATATTAATTGCAGGGACAGTTCTTTTCAGTAAAAACAGCTGCTTTCTAGAGTGTGCAGAATGCTTCCAACTCCCTGTTCCACAGGATTTGTTATCCCTGTTATCCCTTGTAGGTAGCCTCAGTTCTTCTGCTTGATCCAGAAAACGGAGGACACAGTAAACAAAATATTCTGCAAAGGACCCTGAGTTCCAATATTTACACCAAGCTGTCCAAGTATGTTTCATATGACACTTAAATGTGTTACGTAGAAAGTTGGTTAAACTTAGGTAGACTGATGTTTCCCAGATAGACCTTTGGGGAGGAGACACTTGAGAATGTTCTGATGTTAATTATGGTGCTGAGTGTCAAGCAACTGCCTCCAGAAGAGAAAAAAAATGGAGGCTATTTTGGGCTTTATTTTATGCATGGTGGCCATTGTTATTAGTAGTGGTGCACTATATTGTTCTTACACATGGGCTTCCTACACCCTTTGACATACCAGGGGCCTACTTCCCTCAGGATATTTGGCATGCTGGCCATGCCCAATTCTCCCATGTAGATAGATCCATATCTGCATCATAAGCATTTTCCACAGTGATGCCTCGGTAGGCTGCTCTCACCAACAATAGGTGTTTTTTTCCAGCCATCTCTTCTTTCTACCTTTCAAGTCAGCTATTTTCTTGAGAAAAGCCATGTCACAGATGACCAAGACCAGCTGCTGGGCTTGGGCTGTTTTCTCAAGTTTAGTCTCACCTGCCTCTCAATGGAACAAATTTGACTAAAGGAGGAACCCAAAGCCTGGGTAAATGATAGATCTAGTTAAAAAAGCATATTTCCTTCCCCACTGATCAGGAATATGCAGTCCAAGGCCATGTGACATAATTTGAATATATGTCTTATGTCCCTTCAGAATGTCCTGTTAATGTAAACATCAGGATACAAAATCTGAAAGGGACCAGCAGTCACAGTTTTTTGGGCCAATACTGTCTACATATTCAATAGGAGAGGAAGAAAATCAGCTCCTAGGTTCAAACACAAAAACCAAGAAAATTGTCCAAAAGCAAAGGAAGCAGCTGTGTATTAGGCATGTATTTTAAGTATCCATATGAAAGCTACGAACACTGATTCTTAGGTAGCAGTTCTCTAGGGCTAATTCTCACACTATTTTTGATATAATTAATTTTACCAAGGAATGGCTCTCTGCTGTTCAGTGGCAGCTATCATCTGGTTGCTCTCAGGCCCTTGCCCCTGCTCTCCAGGATCCCTGTGCTGCCTTGGTCCTCTCTATTGGCATTGCCTTTTCTCCCAGATGCCAGAGGCCTGTCACAGTGTTGCTCTTGCACGGGAAGAGGAGTATGTGGCCATTCAATGCTTGCTTGGTTGCGCTTGAACCTGCGCAACACATTTTGACCATGGTCTCTCTAGACTGTGTGTTTGGTTTTAAGCCACGACAATGGTGTCTGTGCTACTACACTTGGGAGCTGAAGTCTACAATACTGACAAGGCTCCTTTTGTCCTGAAGCCATTATATAAGCAAGAAGCAAACTGTGGCTTGGTCACTAAGCATTTTATGTGTAGTGTTTTCACAGGCATTTCATAACACAGGGAAGTGGAGACAAGAATGTTAGGGAATGTCTTCCAGAAAGGGAGACAAAATGTTAGGGTAAAAAACCAAACAAATACTGTTTCAGCGGTTATTTTCAGACATCTCTGTCAGATCTTTAAATGTGCACTGATCCTCTCCAGTTGCAAAAAAGTTGGCCTGCATGAGACGGATATGCTAATCTCGCTCTGTCTACTTCCCAGCAGTGTTTGGACAAAACAGAAGAAATTAGGACCCATCTTGTTCCACCCCTCTCTAAGTTGCTTCACTCCCAAAAAAGTCAAGGCATTCTTTACATTTAAGAAATACTACTTCACACCAAGCTGCTTGTGCTCTGTTTGCTCTTTGGGAAAACTTGTGTGGAATAACTAGGAATAGCCATTGCAGCAAGAAATGTGTGCAGAACTAATCATTACTTGTATCCCCATGGACACTTTCTTCCTCATTGGGTATGGCTGTTTCCTGTACTCCCTTTCAGTCCTTCCCTTAGTGCTTATTCCACATATATTCCTCCTTCATTCTTTATTACTCCTTTTTTATTTTAGTTTTAATCTTCAAGAAGAAGATGCTTCCTCCTATTCTGTCTTTGCAAGGTGTCTAGTACAACGACTCAGTGTTTTCCATGGTCCTAAGCATCTCTGGTTGCTGTAAGCATGCAGTAAATTTGATCCACTCCAGGGGCATGTTAGATTTATGGCTGCAAATAATTTCAGCATAGACTGCTCAATATCTGTAAATCCTGGGCATGGACTACAGCACATGCTCTAACACAAAAATAATTTGTGGCATAAGTATGGTTTTCCTTTCTCAAAAACAACAGAGAGGGGTTTGCAGTGTGACTTCATGCTGTATTTGAGATAGTAGCATCCTGCTCTTAACCAAAAGAAAAAATTTTTTTCTGTTGTCAAAGTGTGATCCTGACCTGAAATTTGCTTTCCTTTGGGGTTTTTTCCTTTCAAATTTGGAATAAAAAAAATGGATAGATTTTGCAAAATACAGTGCAACACAAAAAGTAAGAAATATCTTTTTCCCTGCATCTACTTCCCAGCACTGTGTGGCTAATTATTATTATCACAGTTCAAAAGCATGAGTTAGTACCAATATAGTCATATCCAAACTGCAGTGTAATCACAAATAATGGTCAGATTTTAAAATATATTTCCTAGTAGGCCATGAATTATACCTTGATCTACCTTATTTGCACAGTTATCCAATATTTGTCTGTGCAAGCTCAGATCAGTGTCTGATCTACACCTGTAGATAGAGTTTCAGCTACCAGTTTTTAAAAATGAGCATAGAAGTGATTAATTTCCATTGGAAATGTGACCCAAAGTAGTGTTATTTTAGATTCAAATGCTGGAAACAATTACTTGTCACTTAGGGTAAAAAAGTGACTTTCTTCCTTAGCTACCTTTCCCACAGTTTTCCTTTTAAGCGAAAGACAAGACATTATCTCCTACAGACAAGAGGTGTTTCTTTGCTAAAAAACTCTCTTTTACAAAAAGCATCACCAAAATTTCTTGGCAAGGTCTGAAGACAGTGTTAAGCAGGGGAGGTTTGAGACATGGGGACTGGCTCTAAGAATGAAAAAGAAACCAGAGACGTTTCAGTTTCTACTGGAGAGCAGAGCTGAGCATGTCTAGATTTAACAAGAGTTAAGTGATGTTTGAATTTGGCTGTACCTTTACCTAACTTGCTCTCACTATCATACTGCAGTCCCTTGTGTGGCACAGAGTTGGATTTTCCTTTTTGTCAGGGCTTGCAGGGGTGTGGGAAGGCTGGCAGGCATCTTTAAGGTGCACAGCTGTATAAAGGCTGGCAGCAGAACCCTCTTGCCTGTGTCTAAATTGTAATTTTCTAAGAAAGGAGATGAAAGCTGCACAAAGTACAATAATTAAGAACTCTATTGCTGCCTCTCCTCTTCTTCCACTCTCTCAGATCATTTCCCTCACAAAAACAGTCACCCTTGACAGCAGCCTGAAATATAGACTCACACAGCTTATATCTTGTCTGTCGCCAGGATTTAAATATTTCAGGCCCTGGCAGCACAACTGGTTCCTTGCTGATTAAAGCCTGATGAGGCTGGTTTCCTAATAGGGACACATTTTATTCATGGCCTTTCAGGTTCTCCATTTTCCATCTTTAGCCCTTTATTTGCGCTGGCAAAAGCTTACTTTTTCAACTGCCCTGAGAAGCAGTAAAAGAAGAGTCCCATTATGCAAAATTAATGGAACCCTGGTCTCTCCCCTTCCCTGGCTATTATGGGAAGGGAAGCCTCTTGAGTTCTAAGATGGACAAGAAGACATTATTTTTCTTTTAAATTCATCTCGAATAGTGTATGAAGTTTTGGTCACTGCAATATAAGAAAGATATTCAGCTCTTAAATAATGTCCAAAGGAGGGAAACAAAGATGATGAAGGCCCTTGAGGGGAAGCCGTACTAGTAGCAGCTGAGGGCACTTGGTCTGTTCAGCCTGGAGAAGAGGAGACTGAGGGGAGATCTCAGTGCAGTTACAACTTCCTTGTGAGGGGAAGAAGAGGGGCAGGCACTGATCTCTTCTCTGTGGAGACCAGAGACAGGACCTGAAGGGAATGGCCTGAAGATGTGTCAGGGGAGGTTTGGGTTGGATATTAAAAAGAGGTTCTTCACTTCAGAGAGTGATTGGGCACTGGAACAGGCTCTTCAGGAAAGCGGTCACAGCACCAAGCCTGGCAGAGTTTAAGAAGCATTTGGAAGATATTCTCAGGCACATGGTGTGACTCCTTGACAATCTTTGTGGGTTCCTTGCAACTCAGCATATTCTGTGATTCTGTGATATTATTATTTGAAAAGGTTATCTCAGAGCTACACAAGCCTCTCATTCCATTTTACAGTCATATGTGAAAGCCTGTTGTCTTTGTAACTTATGCCCTGTCTGCCTACTGACAAAAAAAGAAAGATGGAAAAACATATTTGGAAGCTGCTGGAAAGAAATCCTTTTGGTAACTGGATTTGCTGTTTCACTGAATATTTTGCCATTTGAAGAATCAGTAAATAACTCAGATGCAAAACTGAGATAATGGATCAAGAGGTAAAAGAAAGGCAAACAGAGAGAAAGAAATCGTAGGTTTTCCATATAGAGGTATTCCAGAGGATGTTTTCTACCAGGAATAAACTTTCTGGAGAACATCGTGTGGCATGAAGTGTACATCTTACTGCACTGTCTTACAGGTAGCCCCTCAAACCAGAATGGATCTGTCAGTTGTCACAGGAAATGAAAACTTTTTAGTTGGATCATTTGGACCATTTTTCATGATCTAAGTGAGAATTTAAACCCTACTAAGGGATTTCACTAGGTGATCAGAAAAAGGCTAATTCCTTGCCCACAATTTTTATGCTTGACTGAGGGAGTGAAATTGAAATTCTAGGGTATTCAGGACACCACAGCCCTGGAGGTGGTGGCTCCTCAGAGGATATAAATCTGATCCCCCAGCCATGCTCAGATGAGTATGAACTATGGTAGTGACCAGCAGTGAACTTGCCATATAGGATCACCATAAATCCTGAGCCTGTCCTATCTTCCCACAGGTAGGGGGGCAAGGAAAATAAGGGCCCCTGGAAGATCGACACACTTAGGACTTTGGGATACTAACACAACTGACCATTAAGACAATAAATAGTGACAAATGCAAGACTTTACCTTAATTATGAGCTGTCTTCAGCTTCAGAAACAATATATAGGTAGAGCACAACCCTAGAACATCTATATAAAAGCAATCTATTCATAACATGACACATAATACAGCTGGAGATTATGAACAGTTTGTCTCTTTAACTACATTTCAGTGGTGCACTAACCGCTCTCAATAAACATCACCTGGCTTATCTCTTGGAAATTAAGGAAAAAAAGTGATTGATGTTCTTCTGAACTAGCATTTCATTTGAGACAAAGTTTTTGCTGACTGATAAATACACCAGACTTGCTCTGGAATTCCAGCTTATCTTAGCCCCACCGGAATAATTCTGCAGAAATGTCTCCTCAGCCTTCAGGAGAAAAAGCAGGAAGATAGTTCTGAAACTTATCAGCCCACACTAGAGTCTGTGCAGCCTTTAAGTCTTACTGTTAATCTGCAGTAAAAACAGATGCAAAGGCTTGCTAATGTCTTTAAGGTTAACTGCAGATGCTTTTTAGCACAGCACCAAAAGCATCCTAATTTCCTTTTCTCACAGTGCTTGTCCTTCCCTTGTGTTTGCCCAAGTTCTCTTCTATAATGGAGTTCAAGGGCGGAGCATTAGAGAGGGGAAATACAGGGAGATGAAACCAGTTCAGAGCTCTACAGTGCAGACTTAGAAAGTATGGAATTGGAACTGAATGCTGAATGAACTGAAAGCTGATCTTATTTTTCCCAAATGAAGTTTCTTTTCGCCTAATCATACAGCTCTAACTTCAGTGAGTGCTTTGATTTTTAAAAACGTTTTAAAACTATAAAAATAGCATTTAAAGTAATTTATTAAAGGGTTAAATGTGGTAGAAACTGCTTAAGAGTCCTAATATTATATACTTTACCCAAGGCAATAGACAGCTTCTTCAGAGTCATTCCATTCTAATGTGTAAATGCTGAAAGCAATTAGACTGTCCTATGTGTATTAAAGTATTTAGGAGAAAAAAAACTTTGGAAAAAGTGACTTTTCATGAGCAGCTGCCAAATATTTTCTAAAAGTTATTGCATTACTAGTAATATAAGAAGATTTAGTTTTTTAAAACAAAACCAGTTTTGAAACATATAATTCCAGAAAAATATTTTGGTGCACTAAACTTTATTTTAACACTTCAGTATTTGAACGGACACAGCATCCACTGCAATGTCTACTGGCCAGAGAATGATGTTAAAGAGATGTATGCATGAAAAGAGATCATGTTTTTGTTAAAAAATGGCAAACTATGTTGTTTGAAAGAACTGAAACACCCTTTTTATTTTTAAAACAACAATCTGAAGTGCTCTAAAGAATTGCTTAGCTGTCATTGTCATTTTGAGGTGAAAATACTGCTTGAGCTCTGAATATCAAACATGTTTTTTTAGAGATGTCTTGTGTGGTGCAGTGAGTTGCACATTTTTCTCTTCCTTCTTATAAGACAAAAAGATAAAATACACAGCATTTTCCTGTTTCCTCATCCTTTGTTGTGGAGTAAACCTACAGACTCTCTAATACTATTTTATTTATAGGTTCCAAATCCCTCCAAGAGGATCACATGCCCTCTGATGCCTGTAGAAAGCCCACTGGCTGTTTATGGCTAGAAAGTTAGTATTCATATAGAGACTACGCATAAATGAGAACCAGATCCTACATGACTTCAATCACTGGAGGAGGGTGTCTAAATTAAATGTATGCTATAAAAAGAATTCAGCATTAGTCATGTCTGCCTGATGAAATAAGGCCATGTCTGCTTAATTAAATATTATCAATAGTCTTAAAATATTCTGCCAACTAATGAAGCCAGTTACCACCTGAACTGTTTATATAGTTAACTTCTCTGGCTTTTGATCCTCTCCATCCCACATATGCTGTCAGTGAAAGGCAGAAGGCAGAGCCAAGAGTGCTCATGGAGGAAGCTGGCTTTCTCAATCATTACCTGCCAATTTTATCAAAGTAAGTATGAAGTATGGTGTTCAAAAGACTTATAACAAAGATATCAGTCTCCTTCTAATACTTGTATTTTCACTGCACAAAACAGGAAACAGTAAACATGAAAATTAGGTACCCTCTTAAATCATCGTGTGCTTTGGCTTGCAGCTCTGTCTTGTTAATACTTAATACAGTGCATAAACATCTCTATGGTTAACGTAAGAGCTGCCAAATGACCACAGGGATTTTAATTATAGGAAGAAGTAATTATTCTGAGGGAAAACCAAAAAAGTTAAGAGGATGTAAATATTGTACTTAGTCAAAAGGGGAAAACAGGAATCATCTGTCAGAAGAACACAGTTATTCTTGAGTGCATGGTAGGGGTCAAAACCTCTCTGTGGTTTGGGCCATCTTTTCCCAGTGGAATGCTCACCTTTACATATTTACATTTAGGCAAAATTCTGGACCCCTCTCTCCTTCTCTCCCACAATTCCACACTGGAAATATGCCTTTCCCTTGGAAAAAAAAAGCAAGGGAAAAGAACTCCTAGAAAGCTCTCCAAGTGTGCAGAGCTCCAGAAGGCAGAATGCAAATAGGCACAGATCTGTAGAGAGACAGAGAAGTTCATCCTTTGATGCCCAGGGTACAAAACGACTGCAATGTCTGCTAGGAACATGCAGTCTGTAGAGGTATTTGAAATAGGAATGTTTTGCTCTGACACATATATAACAAAATCCATTGAAGTGACTGTTTGAACAAAATGGGACAGGAAATGAGCTGAAATTTAGGGACCAATCCAGTACCTCTGAGAAGGTTAGCTGTACAGGTTGGTTGGGATTTTTAAATTTATAAGACTGGCAGTCAGAATTTCCAAGAACACAGTTAATTCTCATCTTCATTTTACTTTATGCTCACAGACAGCTTGTTAGCCAGGTTACCATATTTTCTACTAATATCCTGCATAATTATCCTGCTCATATGTACATGCAGATGAAGTCAGGCAGGGAGAGCAACCCGGATTGTTTTGTATGTCCTTTGAAAAGGTGGAACAACCAGAGAAGAAGAGTTAAATGTAACAAATGCATGTTCATTTGGGGGCAAAACTGAATCATAAAGATACTTGAAGTCAGTGGGTGTCATGGTGCTGCACCAATGCTTGGATTTTTCTCTGTTTGAGTGGGAAGTTGCTTTGTTCCTTTCTTTTTCCCATTGTCAGAGACTGGGACTGTAAATGGTTATTAACACACATACTCATACCTTTTACCAGCTAAGTCCAATAGTAATGATACTGTTAAATGTTAATCTTAAAACGTCTAACATACACTAAGAACATCTGTACATTTGTCGTAGTAGTGTAGTGTTTACGTAAATCTTGTCAATGTACTATACACATACATTACACGTGTAGTCTTTATATTTAAAACTGTGCTTGCTTGAATATAAATATCAATGCAAAAAGTAATATTTTATATAAACACATATTTTACTGCTGTATATATTGTGTGTATACAGAATTTGTTAGGAGACAGATACCAAATGCATTTTTAAAGATGGTCTTACTTGGTAAGATGAGAGTTCACTTGACACACTGAATGGCTTAGCAATCTGGTAATGGGATACAAACCTTTACAAATCTGTATCACCACTTCAGATCCAATCAAAGCCAGGAGTGATCAAAAGTTATTATCATTCTGACAGTTTGGTGACCAAAAAGATTGAGATTGCTTGCCTTGGCCCTACCAGTGTGTGTCTGCCAGAATTCAGTCCCTCTGGCAGGCAACAGACAGAAAGGCACAAAAACAGTGTTAGCTTCTCCTGGCTGTCCCTGGCAGGGAAGGGGTTGTGTCCCATGGACCTCTAGTGACAATTAAGGCAGGCACTATGTAGATTCTGTGGGTTTGGTTGAAAATTTTTAATATTTATTTTGAATATTTTCAATAGAGATGTGAGTTTTACTGTCATTTATTATCCAATATCCATATTTGGATAGACAGAGCTGACAATGCTGCTGCTGCTATGCCTGGATTAATTGGGTCAGAAGTACTTGAAGAAACTTGATTTACACTGCTGGTTGGATTGGTGTAGGATACTTAAAAAGAGATTGAAGGTGACAGCAGTGTGACAGTCAGGATGTACCTAAATGGCTGAGGCAATACCTACCTCCATATGGGAAGGTCACCCAGAGATAGAAAAACTCTCTGACAGGGAGGAAAATGGTTGCACCTGCCCTCATTTGCACTGGTGAAAACTCAAGATCACTCCCTGACCTTCTTTTCTTTGCTCTATCATTCATCCCCTCAAGAATGAAAAGGCATTTTGATATTGAGCACACTTAACTGTAACAGCTATAGCGCTAAGAAAACACACACCGTTGTGAACTCTGAAGTGATAGTCAAAATGAGATTTTCTGGCAACACGAAGAAAGCAACCCACACATCACTTGTGCTATGTTTGGCTTATGGCAAGGCCTCCTGTGTATCAGGGGTGGAGGAAAGAAAAGGACACACATAGGTTCCCCTGATATAAATGACATGATGTCTGGACCCACATATGCCTCAGTACACGGCCTGTCCAAAGTGACACTGTGCATAAACATGCAAGGGCTGGTGGAGAAGTAATGCTGAGTCAGTGCACCCTAAGTCTTACTGTACTTAAAAATGCAGAGTTAGCCATGCCTTGCTGGAGTACTCTGAAGATAATCCAGTAATACAGCTATCCTATGGATGGTGGGACTGTGTTGTTTCCTTCCATTCCATTCCATTCCATTCCATTCCATTCCATTCCATTCCATTCCATTCCATTCCATTCCATTCCATTCCCAGAAAGAACTGTTATTCTTGTCAGTGAACTGCTTGTATTTTGACTCATGTCTGTGGCATACGGCTGCTCTACCTATGTTGAGACAGCCAAACCTTTAATTAGATAGATCAAACAATTATATTATCCCTGCTTCCTGCAGGTTCAGCTGTTAGCTACAAGACCAAGATTTCAGCAGTAAGAATGCCTGAACAAAGAGCAATCATGTTGCTCCTGATGATTCTTATAGTAGCATGACCAACCTCCAAAAACTGGCAAAATCCTGTCCCTATACGTGCTCAGTTTTCATCAGCACTTGCTTTCCCAACACCTTCTTTCCTTCCCAATTGCCTGTCTTCATCTTTTCAACAAGGTTTTTAATATCTTTTTTTAATATATTTTACATTATTGTCTTTTCATCACAGTATTTTCCAAAGGGCTACTCCTAAAAAAAATAAAAAGTTTAATAGATCTCAATTTTCAGGTGTTATTTTCATTACTGTTCTCATTTCACTAGTACATGGACTGCATGACAGCAAACCAACTAGATGTTGTGATGAATAGAGAGATGAACAGAGAGATCTTCTGCTCAGCTTGAGATTTTCCCACTTCTGCCGGTTCTTCCAGCAGCCTACTAACAAGACAGGTAATTAAATACCCAAGGCATATTAAAACATTATTATATTAATTAGTACAGAATTGCTCTTACAATATTCTAATCCAATAAAATACAAGCAGTGTCCTGTTGTTCTTATGGATGTATGGCACTTGGTGGAGTCTATGTACTTGAGCCTGCTCTTGTTTATGTGGCAGCAGTTCAGGGCAACTGTTTTGCCTCCTACTCTATAGTAATGTAAAATGGGTCTGACATTTATTGGAATACAGATTGATACCGTTTAGACTGAATCATGTTACTGAAGTTGATTGCTTTTGCTAGTATATCTATCAGGTGATTGGTCCAGTACTTGGAGTCATGGGTGTGGATCTCTCCTTTTTACTTCCTCCTCAAGCATTTCTGTTAGATGACAGAGCCAGAGCATTATTCAATAAAATTATCTGTTTGTGCAAGGGACTGCAGTATACTTACAAATACACAGGCCAGATCATATTTAAATAAATTCAGGATTATCACCTTCGTCAGTGGCCAGAAGTGGCATTAGAGGCAGGACTAAGGATAAATAGCAGATATGCTAAGATTGCTCCCAATCTTGGATAGAGGAAACCCCTTGCACTCAAGTACTTTGGGATAAGGAATATAAATCAATGTTCCTCAGTTGCAAAATACGAGATGAAGTCTTCTCCACTCTTTTAAAATGCTGGTCATTGCTGTCTGTGAGTAGCAGCTTCTAGACCAGAAGTCTTATCTTTCATTTTTCAAGAGTTTTGTTTAACGAGAGTGAATGTGTTTGAAATACCTCAAAACTGCAATACTGTGTATCAGAACACAGTGAGGTCCCATTATCTCATTTACACTGGGCAGCCTTCTGCAGGCACATCACTTTCTGAGAAGTGCTCATGGGATTCTGCTGATAGAATTCAACTGCTTTGGCACAAAATTGCAGGATCTGAATCTCTAATATTTGACTTTCTTACCTGGGGGTTAGAAATAAACATTTGAGAATGCCATCCCTCCTGTCTTCTCTTCACTGAAATTCAATTAAGAAGTTTATTTAAGCAGACCAGCATTTGACCTCCCCAGCCACACTTCTCCCTGTTGTGGAAGTCTGCTGCTGCCCACCTGCTGCACGGCAAGATTGTACTTAGTCGTGATCTCTGGCACACACTGTGTGCTTATGGTTGATGGCTTGCTTGAAGGAGAACAGACCACTAATAAATTGCACAGTCATTACCCTTTATGCATACTTGTTCTAATAGGTGTTGCAGATTCCTGCCTCCTAATAAGGAAAGGAAGTAGAAAAACACATAAATTCTCCCAAGGGAGTCAGACAGCCTAAAGCCACATTCGACAGCTGTTACTGTTACCATGAACACCAAGAGCAAAACACGGAATGGGGGTGGGGAGAGGGAGGAGAAAAAGAAAAGTTGCATTGCGAGGGATTTTGGCAAAATTTTCTTGGCTATGGAATATGTTTTGCACTGCCACAATCTATGAAAACTCAGCATTCCTACAGCACATGATGGAATCTGGAGATTAAACAAATATTGCAATTAATTAGCCTATTAATGGTTAAGTTAATTTATCAGAAATTTGTATTTCTGTATCTTGTTGGGTTTTTAAACTGCCAGTTTAGTCTCCAGTAGAAAGATTTTTGCATGCAGTGGAAGCTTGGATGCTATAGTGTTATTAAATGTTTGCACAGGGTTTACCTTTCATCTTCTCTCCTTAGCTCTGGTCTTTCTCCTGGGGGCCAGCTAATAGAAATCTGGTGCTTCCCTGGCTGCCCTGGAGCTGTGCTGATTTACACCAGCTAAGCCTCTCTCCCTCAGTATCATGGCTGAGAAATCCAAGGGGGAGACTCATGTCCTCTGTAAAGAGGTGTATTTAGTCTACCCCGAAGAGATGGTTTATGGCTTTGGCAGGGAAATTGTTGACAGTGCATACTGTAAATATAGTTTGAAGTGAATTTGAAGTCTTGGAGCTGCAGCTCTCCCTATGCTTGTTACATTAATTTATTAAATTTCCTTAGTGTAGGTACATAAGGAATCACACTATCAATTAAACACACTTGTATTCTACTGAAAGTGACAATGGTGCACACCACAGACTGCTTCTGCCTTTTTGAGCAAGGCACGAAAACAAGATCACAGCATAACTGGGCATTATGGCACCCATGGCATGTGTCACAAGCCTGCTGTTCTCAGTGTCCTGGCTAAATTCCAGTTTCTCTAATTGCTATCCATCTACTTAAAATGGGGTTTCAAGTAGATATAGTGTTTCTTACTCTTGATGTAAACAACAAAGGGTCATTATTTTGCTGTATTCAGTGTTTGGTGCTTTTAATTCTCATGTTGGCTTCAGGTGCACTCAAAGTGATTTTTACTTTTCAGGCCAAAAATCACATATGCTTTAATCAGAAGACCAAAGTTACAACAGATCCCGAAAGCAGGAACAATTGAGGTTAAGACTGCATACTCTCACATGACAATCTACTGGCATCTCATGATTTCTATGTTTTTCCATGTGTCATTCCTCTCCCTCTTTGCCTTGTAACCCTCCTTGAACCGGAACAAGGGTGGTGGACTGCTTGTGTATGCTGAGAACTCTTCCATCCCATTCAGAGATATACTTCCATGCCACTTCACTTTGGCCTCCTGTAAACAACCAAAAGTCTTGCACTCTCAGATAATCAAAACACTGCATCTGAGGTCAACTCTGATGAAAGCATCAGACCAAGATATGATATCTCTGTCTAGAGTGCAGTGAAGCAGTGAGTAGCTTAAACAAGTATTAATGCTCACTAAAGCTTAAAAAGACCATATAGTAATTCCTATCTGAGTTTAAATTATGGTTTTAAAAAAATCCACAACAAACTTTTTGATAGCAATTATCAAACCATAGTTTTCTAAAAGTATTTGTGACAAATGTGAGTAATCATTAATATTGCTTAATACTCTTAATCAGTAGAAGTTCCTGTCCATTATCAGTCTTAACACAGACTAAAAATATGCTACTTATTGAGCTGGAAGAAGGTTTTGATTTACAATTATGCCTTGATGGATTACCTGAAAGCACAACCTTCAGGCAAACTGTGATTAAGTTGACCAAAGACATCTGGGAGAGCCATCTATGGCCTAAAATTATGACCTTGGTATTCTGGGCTGAAACTAGACACCATTCAAATTGCAGTGCTGAAAAACTCTTCTACAGAGGCCTTTGTTTAGGAGGCCAACAGGTTTCTTAGCTTCAGTAGTTCAGCAGAAACACCTCCTGTGAAGTTACAGGGGAAAAAGAAAGTCCTTCCTATTTTTTTGCAGCCATTACTTTAAAAACAAACTCCAAACACTCCCAGCTTGTATGAATCAAGAAGCAAAAACGATTAATAACCTAATGATTAGCAAATACTGTAGACATAGGTTTGAATTTCACTTAGCAAGATTTATGGAGTTAAATATAAAAGTATGACTCTTGAAAGCCATGTGCTCATAATTAGCTCAAGTTTTACCCCTGGATACTGTAAAATCACAACATGCTGTCAGAGCCCATTTTCTGATCCTGTTATCAGCATGGAATAAAGTTTTCCACTAAATGCAAAACAGATTTACAGGTGCTAAAACAGCTATTTTATCAGTGGGAAACAGGCTACCTTTTGTTCTCCAAAAAGGCATTTCATGATTTTACATTGGTCAATTGATCATACAACAAAGGGAAATGAAAAAATTTTGGTCATCTATTGAAACTGAAGAAGATATAATGTGAAAATAAATGCAAGGGAAGTGACTGCTTCTCTGAGTGTAGGATATACAGTCTTCCATATTATCACCTACTGTAAAAAAAGCACAAACAAACCCAAATACAAGATCAAAACAATGTTATTCTACTATTGCTGAGTGTGCTACATAAATCCCCAGCATTCCTACAGGCAAAGTCAAAGGATAATTGCATTTCAGGCAGCTGTGGACATTGGAAACTAAATTATTGCATTAAAAAGAAGACCTGCAAAGATAGCAATCCTTTCAGTATAATAATTCCTGCCATGGGCTGTCATGCAAAGGAATGCCTCTTGAAATAGATCCAAAAGGGAGGAATTTTCTTTACCCCTGTTATTGCATTCCCGGCTCACACCCTCCACCCCTCTCAGACCAGGAGGACAAGTGGTTTTCCTAGGGGAAGGAACTAACATTTAACTAGTCCTCCAGCAGCCAAAATGGAGATGAATGGCTTCTTCCTTGTTTGCAGGCTGGCACACAGCACTGGGCAGACAGCCTCAGAGGAGTGGTTTGTGAGTAGTGGGGCTGAACCACTTCTAGCGACATCTGCTTCAGAGTTTGATGATCTTGGAGAAATCATCTGTCCAAGAAGAAACACCTTGCCTTGCCTTCCTGCAATATGAATGGTTTAACATGATAGTCTATGGAAACTGTATTAGAGCCTGTGCCTGAACAGTAGGCCCAGACACGCATGAACCTGAACTCTGGAGCCCTTTGATAAGCAGACCAAGTCTTCAGATTACAAAAAGTTCTTTATAATTGTTTTTAACTGCCAAACATTTAGACAGAGATTTTGATAGCACTTTAAGAGATTCAATGGATTTCTTTCTCTGAAACATCCCAGGCGAATTAAAAAATCATCACCCAAGGCTGTACCCAAGACAAAAAGTGTGAAAGCATAGAAAGGAGGAGCCTCATGCAGAAAGAATAAAAAGTGTTAAGAAAATATTCAGCATCTCTTACAGTCCTGGCGAAAACAGAAGTATCAAAGAGTAGAACAGTGATGTTGAGTTTGAGAGTGGCTCCATCTGACCCACCTGTTAATCATCTAGGTTTCTACAAAGAAATGCTTAGGGAAACAAGGGATCCTCCCTCTGCCATAGGTTGAAGACTCACAAGATTTATAAGAGGACAGCCATCTGAACTGGAGATTGTTCACTGGCCACCAATTCCTCTGTCTTCTATGTTTATCATTTTAACTCTCTGCTGGTTCAGTCTGCATTGTCCGAAAAACAACCTCTTATTTTATTGAAGCATGCCATGTGGCAATTTCTCTAGATACTCAGTAGTTGTATTATTATGAAAAAGACCCTACAGGCATTTCCTTTTTTTCTGCCTTCTTTATTGAAGGAAGAGGGAAGATGAGTATAAGATAAAAAGCCTGATAGTATTTCTTTGAGCAGAAGGTGGGATTTTTCACTCTTGACAGGTCTCTGTTGGAGGACAATGACATCTTCTAAACAGGCACTACTGTAAAGGGCCTTCAGATGTCATTAAGGATATTACTGATGCTATCTGAGATGGTTTATAAGTAGTTGTACAAGACGATCCTTTCCTGGCCAAATGGAGGGTAATGTAATGAACACAGTACACCATTCCCATGTGGTCTTCCAGACCTGAGAACAAACTTTTATTAACAGCATTTGCTGTTAATAAAAGTACTGTACTGTGGTGCTGTCTGTCAGCACCTTTGCTTCAAAACACCAAATTGAAGGAAGTAAAAAGAGGAAGAGCCATATATTGATCATGGGTCCAGTCCAGCTAGGAGAAACTTCTATCAAAACACTGGCACAGACTTTATTTGCAGATGAATACTCACAGGTTCATATACATAAGTGAAGAGAACCCAGGAGATCCTGAGACCTCTGTAAAAGGTACAAAATGCACTGATATAAGAAAAATCAGCTTTCAAAACCTTGATCCACTTTGTTTTCTTTACAGAGCCAGAAAACGGCAGCCAAAGCCTTTGTCCAGGCTAACAAAATGATTATAATACATTGTGCCCTTCCTCATGGAGCATACAGCAGATACATAAGGCCTCTGGTTCTGGTGAAATTTTGGATCCCCCTGTATCTAATGCCATATCATTCTTCTTTTAGGTTGACGCAGAATCACCAGAACTTTGGTCTCTCTGTTCCCTTCAATCCAAGAAACCATTTCTGAAGAGTGATCTTCAAAGTACTTGACCATTTGTCAGGAACTATCACAAAACTACAAAGAAATAACCCAACAGTAAATCAAAAATCTGAGAGAAAAACCTCTTGCAAGGACTACAAAGGAAAGGAAAGAAAAAAAAAAAACAACACCAAAAAAAACCCCCAAAACATAAAAAAAGAAAAAACACAAATGTCATGGAGAGTTGATTATAACACCAGCAGTTTGCCACGGCAAAAGAGAAACTGATACCAGATGCTGCTGGGAGCCCTTTCATTACCTTGTGCAAGACCTGCAGAACCATGAAGGGGCCCCATGCAGCAGTACCTCTCTGTCTGGAATAAATGTGCAGCAGTTGGCACAGTGATTCATGCTCAAAAGAGATTTGCAGAGCCAGTTATTATTTTATTTGAATGATGAATTTGGAAGCTGACTCCCTGTAAGTTTGCTGCATCCTTTCATCATCTCCCAGCAAGTCTTTTGAAGTTAGACTCTCTTGAAAAATTACACTGTTATGTCAGGACTTTTTAATGTCAGCAGCATTACTTACTATTTAAATAAGTGAAAGTAATGGGCAAAAAATTACTCAAAATTTGTTTAATATTGGGTGCAAGGATTGCCAGACCTTTTGACCCTTGGCATGTAGTTTCTAGCTTTTTAAATCCTTAGACATCTTTGTTTGGTTCTCTAAAACTTATTTTTAATTCAATTGGCTATTTGGGAATTTTGAATAACTGCAAATAATACAGCCATTTTCTTCCACTCTTCTGAAAGAGTAGGTCAGATAGTAACTGTATGGTTTATGTTTAGGCAGATTTTTCTGTAATGTTACTCACTGACTCAGGGGAAGAAAATGTATTGTGCACTAAGGGAAGGAGAGATTTTTACTCTATTCTTTTGGTTTGGTTTGGTTTTTTGTTTTGTTTTGTTAGCTTACTTACAAAGAGTTGTACTCAGCATTTGCTCAAAGTGCTAAGTATACTGCATACCAAAACCATGAGGGAGGACTGGAAAAAACTTGCCATGATATTGTTTTAAAAGTAGCAAGTTTGCTTGTTTGTTTGTTTGTTTTATTAAGTCCCTTTTTAGTCATCTTGTGGTTTCTGAGCTTTTCAGGGTTTTTTGCTTTTTGTTTCCACAGTTTTCTCTGCAAACATAAGGGATACAAATGCTCTTTTCCTAACAAGTGAAAGCAGAGATTGTATGGGCTCACTAGATTGTGGCAGCTGAAGTTTTTAGCAAAAGCGTATCAAATGTAACAGCTGTTGTAATGAAATTCCTGAAACTGCCAATACTGAGGGTAAGAATCAGGCAAAGTACAAATATGTAAAGAGACAGAAGCAGTGAGCTGCAGCAAGTCAGGAGATGGCTGGTGGGGAGACTATAAGCAGAACTGGTAACATAAGAAGGTAAATGTTATCAGTATTAATGATTTGAATAATTTTGAGAGATATTTGGCAGCCTTTTTGGAAATGAGAAGGTTACATTAGCTCACTGGAAGACATGGACACGTTTTCTCCCCTGAATAAATACCTCATGTTTGGTGGTCTTCCAAAAAAATATCGCACTAAAGGCTGTGAACATTAAAAAAAATGCCTGATTATTGTGCTATTAACTTCCAGAGTGAAAGGAACAAAAATAGGAAAACATCAGTGATGCTGATGCCACTGTGCCTTAGGAATGCTCTAGCCATTGCCAAACTCACAAGGAGGTTCCACTTCACTGAGTGGCTGAAGATGGTATGGTACCATAATTTAACTGTGATCAATGAAGAAAACTCCAAGTCTTTGAGGGAAGGAGACATTACCTTATTTTTCAGAAATAGGCATACTAACTTGCCCTACATCAAGGAAACTGGTTAAAGCAGTAGAAACCTGTGGAATTTATTATTGAGTGAGACTGAGGAAAAGAGAAAAATTAAAAATAATACTTTCTAAGATTACCAGAGTTTCTACACTATGTTGGTCACTGTTTTTAAATAATAATTTCTTGGGAAAGACAATTATACCACTACAATACTGGGCATGTAAAATATAATACTATCAACATAAAATATGGTGGAACTTTACTATTTCCTAAATTAACTTGCTATATTTTTTCTCATATTAACACTCATTAAATACATGGAAACAAAAAGAACATGGTTCCCACTTTGCCACTTCAGTTGAAAAACCATCTTCCTGTCCATTCATACACATTGTGAGAGTTGTCTCAACATATCTTTAGATCAAGTGACACAGAGCAAGCCAGAAAGGTTTATAAAATATTGCTATAAATGTGACTGAAAGCCAGAGGAATGAAATGGAAAACTAAGGGCTTCTAAAGTACTTATGCAAATATATTCTTATTCCTTTTGAGCAAGGAAAACCTGCTGCTGCTCTTTGTACTGCGCCTAACGGTGCTCATGCCAGGTATCTAGTCTTAGCTGTATTTGGGTGCCCTCTTAGCACAAATGGTGAATAAAAATTAGCTTTTGTGGCTGCTTTCATCAGTGAGAAGCATGTGAAAAGAGGTCAAAAGTCTCACAAATAGCTAGAGGAATTTCTTCTCTTGGCCAAAACAGAAAGCAAATCCCAAGCCAATAATAGTTTTCTATTATATTTTTCTCCCACCTAATTGTAAAACTAAATCAAGCAATAGAAAAATGCTTTTCGTTCTTCTTGGGACTTGTTTACAATACTGAGGAAAGACAATGTGCTTTTTATGGCTTCTGAAAAATCATCAGCCTCTTTCCGAGCCTCCCATTATTTAAGCAAGGATCTAGGTCTGGAAAATTTCACCTATTTGTACCCAAGTCAGCTATGCAGTGTAACATGAAAGAGTGACACTAAAGCTTACAGAATTTGCCAGGATTTATGTTGGTGATAAGATAAATTAGCATTTCTGATGACATCCCTACAAAGCCAGGAAACACACAAACTGTGTAACTGCTGTAAGTGATAAAAAAGTCTCACAACTCCTTTTTAAAAGGAAAGAACAATGATAGTAAAAAATATATTAGCAATATTTCAGTGGAATTTTGCACCCTTCCTGAGTGATTTTGGGGGAGTTTCTGTTTCTTTTGTACAACATGGAATAATATTACCTGGTAATTGATCAAGAAAATGATGGGTTGAGTCCCTTCAAGCAAGTTTGCCCATCAGTGATAAGAAGAAAGTTTTGACAGAAAAATCAGGAAAAGGATCAGAGTTTCAAAGCTAAAGGCTTTCATTACATCTGAGAGAAACCTCCATGTACTTGTCATATCATTCTCTGAACCCACCAAAAATCCTTGGCTTCCACACCTTGTGTAAATGAGTTCAACACTTTAAATATGAGTTGTCTGAGAAACAACTCTTTTCCTTCAATTAATTTCAAAACTCCTGCCTGAAAATATATTTTATTTTTTCCACAGTAAGGGTTAAGGATCAGCATTTTATTTTATTCCTTTGTCCCTCTTGACTTTAAAAATCTCCATAATACCTTCTCTTCATGCAGATCTCTTTTTGCTCTTTCTTCATAGAATTTGTCTTGTACATTCATCAACAATTTTCTCCTTTGCCTTTGCAAAAGGGGCATTTTTTTTTTTTTTAAGGTGGGATAAACCAGAATTGAAGTTGGCACTCAAGAGATAGGTGTACCAAGCCTATGTTCAGTTGATATATTTCTGCATTACTGCCTATTCTTTTCCTTATAGCCCTTACTATTTTCCCTACTGCTTTAGATCAAATATGAACACACACTCCTATCTTCTATTAGATACCCCATCCAAGTGCCAAGCTGAGTCAGCATCATGAGACAATTCCAACTGAATTAGTTCAACTTCAACCAAAGATAACAGAGTCAATGTTTTATAGCCTGATTTTCAAAAACTCTAATGAGAAAAGTGTGGTATGAAAGAATACTGTAAACAAGCTCAAGAATATTTCCAATTCAATGAAAAAAGATATGCTATAATGAAAATATTTCTTGCAAATATAGTTCTTACTGCATTGTACCACAACTCCACAGATAAAATTTTCAATGTTATCTGAAATCAACATGAAAAAATAGAAAGGAGGAAAAAAATGTAAATAAAATAGAAATGTTTGGGGAAAATATATCAAAATCTGCAGAAATACTTGAGGCAGTCAGGTAGTTTGAAGGCTGTTGAATACATAATTAAATATACTAAAAATAGCCATAGGCTAACACATTTAAAAAACAAATTAAAAAAAAACAAACAAAAAAAAGGAAGACTTTTTTACAAC
>JAWWEW010000088.1:34537916-34548032 GCA_035583185.1 Anabacerthia variegaticeps
GATATGGACTGCAGTCTAGATTTAGGCATATTAGGAAAACATGTCCAGCACAGAAGGCAGATGATGCTTACAGAGAAGGAGCCCTAGCACACAGATAAGATTAACATACTTAGTTCTGCCAAGGTCTTAGCCCAGACACTGAAACAAATAGTGTAGGTGGTACCTAGAGAAGGTAGCCCAGTTACCTCCCAAATGGGTTCCTTACAGGCTTCCCAGGAGCCAAGTCCTACAAACTGTCATATGGTTGTTACACATCTACATGGAGGCAGAAAGAGGGACACTGCTCTAGAAAGCAGTGACAGTATTCTCTGACTTTCATGGGTGCATGTACCATGTCCTGAAGAAAAAAATAGTTGTAATTTGTACGAATAACAAAACGTTGTAAAAATTCTTTTTTTCAGAAGTAACATTTGGCTATAACAAGTTTGTAAACTAAACTTCCCTTGGCAATGCAAATACTCCCAAAATTATACATTACTTAGGACTCCAGTTGATCTGACTTCCTACTGAATATGTCAAACACTAAGCACAAGGGGAGGCCCCAATTTGGCAAACACTTGTGCAAGGACAACTCTCTTCATGTTAGTGATGCAAAAATTCAGTGTCAGTGGGACATAAAATAGGGAAAATGTGGGAAGATGTTTGCAGGGGACAGGAACCTTACATACTCGTTGAGGTATTCTGTTTGCAATGGACTTATCTCAGTGTCTTTCTTTTATGTTTTCAGAAAAATGTTCTTTTGCTTTCAGCTTTCTTAATGAGAGTTCACTAGAGTGAATGTTTTTTGAGCATACCTTACTTCTGGCTCCTGGCCAGCCCTAAAAGCAGTTGTGGTTTCTTCACAGAAATACAGATCTTCACAAAAAAATAAAACTTTTCAGCTTGTAATTCCCTAGTGGTCGCCTCTCCAGCCAAATCACCCTTGGAAACATATTTTAAAAGATTTGAGCAGGGGAAAATATTTGGAACTTTGCCTCCTTTGCTAAGGCTCAGCATCAAATTACACAGACAGAGCTTCTGTTTTTTTAAAAAATATTTTATGTCTATGCTATTTTGAAGTACATGGAAAGTAGTATTTTTTTTAATAAAATAAAGCTTACTGGCGCCAGTATTACATCAGTGACTGTGTGTATTGTATCCCTGGTAAGGATTTCTCAATCTTAATGCAACTGACGCAGGACATCAGGCTAGATGCAGCAGGAGATGTGAATGCAATTAAGTCCTTCCCTGAGTTCTTTAGGAAAACAACAGTACTATTACTATTTGATTTATGCTCCTCAGGTGATCTATGCCACATCCTTCATCTTTTAATAGCGAGTATGAGTGAAAACTGGGATCTAAGCCCAGTTTCATGTTGGAACATTTCTTTTTCATTAGCAAATAAGAGCCAGAAACTTGCAACACTTACTAAGACGAATAATCATAATTTTGGTCTGCAGCTTAGTGAACATACATGGTGACAAAAGGGCCAAATCCTTCATTGGTAGAAAATGGCAAAGCTCCAGACCTTAGAGGGACTTCACAGTAGCTCAGTGAATCTATGCTTGCTAAGGATATGCCCCAAGACATCTGCCTGGGTGTATGTATGCAATGTGTAGGAGTATGATAGCTGTGTGACATGCTATACTGCAGGGCATTTGATAAAGAAATATCCAAGCAATTTATCAAATAGATACAATTGCATCACCTGCCCATTAATCAGTCTCCCTGATTCAGTCTGGCATTTCTGGCTCTTAAACTACTTCAAACAGCACCATTTATATTTTAAAGCCAACCTGCCATGGAAGTATTTCCTCCCTCCCCCCACCAAAGAAATGGAATTTCCTCAGAAATTATACCTGCATGAGGTCCAGGGCAGGCATGATGAATTCCAAAAATTATGAAATTGTCCTGGTTTAAAGTCGTATGTGTGTATTGTCCTAGTGAATGAAACAGGAAGAACTTTAGCACATTCCTAGCAGACCAACTCCCTGAAATGCAGAGAATTCAAGACACTGGACTTTAAAACAGTGATTTTTTTTAATTTTTATTTTAATTTTTTTTATTACTCATGCAAGTGATCCTAAATTAGTTTAGATATATTCTAGAAGTCCTTATTTTAATCTTTCTCTTCCTCATGGTAGTCAAGGCACCTTGCTTAACAGGCCAAGGGACACATGTAAGAGGCTCCTGAAAATGTTTTTCAAAGTTTCAAAGTATTTTAGAAGAGTTTTTATACAACATACATGGCGGGAACTGCAAATCCCAAACATAGTAATGAAACCGACCTGCCACAGACTGTACATATATATTCTTAAACACTTGTATCAAAAGATTGTTCAGGCTGGAAAATCAAGCTTTCAAGTATTATGAATGAGAAGTTGTAAGATTTCTCAATTTTAATACCATTTGTCCAATCCATATTATTTAAAAACCACCACACAGCCATATAAACCTTCCTCTCACCTATCCAAGTTGTGCTCCATTCAGTAAGCAGACGGGTATTCATTATTTGTTCCCATTTCTCATGTGGGCCTTTAATTTATTTCATACAATGTACTTAATCTCCTGCTCTGGATGTGCAAGTACTCATTCCTTCTTGCCCGCTTTAGGCATTCTCTTACCATGTCTTTGCTAGACCATTGGCAGGTTCAGTGCTCTCTATTCCCACCCCACAGTGCAACAGTGTGATGTACTGGAAAAGGAAGAGCAGATTTGTCAAAAACAGAAGTTTGATTTTTTTGGCATACCTAGAACCTGAATGCACACCGCACATATGGGGCATCTGCAATCAGCTTTAATGGCTCCTCTGTGCCCTCAGCAGTTCTGAAAACATTCTAAATATGTGTTCCTTGGATGGTCAGAAGAGTATTTAGCTAATGGCCATGCAAGAAGAGACTGACTCAAATGGTGGTCCCACAGAAGATGTAGAGAAACAATCCAGTAGCTGAAGAAGCCATCTGCTTCAAACAGGAAACTGGCGTCTTTTTTCAGTGCAACTCCTTACACAAAGGAGACAAAGAAAGATCCAAAAGAACAAGTTGAGGGGAAAAAAAGATTGTAGCCAGTGCCCGTTGTTCTGCTGTGGGCTATAGTCAGCAGACGACTCTGTGGCAAAAGTGCTTACTTCTTAATTAACTAATTAACTAATTCTTGAGTTTCTGCTGAATTATTAAAAAACAAACCAAACCAAACAAAACAAAACCAAAAAACCAAGACCAAGAAAACAACAACAACAAACACCACCCTCAAAAAAAAGCTTCCTAAAACATGGCAAAATATATAAGGAGTGCTTGAGTGTTTCCTGCATTGCAAGGAAGAAAAGGAAACAAAGGGCACATTCTGTCATGAGGTCAATATGCCCTCTTCTTTAAAAGTTTGTTTGAAATTGTAGGATTGAAGAGTCAACTGAAAATAGCATACTTTATTTCCTCTAAAGACACTCTAAATTCAATTTGAAGCAGATATCCAAAATGGAAAACTTATTTGGCAAATTTAGCATCAGTCATAAAAACAGGCCTTATAATGGGAAACATACAGAAACTGTAGGTGTAGTTAACACATCAACTTATGAAATGTGGAATAGGACATAGATGCTGAGTAGAACACCAGATTCCAACTCTGCCCAGAGTAATCTGTGTCTATTTAATTGGAGCTTTATATTATGGCCTGTCATTCTTTTCCTGCATTCTTTTCACCTCCCCCACTGAAACTTTGCTACAGACCATGTGGAGAGAAAACAACACAACAGAACACTTTCTTGAGGAAATTTTTTATCTGTATAAATGATAAGAAAAGAACAAAAAGGAACTACAAAAGAAAAGGAGCAAGGGCTACGAATGAAGACACTGGCATGGAGTGTATGGTACATTTATTCTTTAATGAGTGTATTGCACACACAGTGGGAAAGTGATAGTGGCACAGGTTGTGCAAGTTGAGAGTATGGAGGTTATCTTCAAGCTTGGAGTCATTGGAGAGAATGAAAAAAAAAGTGATTGCGGTGCTCTGAAGCCAGGGGTGGGGAAATGAAGACTGACAAGTTGGACTGGATATAGTTACCAAACTAAAACAACCCTGAGCTTCCCTGTCCTTCACTCCTCCTTCTCTCTCTCATCTCAACTTACCCCTGAGACAACATTAAGTTTTATTGCATCCATTAATTTGTTTTCAGGAGTCACAAATTACACTGGGATTTTTACCTGCCAACTCTATGCATGGATCTGGAATGCTACAGTCAACTTTCATTTCATGAGAAGATAGATCAGCAGCACCTGGGGGTTGCCACTAGTACGAGCTCTCCTTCATTTACACCACTTCTTTGTTCAGAAGGATAGATGAGAAGGTTTGACGTTTCTTCACTGCTTGGTTTTCTTGCTGTCAAGTTGAAGAACTCACCAGGAAATCCTTTGTGCACATTCCCCCACACCCCATCTTCTTCAAGGCAGAGAGAGTCTTCTGCCTTCAAGATTAATTTGTTGCACAGACTCTCTTTGACAAATCAGATACTTATTTTTTACTGCTTTCCTTCAAACCCAAGTTCAATAAATGCCCAGGAAAAACTGACATAGTGTGCAAAAAATATCTCCAGTCTCATGCTTTTTGGCCAGAATGCAAACAGGCAACTCATAGTCCACCTTTTTGAAACTAAGCCTTTCTTCCTGCCACATATCTTTTTGTTTTGCCTAGTCTAGGATTGAAATACAGACAAAATAAAGCTTCTGTCATGCTGTAGGGATTTTCTCCAAGACAAGAATGTCTTCTCTTTCAAAATTTTCTCCCACTGCTCCCAGCTCCACTCTGGATGCTGCCAAAAATACCTTAGTCTTTCTATACACCTGTGCAGGCATAAACAAAGCCTGAAGTCCTGGAAGTAGAATTCCACTAACCAATGCTCCTTGATAACTGCACAAACTGTAGAGCCCCCCAAACTTACATTTTCAGTGCTTGCAGATAAGGTCTTCCCCTATTCCTTACAAATTGCTGTTTCTTGAAGCTACACAGCCTCTTTTCCCCTGGGCCATTGTGCATCCACATGTGGTTCACATGGAGCTTGTCCAAGTCCCATTTAGCAGCCGTCTTGGTCTCCCTACTAGATGGAAAGACATTTCTGTAACTACAGACATAAGGCAACCATCTCTTCTGCCTTTGTACTCAGTCCTAAGCAATCAGATTGTGGATTCAATATCCCTGTGTACTGCTATGGGTCCCCACAATACCAGGGGGCTTGTCTGGCTAGTTATTATGGAAAATGTAAAGGACAGACAACAACTGACAGTGTGGGACAGGGTTCAGACTCACAGATCCCCCCAAGTTACGACATCTTACAATCCATATCTTTTTGGTTATCATGTGTGTCCAGCCAACACACATGAAATATTAATTCTATAATGATAGCAAATGCACCTACACAGTAGTAACCATACACCTTCAATTGCACCAGCCAGCTCCTGTGCGTGCTACCAAGCCATTGTGCACAGTCCACCTATGTGAGACTTCAGTAGCCATGCAGAAGCAAACGGCAGCTTCCATTTGCAAATCCAACCTCTCCCTACGAGTCAGATGAGAACCAATCTGATCTGAGAAGAAGGGCTGTGAGACTGCTGCTGTGAAATGTTTATTACCACTTTCTTGCTGTCTTGTCTCACATTGTCTTGTCACATCACATCCCAACTCTTGGAAGGTTACAGAAGGCCAAGACAAGGTTACACGTGTGTCTTTCTGCACTGGATGTTATCCAAGGACCTCCTATTCTTTGCTCTTTCACATTATACCTTGCCTTTTTACCCTTTATAAAGAGAAAGATGTCATTTCCCATGGCATTCCACAGAATTTTGAATTACTGTCCAAGACCATTAATTTTGGGTTTGGAAATACTTCATGTCAATGATCTCTCAGTTCTCCCCAGATGGCAAGCAGAGGCAGTTCCCCTTATATCTCAGTGCAGCTGTAGAAAACATGGTACAGAGATATGGTGCACAGGTGTAAATGGACTGATGCTGAGTAAGACTGCCACTTAAACAAGTAGATTGTACCTCATCACCATGAAAAGAACAGGAGATTCTGGTACATCTTGGTAAATCTGAAAAATAGAGGACTGCCAAAAGACCACTCAGAGCAGATGGACAAACACAGTCATCTGCACACTGACTTAATACTGAGTAAACTGACTGCACTTTTAAAATAGCAGTACAGAACATGTATTATCTCACCAGCTAACACATGCTAAAATATTGTCATGCAAACAGAGATAATTTCAAATGAACCATCCACCCCCTTCCAAAATCTTGCAAGCAAGTCTTTAGCATATGTTTTTCCAAACAGTCCTTGGCAGTTCTATATTCCAAGCCTTAGCACTTTCAAAATGGACAGAAAATTGTTTTGGAAAAGGACCAAACATTAACTGTTGAAACTCAAACAAAGAAGTATGAGTCAGGAAACTAATTTTTTTATATGTATCTGAAATGAGAAATGAAATTCGGTTTGGAAAACATTTTTATTAAAAATTGTAGCTGTCTGTACTCTGAAACACCCTGGAGGTCTAAAGATGATATCAGTATATAAATATTCAGGGCTTCCTGAATATTTCTTTTCAGAAAAGACTTTCTTTTTTTCCCGCTTACAATTTCTTTGACCTTTAGAAAACAGTCACTATTTGTAGCTTGATTTTTTCAAGATGTTCTCCGGTACATAAAGATGGCAGGGGATTCAATTTAAAAGTCAACTCATGAAACACCATATAATAGTCAGAAGATAACATTGCTTTCGGCAATATTTTATTAAGTGAACAGTCATTCAAAGCATTTTGGAGCATATTATATCCTATTCAAAGGCATTCACTTCATTCAATGCCACAGCAAAAATATTTTACAAGAGACATGATATTTGAACTATCCATAGGCATATGGATAAAATGGGCAGGATTCAGATTTAACAGAGATGAGACTTCTTGCTTTACAGAAGACTGTCAAATGGACAGGGGTTTTTTTGGTGGGGGGGCAGGGATGTTTTGGTTTGGGGTTTTTTTTTAAATTTTGGTTTTGGGGTGATTTTCTTTGTTTTTTTTGGGTTGGTTTGTTTTTTTGTTTGTTTGTTTTTATTTTTGTATTTAAAGGGAAAAATAATTTAATGAGCTCCCACAGAACAGCTGCAAAAATACTTTCAGTCTGTCATCTGGAATTCGTGAAGGTGACTTGTGGATTTGTGGCTAATGAAACACTGCAAAATAGCACTCACCATGTTGTAAAATAGCCCTAATGGTTTATTAGCCTCTTACAGGACGAAAAATGAAAGGTGCCTAAAGCATGTGATTATGTTATAATTGTATAAAGCACAGAGTTAGAAAGAAAAAATGTCAGAACAGAACCAAACATAAGGAGATGTCTCTGTGACCTCGAAAGTGGATCACAGATAATTTTTGACATTACAAAGCAATCACTGGAGACCTCAGGTTCAATTAAGGATTCTCAGTGATGAAAATCAGTTAACACTTTCTCATGATTAACAACAAAGTAAGATTAAAGTTTGGTCAAAAATTTATTCCACTTATAGCACAAGAATTTGTTCCTGAAACAGGACAAGCTCATTCCACAAAGAAGCCATCTGATAAGAGTAGCAGTGGATAATAGATTACTTAGGGTTGAGAGTAAGGAGAGGGCAGTGAGAGAACTGTTTTCTCCAAGGTTCAGAAAACACAGTATGCATTATATATCATAAAGGCTTTTTGATATTTCTGTTCTTCTACCTTTACAAAACAAGATTTAGTAAAGTATAGGAAATTGCTTTATTTCTAAATGAATGACCTTGCACACCACCCATTAAGAAGAGTTAAAGTGGAAGGTGTTTCCTCTTAAACTACAGCACAGTTAAATAACTTGAATTTTTGAGAGAAAAAATGTCATACATTTGTATTTTTATCAAAGTGGCTTTAATAATTTTCTTTTGCTAAAGTTAGCTTTGTTTAATGTGTTCCAATAAAGAAATATATGGCAGACAAAAATAATCCAAGGCTATTCATGGGGAGAAAAAACAAGTTTGCAGGGATGTGACTAATAGCTTTATATTCCTGAGGAAATATTGACCCAAACTGCAGAACAGTAACTTGCCAACGAAAATGGCTCCCATGTTTCTAACAGCCACAACACAGCTGCAACTGGGTTTTTATCATGTTGCCAATGTGGACAAAAATCTTCCCCTTCTCACTGTTTCCAGGGCATGTTCCACAAACACAGCCCATCTCCATCAGATTTCCTTAGTGACAAAGACCTGTTCCCCGTATAAAAATCTTTCTGGATATAGACGGACTGTTTAGACAGTCCCCTTCAATCTTAAATCTGCCCAGTTTTAAGCACTTCAGTTGTAGTTCCACAAAGAGGATACACAGGGCTTTTTTTCTGGCTATTTGAACAGGGGTGATTTTCATCCACAACAATAATGAATGCCTACCTTTTTCAAAATAAGTGTAAATTGTATTCTCTCTGTGTCTTTTTGGATGTGCAGCCTGATTAAATTAACTTTTCTATTAAACAGCTGTGCCAATATAATGGAACTTTTCATGTCCAGAGACCTTTTGGGATTACACTGAATCTAAAAGGCCAATAGTGGAGAAAAATTATGGTTCTTTTCACCTGTGACCAGAACATTTTCTCTACAACATTCATGTTTTCTGCAAAAAAACCCCAACCATATTCTTCTGCTGGGTTGTCAAATCAAAACATGTAAAAAAACAATGGCATTTTATTCCTTTCTAAATGGTCCAGCACAATAAAAGTTAACAAGATAATGATGACAATGATAGTTCAACATATGTTAACTACTTATTCAAAAACAAGGAAGAAGAAAACATGCAGTTTCTCTTCCCTATTAGCTTTATCATTTCTCCTTCATTTTCTCTCCTCCTATCTTCACAATATTTTTTAATTTATTAGTTTTAAGGAACAGAGGTCTGGCCACCTCTTGCCCACATCTTCAAAGTATTGTACTAGATCTAGCGTGCTTCAAGGCTTATTACAAATGAGGCTTGGTTTGACTGAAGGGTGAGTTTTCACCAGTCACTTGCATGCTACTGTCTCAGACTGGATGAACTCTGTCTGCCTAATTCAGAATCCCCTTGAACATCAAAGGTCTAACTCACACTTTAGGGTTAGCAGGGTCACATTCCACCTAAAAGAAGACTAATGCTGCCTGAACTGCTCACAACAAGCTTCTTGTTTGACAGTTTTTGTCCCATTTTCTGTTCGCAAATGATGTGCAAGCAAACTTTTATTTTTCCACATTCTTTAATAATTCACTAAACACTTGATGTGAATTCATTCAAATGGCCTTCTCTGAACTATCTGCTATGAGTCTTGACTACTTGTAGTGTGCAATTCAGGCTGCAATTTTCCAGCTGGTTGTAACTCCTGGTTTCTGAAACATTCCCAAATCCACAGAAAGATTTCAAGAGGGCCACCTAAATGATCCTGATGCAAAATGTCACAGAAATAAATTTAGGTATGAGTTTGTACAATGTTTTGCCCTTGATAAGTAGTTTTGTGAAGGAAAATTCAGTTAAGAAAGTTGGGAAAAGGCAACTGGAGAGGCCACAGCAGTATCAATAAATATGGTCAAGTGGTCAAGTAGAGGACCTCTTCTCTGCCATTGTATACTAAATGTCAGGAGGGACTGAAAAACAAAAGCAATCTTGAGTTAGAAAGATGCAAGGGAAAAAATGGAAGCATAGGGAAAATAAGTATAAATATGTTATTTCAAAGTGGCAAGCCTTCCTCAGTGGAACAAAGAATGGTGAAAAAAATTTACAATATACTAGTACTAGTGACATGAATATATGATCCTTTGATGTCACCTTGAGGAAATTCACTATCTTGCAGTAAGCTTCAGATTATCCACATGAGAGCAAAATGCTAAGCTTTTCAGTGTATCAGAATTCATTCCAATTGAGGAAAAATAACATGTTGGAATTCATAAGGCCTGGCTAACCCAAAACAAGCAATCAGTTAACAATCCCACTTTTCCATCAAAAAAAGCCCAATGTCTAATGGAGTTACATATATTAGGTTAAATTTAGGTTAAAAACATCCACAAAATAGACATAACTTTTGAAAACAGGGTATTATAAAAAGTTTAAAGCAGGACTAGTTT
>JAWWEW010000088.1:34569977-34580845 GCA_035583185.1 Anabacerthia variegaticeps
GTAACATCTTTCATTAAACTGTAATTCTGACTTACAATATCTCTCGTGGTAGGTCCATTTCTCCTGCTAGTTTGCTTCTAAACCAGCACAGACCCCCAACACAAGAAAGATGTTTACTTCTTGGAATGAGACCAGAGGAGGGTCACTAAGTTGACTGGAGGGCTGGAGCACCTCTCCTGTGAAGATAGACTGAGAGTTGTGGCTGTTCAGCCTGGTGAAGAGAAGGCTCTGAGGAGGTCCTTTGGCAGACTTTCAGTATCTAAACAGGGATTACAAGAAAGCTCAAGAGGGACAAAGGCATGTAGTGATAGAACGAAGGAGAACGGCTTCAAAATGAAGAAGGGTAGGCTTATATTAAATATTAGGAAGAAATTCCTTAGGATGGGGTACTGGAACAGGTTGTCCAGAGAGCTCTCTGCCCCTGGAGGTGGTCAAGACCATGACTAATGGGGCTTTGAGTATCCTGGTCTAATGAGATTCTTTGCCCTTGTCAGGGAAATTGGAGCTAGAAGATCTTTAGAGTGTTTCCAGCCCAAATCATTCTATGTTTGTATGATTCTACAGGAATCAGCATCACACTCCTTAGTGATGTTCTTCATGTTGTCTCTTTTCACAAGTTACATTGTCATTCTAAACTCATTCAAATATTTTTGATGCCATATAAAAGTGAATTATAGCAGGAAGTAAAGCAGCAATCCACAGAAACCCTTATGCTATCTTATTTTTCATATTAGTGTATTCAAGTGTATACCGTAGGTTGCAAATTAGTCTAGAGGACATGGCAAAGTCAAGTATAGACATGTGTTGATCTGTGCATCTCAGGAATTGAGGCCATATAAGAAAATGCAATATGAGAGTGTGGATTTTATAGAAAGAAGTGAAAGAACATATGTGCCAAATAGCTTGTCCAAAATATCCTACCTTTTTATGATGTAAAGTCTTGTTTGCATAGTTCTAACTCATTGACTCCTGTTAGAGGTAGTCTGAGTTTGCAGTAGTGTAACTGTTGTTAGTATTTAGCCTATGTCTTTATCTCTATACTTAAAGAGAAGGGTTAGGGTGAGGGTTAGGGTTATCTGTTACCTAAATGATGTTGAGAAGACACAAGGTTATGTGGATCAACACTCAGCTAACACTTGGGTCTGGCCTGGTGTAGCTAAAGAGTTGACCTAAAACCTACTGGAGTAAGTAAAGCTGTTAGTCTGGATGTGTTCAGTAACATGTTACTATGCAAAAGATATTGCCAGAGAGGATGCATTTGTAAAACAAGTAGAGAAGAATGATATGGAAATCTGAGAAACTGAAATCTTTTCCCTTTTCAACTGCTCAAACTTTGAGTGGTTTAATCTTTGGCAGTATTAGGCTAAATCTTATAATATAGTGAGTGCATGTAGAGTCTAAATATATTCAGAAATAATTCTGATTATTTTCAGGTCTGATTTAGAACGCTCAGGTCAAAATATGGTCTGGTTTGCTCACAGCTGTGTGCAGTAAGCAAGAAAAAGAGCTGTAGCAACCAAACTGTTCGTCCGTATTAAGAAGCATCCTGTTCTGTAAGCTATATGTACAAGCCTAGCTGAAGTCTGCCTTTATGATATTCGTGGGAACAAATTTGATTTTCTCAAGTCGTTTGATACGGAAAATTTGTTAAACTTATGAGAACAAGTGAAAGCATTGTATAGTCATGCTCTCTCAGCCCAGAACTGAAGCCCAGAATTGTCACAGTACTCCGCTGTGTAAATCAAGGGAGATGGTTACACACTGGTAGCTGTGACTCAGAACATGTTCCTGTTTTGCAGTGGGGATAAATGAGGCAGAAACTGTTCCTAACCTTGCCCTGATTCTATTTAGGCCCTACTGTCATCCCAGAGTATAGAAATACTTTAAACTACGCACCTGCTGTTCAGTTGTCTTTCGGAATTCTACGTCATCAGGGCATTGTTGTTTGGAAAAGTGTTCAAGCCTCAATCTCTCTGTCGCCCTTCTGGGTGAGTAGACTAAGACAGGATCCAGAAAGCTGGTTAAGTTACCTACCTTCTGTCTGCAGAATTTTGTGCACTGGGGCAGTTCTAAATATCTTCTTTCCTTCAGAATGGACAGACACCCATCAAAGACTTTTGCCAGGAGAATTCTGTTAAAAAAAAAAAAATTTTTTTTTTTTTTTAAAAAAGGAATAACTGTAGTAAATGAGATACAGGGTTTTGAAATGGTATGTTCTTGACTTGAAGTCTGTAGGTATCATGTAACTTCCATTTGTTTAGACTATTTTTGTGATCCATCAGTGGGCAAGCTCTATGGCAACACAGTTCTGTAGTTAGAGCTGCTTTATATTTTATTTTCTCTGTTTTGGGAGGAGTAGTTTGGAGAACAAATTAAAATGCATTCTTCACCAAATAACTGTAAACCTTTTTGATTGCTTTTCTTTGATGATAATAAGCTAAGTAAAAACATTATTTTGGAAATATAACTTTTACAAGTTTCAAAATTAAAATTGTCAGGAGTGCATCAATACTGACAAAATTGCTATGAATGTATCAAGACTCTAGGTCAGAGGAAAAAAAAGATTGAAAAGTATTTTCTGCAAGGTTATAGTATAAATTGTTTACAGTGGAAAATAACATATAAGTAGCCCTGGGCCAGCAAGACAATCTAATGTATTCTGGCATAAAACCCCCCATTATTTTAGATTCATTAAACTGAAAACATAAATTCTAAGAATGATATATCACTTCAAAACTGATTTAATCCTTAAAACAATGGCATTTTTATTAAAAATAGTATTTCTCTTCACTGAGTTTCCTTAAATAACTGAGGATATACATATCTTCAAAGAAAACCATTTAGTGTCACACAGGGCTGAAACTTTGAACATGAACACCTTCAGGAATTTCTGGTCTAGATGAGTGAGTGATTTTTTTTTGTTAGATAATTTTTTAAAATTTTATTTTAATTAAGTACCTGTATTTAACAATAGCTAAATATTCACTGTGGAGAAAAAGTGATGAATGGTATAAAATAGCAGCCAGGCTTGCTTTTCTCCTAAGAGTTCTATTCTTCCATTTGTTTCAGATTTGCGTAAGAAAAAGAATGTGAAAGACACGGTTTCAGAAACACACTGCCACTTTAAGAGGATACAACATGCCTATTAATAATTGTATTACTCCTCTATTATTGTTACGAATAATAAAGGAATGGGAGCGTTGGCCCCCAAGCTGAATTTATCCTGAAATGTTTTCAATTAACTCTTGGCACCGGCAGGAAAGCATCAAACCTTTCCCATGCTGAAATATGGAAAATCTGCAGGGAACATCCCAGCAGGAGTGGAATTTCATTAAAACAAGCACATCATAATTCAACGACTTCTGCACCCTCTTTAAGCCCTTCTATTGATAAGGAGTCTGAGGTGATTTTTATGGATTTGCAAGGAGAAATGATTTCATAAGATCTTTTCAAAGAGTTTGTTTTGGCTGAGGCTTTTGAGTTATTATCTGCTCCCTGATGAAAAAAGAGTAAGACATTTGGCATAACTGTGACTACTAAATAAGAGGCAGGACTAAAGAGACTTTAAGCAAAATTTTATCCTTCAGACAACCACTTTCTGTAATCTCTGTAGGAACTGACTCCACAGCTATTCTCCCAGATCTTTTAAAGGAAGTATTGCCATTAAAACCTGAACTTTTGAACAACTACACGTAGAGACTAAAAAAGGCTTGGGGTTAATTACACATTCAAATACAAATGCAGACATTTTAATATTAAATATACCCATATGTTTAGTAGTAAAATATTAAATTGAAGCGTGTATTGATTTAATAATATGCATGCATATTGTTTTGCTCTTACATGAGTTGTCTTAAAATGTTTGGCTATACTACATGTAAATAAAATTGACACATAGATGGGTTGCAGTCTATCTTTAAACACTGCTGAATGTTTAATACTTTTCTGCTACTAAGTGCTGTATGATTTTATTTTGACCTAACTCTCCACACCCTGCAAGATAATTTTTCCTGTTAGTACATAGCCAGGATATAGGATACAAATTGTGGTTATTACAGAATACCAGCATTTATGTTTATTAATGTGTTACAATCAAGTATTTATACTAATCCCCAGAAAGTGCTCCAGCTGCATGTAAAATATAAGATTGAATATCTCTTTCAGTCTTGGTTTCCATATTTTGAACTAGCATTGAAAAGGTACAAGACTGTCTTGTCTTTTTTCCACCCAGTGCTGAAAAGAATGACCTACTTACCTACTGCCATTCCCTCAATTCCATCACCACTCCTAAGGCAGGAAAGCAAGCTGCTGAGGCTGGCATGACACAGAGACAGGTTATGGGAAAGATGCTGAAGAACAAGGTGGTGCTTTGGGTGTGCTTTCTGTTGGCAGAGGCATCTTTTTTTTCCCATCCCTGTCCCAGTCCTCCTAAACAGCCCCCAGGCTAAGCATGTCCAGTACTGACTTGGGCACATGGCCTTTCCTCCTGAGGCTGAATTGCTGCATGTTGCTTCAGTTTGATATGTTAACAAGTAATTTCCAGATTCGCATGGTTATTCTCCGACAAGCTTGGACTGCAGGAGCCTTTTCCAGTCTGGCAGGGACAGGAAAACTCATATAACCAAATCAGACCATGTGATTTGAATCCAGACCGTCACAATATCACTGCATGTCTGTTACTCAACATGAGCACAAGGACTTCACAGACACACATATTTGTAGAGCAATCTGTTTTTGTCTTCAGCAACAAAGATTTATTCTGAGATTTCAGCAGAGTGATACTTTCACAGTTTTTCTTTCACAACAGATGAAGAAACAATGTAGGAGTTAGAGGACTAAGGTTTCTACTTTTCTGGAGGTACTGCAGGATTTTTCTGCCTTCAGCTTGCCATGTTACAACTACAACTTCTACATCCTCAAAAGCCTGCAGCAAGGAGTTCCACTACTTAATTGCAGAGTTTTAAGAAGGTTTTCCTTTTTATTTTTTGAGTTGGGGGGGCGGAACTTTGCCACCTGACCTTTCCCTTGCTCCACAGTGATTTTATAGCACTTTTCCACATCCCTTTTTGAGATACCTTTTCCATCACTCTGATCATTCTTCCTGCTGTTCTCTGTACTCCATAGATTTTTATTGTAATATGGTGGGGCTAAAAGGAGTAGAACTATCGGAAGACACTCTTTCTCCCTTTTTTAGATGGTTTCTAAGTTCAAGAATGTGGAGATAGATTTGAACCCAGTGATTCAGAGAATTAATTGTGACAGGGTGTTTCTAGCTTCGGGTATCTGAATAGTAATGACCACAAATGGCTTCTAGTGCCCTAAATGCAATGCCTTGGGTGTCTCAGTTCAGTTTGCAGTAGACAAATCTAGTTGAGGATAGGAATGTCATGAATGCAAGAGGGTTAGATTTTACATTTCTGCCAATGTTTGTTGCATGATAAGGCAGGCCTTTTAGTCTTTTTTCCTTTTTTATTTCTTTAAAAGATGGTAACACACTGTGACCTACACAGATACAGAAATTTAAACTCAGTGATTTTTGTGATACTTTTGATCACCACTAACTGGGAACACTTACCAGGAAAAGGAATACACTTTTCCATTATTTTTAACCATTATGGCCCAGGATTTCTCTTGCTGTGGTAGTCTTACTGTAGTCCATTCAATGAGCATGACATAGATTAGAAAAGAAAGAAATTTATTACTAGTTTTTAAGGGAAAATTGTACTTTAATCTCTTGCTTTGTTAAGGAATTTTTTGCTGTTCTTGTAATTAGAAATTTCACAATGCACTTATCTGTAAGATGTCCAGAACTGTTTGTTACTCTTTCATTTTAGACTCCTGATCTTCCTGCTTAAATTTAAAAAAAAACACATTCTGGGTTATAGTACCCTGGCATTTTGTGTTATATCACCCAGGCATTCTGCCATGAGGTTGTAGTGTTGTCTGTTTCTTCTCCTTCCAATTTCCCACTATAAAGAGTATTTAAAGCAGTGCTATGTTTTGTATGTTTTGCAGTACATTCCCAGAATTCATCCACTCATCATTAACTCAGTATTATCTTTAGCCTTATTAAGGTAGTGCCTTATGACATAAGATCAATGATATTCAAAAGGCACTCCCTACCAAGACAGAAATGCCTTTTGTACCAAACTCCTCAGGTCTAGAACACCTGATCTAGCCTACTGATGTCATATGTATGATGAAATAAAGCTGTATGAAATTAGGATATATGTTTTTGCAGGTTATTGTCAAAAAACTTTTCAAAATGGGGATAGAGATAGCACAGTTACAACAGACTGTAGTGTTTAACAATACTAATATAATAAACTGGAGTTTAATTTTCAAAAAAAAGCCAGCTGTTCACAGTTTCACTTGACACCAGTTGCCTATTAGAAACCCAGCCACAGATCTCAGGGTGATTTATGAATTATTATTTAACCTGAGATCCTTGACTACTATGCCCTGCCTTCCCCTGGAGCCACTAGAAACACAAAGGGAAAATCATCTCTTTTTTCAGTTGTTTTTAACAGATTTTGGGATGTGATGATAAGAATGCTAGAAAGTGTAATTCCATTTTTAGTTTCCTTAATTACAAACTGTTCCTTAAAAAGATCACTTACAAACAGTATTAGTTTAGTGTATCAGTAAATAAAGGACAGGAACTCAAGCTAGAATAGGGAAATACTGTTTGATACAGTAGTTAAATTAGTTAGATATTTATATGACTCTAAGAGATTAATCCTGTAGTACTTAACAAAGTCAGATGAAGCCATTTCTGAGAGAAGCTTTAGCCGTGATTTCCTAGATGTTATAAAGAGTAGATGAGACTTTAGAAGCCAAACCAAGACAAACTCTCTGTGAAAATGGTGGCAAGGACAAGGGAAAGGGGAAGGGCAAAAGCAGACAGGGGAAAAGGTAGAAAAGGGAAGGGAAATAGTGAGGAAAGGTAATAAGAATTTTCAACAATACAAAATACTGTTGCAAGGAAGAAGAGTATAAGTTATTTGTTATAGTTAGGAGTAAATTTTCACTCACTGATATCTTTTTTAAGAACATCTGAGAAGATGTAGCTAGTCTGGACAAGTGTTGTGAGTTAACTCAGGTAAGCACTAAGAGGCACACAGCCCCTTCCTCACTCCCCAGTGGGTGATGAGAAAGAGAATCAGAGGGCAAAAGTGAGAAAACTTGTAGTTTGAGATAAGGAAAGTTTACAGTTCAGTAAGTAAAGCCAAAGGAGGAATTCACTCCCTAATTCCCATCAGCAGGCAGGCATTCAGCCATCTCCAGGACAGCAGGTCTTCATCTTGCATGATGTGTAGTAGGAAAGACAAACACCATAACCATGAATGTCACTCCCTTTCTTCTCCTTTCATTCAGTTTTTATTGCTGAGTGTGGTGTCATATGCCACAGGATATCCCCCTGGTCAGTAGGGGTCAGCTGTCCCAGCTGTTTCCCCACCCAGTCTCTTGTGCACCCCACTACTTCACTGGAAGAACAGTTTGAGAAACAGAGAAAGCCTTGATACTGTACGCACTGTTCAGAAACAGCTCAAACAATGTAATGTCAACATTGTTTTGGTCACAGTTCCAAAACACAGCACCACAGAGCTGCTGTGAGGAAAATTTACTCCATCCCAGCCAAAATCAGGACAACTATTATTAGAGGACAGGACTAGAATATTCAGAGGCACTCTGAAAAACTAAAGAATTGTCCAAAGTAGGTGTTTACAGAAGGAAAAACAGTTGAAGGACAGAACTGTAAAACTGAAATACTTTATTAATGCCACAGCATAGTTTTCAGTCCTTTTGCATGTTATCTTGCACAGGTTCTGTTATGTTGAATTCTGTTTATAGATACACATAATACACAACTGTTTTTTGTATGCTGTTCTTCCTTTTTGTTTTGAAGTCAAATTTATTAGTTGGTATATTTAAAACACAAGTCTAGATCTCAGTTATCTGAAGAAGTATGTCTGAATTGTGCAAGGTTTTCCCAAGAATACAAGCTGAGTGACATCCCTTGTGTGTAGTCTTCTGTCTTTGTCTTACAGAGAATTTTGCAGAAGACATCCTTTTTTTCCTTTTCCTTTTCTAGTATGTATTTATACATGTGCAGATACTAATACATTTTTTTATATGCTATATACTTATCTTAGCAGAAAAAGGTCAAAGTAAATCTGCAGATAGAATGTAAAGGGCTGCGTTTTCTAACTGATACATGTGGTGCATGGTTCTACAGGTTTGCATCAGTCTTTGAGAAAGGTCTGTAGTTTGGAAAGTTGAATATCACTCTTTCAGTAGATGACCCTAAAGTGTCATTAGGAAAGATCTGTTGATGGTGTATTTCATTCTCATTTCATATGCAGTGAGCATTTTTGGTAAGTTTTTACATTCTTTCTTTATAAACCTACACAAATTCTTTTAATCCTCAGAAGTATCTTCACATCAATTCTTTATGCTGCACGTGGTTTCTGTCAATCAGAAAATATCTATAAGAATGGAGAGTCTGAGAATGTTTCAGCTTTCCATGTAACAAAATATGGGCATAATTTCTTCTGTATAAATGTTACAATTTTATAATTTGTAAATTCTAGTCAATTTTAGTTGATGCATAATAGGACACATGGGTAATATACATAGTGTATGGCAATTACACAGAGGCAGCATTGATGGCTATGTTTGTCTTTACTGTCATCTTTCCAAGCTGAAGTGTTTTGGCTCTTTGTACATTTACTGTGTTTTCATTCTGAGTACCTACCTTTTAAGGGGCTATATGCACAATTTCTTTTGTATAGTTTCTTAAAAATGTATAACTTAATTTTTTAAGCTTGTGTTTCTAACTGCATATGAAATTTCATCTGGAGATATAGATTAATATTTGCTTTTATGGAGAAATGGATTTGTATTTGATTTAAAAAATGTGCGAACTATTTGCAACCGTCATTGCAAAGACTGTGAATGCTCTGAAGCATTGTAGGTAACCAACCTGTCTCAGAAAGACTTAGTGAAATAGGTATGCTATTTTTATCCCAAATTTGCAGATTAGGAATGGAGACTGAGAAGAGGAAAGGACACTTGCTCGAAATCATGTGGAATCTGCCTTCTCCTGGGATAGATCAATGTACTGCTCTCTAATATTCGGGGTTCTTGAACACGAGGTAGTGACAAGGAAAACAAAATAGTACATAATTTTCTAGGTATTGTTGTCTTAGCGTCACCTATGTTAAGACAAAATCTTCTACTATCAATGAGGGGCTGTGTTAAAATCAGATAACACAAGTGCCACTTATTAATTGACAAAATATCTTTTACTATAAGGTTATTCTCACTGGAATAGGTATTATTTTAGAAATGGGATGTTTTTTCTGTTTTCTCAAACATAATTTTCTTCTTTATGCAGGCATTAGTGCAGTTACCACACATTCATATCCACTGCAGCCATTCCCTCAGATCTAGACTTCAGGAAGCTCAAATCCAAATAGTTTTCAAATCCAAGCTGCCAGTTTGATTTCATCACATTAAACCCTTGTTGAGATCAAACCTTTGAAATGAGAAAAGATTTTTAATCCAGTTACCCCAGATGGGGTACAACTCTTCAGGTCCTGAGAGCTGCAGGATTAGGAATTCTCAAACTCCCCTCACCCACCCATGCACACACATGCAGGGAGCAAACAAATGGCACAACTTTATGTGCTTTCCTCACAAACAGTACTGCAAACAAGCCAATGTCTAAGAATGGCAAAACATCTTTCTTCCCCCTTCTTTATGATATAAAGAAACATCCACATCCCCGGCACAGTCAGTTCTGTCCTTATTTTGCAGATGTAATTTTCTTTATTTCACCAAATGATTTTGAAAACTGCATAAAATTCATAGTAACTATAAATGATGCAATTCACTGTCTACTTGTAATATGATTAGCAAATGGATGGAGTGAGTTTTCTGTTTCAAAATATCTTTGCTTCATTTTCATAATAAAATCCTTAGTCTTTGATTCAGTCTTCAGACAGCTTTCTCCTAAAGATAAATGTGGATAGACCATGGATAATTTTCTGTGCATGAAAATTGAAATTAACAATTCCATTACCCAGATTATAATTTTCAGAATCAGAAATTTCTTGTTATGCCCACAGATTCGGATTACATGGGAGGATAATTTGTGAAGATAAAAATTACATTTTTCAGCAATAAAGCTGAATAATGCATTTTTATAGTGTTAAAAATTCATATGCATTGGTGATGTTTAGCAATACTATATATTGTAATTTTGGTGACGTCATACTAAAACTATATCTAAAAAGTATGTATGTACTGGTATTAAATGAGTTGGTATGTTGCTCTGTGACCCATGAAATGGGATCAAGAAATTAGTCGTGAGCAGAAAGGCAGAATATGATGGGTAAAAGCATCAGTGAGAAAGCATAAAGCCATGTCTAGTTTGTGTCAATTACAGCAGACATTTCTGCAAGCTATCAAGTGTGCGTGTGTTTCTGTGCCTTTGTATCTGTTTGTATGTATGTATGTAATTATACACACAGGAATACAACATTTATAGATAATAATTTTTAAATTTATTTTTTATAATTTTGGTACTGGTTGTCTTGTTCTTTCTAAGATAAGCAGCCAAAGGAAATCTGCTCTTATTCTCACAAAAGTTGGGTGACCTATTGTAGTTTCCATTTCATAGATAGCAGGAAAAGACAGAGAAATAAAGAAAATTAGGCAATAAAGTCAGCAGGAAAAAAAATTGTGACTGCTACTTTTCTAAGGGAACAATAATGAAGGAAACAAATGCCTTTGAAAATGACAAGGAAATAAGGCAATATCCATAAACCTCAGGTTTATGCGACTTCCATCCCCCCGCCCCC
>JAWWEW010000088.1:34580915-34611554 GCA_035583185.1 Anabacerthia variegaticeps
TCTGTGTGGGGAAGATTTATAGGGACCCCTCCCGGGCCCTTTGCAAGTCCAATTCATGGGCTCCCCTGACCAAGGCTCAGAGCTGTCGTTTGAAAAAGGGAAGAAGGGAAGAAGGGAAGGCTTGTCCTTTTTTTTTTTTTTTTTAAATCACCATTTGTTATTAGAACACAGGCTTCCAAATGACCAAGGAGAGAAAGGGTTGAGGGAAAGATATTTCTCCCCTCTCCCTTGTGTGGTCCAGCGTATTCAAAGCAGGGGCCTGTCTAATTTTACTGAGAAGGAGGAATGAGCTGATTTAACATGGATTGCAGCACTGCTAAGAGAGGGGGAGAGCAACTTCCAATCAAAGTGTGAGCTGTTGTGGTGTCCATGTGTGTGGATGTACAAGCAAGAGAAGTGGCCAGTCTCTAGGCACCTTCTTTCTAAGAGCTCAAGGGCAGATAATTGATGTGACAGACAATTCTCCTTAACCCTCTGCCAACAAAACAGCTCTTGGGCAGCTCACAGCTCTCCTCACTCAATAAAGGCCTGAACCTATCACAAAAAACATGGGAAAGATTTACTAGTTGTGAATAGCAGCAACCCAAATAAGAATAGCAGCCAGCTCTCCCCCTCAACACTGCTATGTATTAAGAAACTGAGGGTTTGGTAAATGGTAAATCTATGGGAAGAGATGATCCCAGATGTTATTGTGTCTGCTGCTACAAGCAGAATTACTGTAGTGCTGTGAAAATGGCTCATACTTAATGTTTATATGTCACCTATTTAGAAGACAAACTGAAAGACCCATCTCCAGTTAATGATATCCTACAGATTTCATTATTATCATTTGTGCCAACTACAAATGGAAAGTATATAAGGAGACACATGGCTGCTAAAGCTTCTTAGACAAGGTTTCCTGGTCCAGCATCCTTTGGCTGAATGTCCCCTCTACTCGTGAGCTAATGAACTTTTCACATTCCTGAAGAACACTGCAAGCAACCACTCAATAATAATGGCAAAAATTTCATTTTGTCCCAGGTCTAGACACTTTTTGGTAAGCTGGTGAAGTTCAGCTCACAGTGTTGGCAAACATCCTTCTAGCATATTGAGTGACGTGCTGGCTGTGCACAGCAGGTTGTACCTAGGAACAACTGGGGAAAGCATGAAAAATTTGCCAAGTCCTATTAGCAAATTAATTCCAGTTTAGAATACCTTAATTTTTAATCAAGTATTCATAAACTAGAGGTGACTGAATATGTGGGTAGTCAGACTTCATCCTCTACTATCAATACACATAGAACCAGTGGAATAAATAAGGAGCTTAATTAAAGTATCCCTGCATTAGTGGGCCCAGGCACAAATAATCCCATTGAAATCGTTGTAGTGGGTTAGAAATGAAGGCTTACTGCAAAGTGGGTAAGTCTAATGCCAGAAACTCTTGCATAAGTTACTGCATATGGTGTAATGCAAGCACTTCAGATGGACAATATTGTTTATATGTAAAGTATATCTATACACCCATTATGAAAGATAGGCTGAGACTGGAAGAGGTAACATATTGGCTCCATATCAGAATGGGGAATTTCTACATGAAGTCTTAACTAACTTACTAATTTACCAAAACAAAGATTTACCAAATAACTCTGATTTGACTTAAGAGGCATAGGTGCTATCTTCTGTCATAACTCATTGTCTTGAGGTATTATAAATATTATATAGAGCAATAATTATCAACTGTTGGCCGTCTGCACTCTGTGATTGTGGGCATCCTCAGGAGGTTCATAAGGAAATTGGACCATCGTGTCCCAGATCAGTATGTTCAAATAATCTTCAGAGATTAAAGTTTTCAAGAAATTAAAAATCAAGAGCAGATTGGAAATTATTGACTCAGAATATTGATAGATAGGTTTGCAAATGATTATTTCCTTCTGTTTCCTCACCTCTTTCTTCTACTCATACATCTCTGCTCTGCCAGACTAAATGCTAGTGTGGTTAATTTCTCATGCTTTAATAAATTCTTTGTTCTCTCATTCTTTACAGAGTGAAGACACAGAGCTAGAGGGACAGCGGGGTTTGCTATTTCTTTAAATGCAAAACGCTGCTCTTGTTCATGGGCGTGCTTGTGCATGCGGTGTGCACCAACACATAAGGCCCTGACCTGTGGGAGAAAGGCATCTCCGATAAGGGGAGCGTCAGTCCCGTGTGACAGTATCTAGCAGCACAGGGGTCTGGCTGGTGCATGAGCCACGGAGGCGAGGGGTGCGCGGTGCGGATCCGCTAAGGGGCAGAGGAGAGTGCTGTGTGACCGGTGTCCGACTGCACTGCGAAGGCAGAGCGGATGCTTGTGTGTCAGTGAGCAGAGAGGGCTGTCTTTGCCACTGGGCCCTGGGGAGAGGAGGAGGAACAAACCCCTCCATTTTGATGGCTCTTCTTCACCCATCAGCTCCATTTACTCAGTCTCAATAGCTGGGGCTCAACAGCAGCGTGGCAGAAGCTCCTGCCGGGCTTCCACCTCCTCCTTGGATGCGCACTTCCCAGCAAAAAGGAGAATGAAGAAGGGGACAGGGAGAGAGAAAGAAAGAGGGAGAGTGAAGGGGGGAGGGTAGGGAAAGAAAAGGGAAAAAAACCTTGCTGACACGGGGCATAACTTAATTTTCACGGTGCCGGGACAGCTGTATCGTGTAATCTGCCATGGCATGCCATTAAAACTTCAATGCCTTTACTGACCCAGAAGGGAAACTCAGACCGTGGAGAGCCTTTTGAAAAGAAGTGGTGATCTTTCACGATTTATGAGCTTGTCTTAAAGAAACAGACTCCACTCACTTTAAATTAATCACCCTTTTCAGGGTACATTGAAATCTGGGGTCTCTCAGCTGAAGACTGTGGAGACCTGGTACCTTATGAATGCCTGCCCTGTCTATATTATTATTTTTATTTCATTTTATTTTTATTCTTACCAAATTGGGTTGGTGTTCAGGGGAACTGTATCTTGCAAATTGAGGTGCAAAATCCAATTACACCAATTCACTGAAAGTCTGAATGGGGTGGCGGTGGCACTTACACATTCTTGTCCCTGCATACATTGTATAAAGGGGAAAAAAACCTGAGAAATATGAGGAGTTAAGGATTCAAACACTAATGAAATGTGAGACATCCTCTATGATTCACCAGCTAAAAGCAAAATAGCAGCAAGTCGCCCTGCTTCCATTCTTCACACGGTCCAGGAAACAAAGAACTGTAAACTCATACTAATAAAACAGAAACAATTTTGAAATCATAAAAAACCCTGTGCATTACAAGGAAATGTAGATAAACACTTCCTTATTATGATCCCAGAAAAACTACTGTGATTTATAATAAGAATGCCTGGGTTTAGGATTCACAGAGGATGTAAATCTGCATCTTTCCATTGTCTGCCATTACTGTAATATCTGATTTACTCCAGCTGTTTGAGCACTTCAAGCACTTGCTTTCCTTGGCCAGCAGTATTTCTTAATTGGCATGTTTTTAATACAGAGATACAAAGTGACCCAACAATTTGAGGATTCAAAGCAATATAGTAGTAATTTTCACTTCCTTAAAACTTTCCATATCTAGCAGCAGCAATATGCATTTTGTTCCTTTGATGAAGCAGTTATGGAGTAACTTAAACCAAACATGAAGTCACAAGCACTGATGGAAAGAAAGTGAGAGATGGAAATAAGATCTGAGATCAGAGTGACACTTATATATGGAACCTGACCATCTGAATTAATTAAGCAACTGCCTGGCTTAGAATACTGGACCAATGAATCTTCTAATGCTTATAAGTGCCATTCATTCTACTATTGCTAGGAAAACTTTGAGAATTTTTTAAATTGTAACTTACAAAAAATACCTGAAGTGACCACTCAAAGTAAAACTTGCTCCATAGTTTTTAGCGTTTAGAAGTTTTGCCTGTCTGTCTGGAGTTTGTCTCAGCCAGCATTTAAACTCCTTTGCATATCAAACTGTTCTTTAGACATGAATCTAAAGAATGTGCATGGATGTGCATATCACCTATTCATAGCCAGATTTGCATGCCCAAATTTTTCGGAGCTAGGGCACCCTCCAGATCAATAGTTTATATAAGCCTGGTTGTCTGATTGTATTATCTGTCTCCCTAGGTATGTGCATTGGCATCCTCCCCTGTGGCTCTGATATGCATTTCTACCAATACAGGTATCCTTTTTTAAGTTTTAATAATGTCAGCTGCGTCTGGTGCAGCTTCTGCAAGGCAGCTGTATTACATGTGGCACAGAAGCTTGCACATCTCCCATTTTGTAGGTGATCTATTTTTTTAGAATTATTTTTCATCAGCTTATTACACTCAGGGCATTTAACAGCCACATTTCTAAATTAAATATTTCTTTACAAGCAGTTTGTACTCTTACTCAGTGGACTGTGACGCACTATGAGACATTATAATGGCAGATACCTCAATTCTAGAAAAAAAAATTGATATGTGTGTTTACTTACTATAAAACATTTCAGTAAGTCTACCTCAGGGAAGTAAGCTTAACAGTGCTGAAAAACCTGTGTTTTCCACCAAGAAAAAATAAAGGTACCTATTTTTCTGCAGGATACTCCATATTTTTACATCTCTCCAGACTGTTTTCTTTGGTAGTTTGAATTTCTCATTCACACAGAACTTAATAACATCACAACATTCTTAATTTGAGGCCTGTGGAGAACAAATTGAATTATTAGATTTTTTGATCCCTATGTTGCTTTTGGTATTTGTTCTTTTTTAAAAACCTCAGGCTACTCCAGACTCAGCATGGAGATGAATGTAAATAAACCAGGACTTACTAGTGACCTTCCAAATCCTGGTAACTGGAGGACAGAAGATGCTCTCTGACTATCTCTTGTCAATCTCTTCAACAAGGTCTAGTCCTGCAGTCAGTCCAGTAGTGACAAGAGTCTCTTCATCTGTGTAGAGACATATACATAACATAATTTTGGGTTGTTATTATACTTGACCTGTATTTCTGTCAAGATACAGTTGCACATCTTTTCTCATTCACTACAACAAGCCTGAAGAACTGGCCAAACAAAGTAGATAACCATAGTGACAGCCATTAAATTTAGCTAAGGCCTTCTTGTTCTTTTTGTTTTGGTTTGTTTTGGTTTTATTATGTGTTTATGCAGTTAATTGCAGCATTTTTTGGAAAATGGTTCTGAAAGTTTACTCTGTCTTCCGATGCCTTTATTTATTTCTCCACCCTGGCCTGAGGTCTCAGTTTTCAGTGGTGCTGCATGACTGGCAGCCAGGCACCAAAGTGGCAAGGGAGCAATTTTGCTGGCTCTTTAGGTGTCAGGGTGTTAGTTAATCCTGTGGTGTGCTCTGTTGCAAAGTGCAGGAGGACACTGCACTCAGCATTTGGCTTTATGGCATTCCTTTTTACTTCAGGAAGACTGCACAGTTATAAAATCTGTGTTCCCTTAGAGCAAAGTCATAACTAGCATACATTGGCCCAACAGAATTTTAGATAGTTCATGAAGCAGAGTTCCACTTGGGTTATTATCATAAACACAGTCAGTAAATGAAATGTTTAGTTCTTTGAGTGAAATGACAAATAACAACATGTCTTTATGAAAATAATACCCCAGTACTATATGACAAGATTTCTGCAGTTCTTTCTCAAGCAGTATATGCAAAGTGTGTGACATACAGTGCTAAGGGAAAGGGCATGAAATAAGAAGGGGAGAGACTGAATTATGTTTTGTCAAACTGGTGAAGTCATACAACATGCTTGCTGGGATGAGATGTTATTCCAGTTTTTGGGCATCTTCAGAGTCAACCAAATACAGCGCAGAGAGGAGAGTGAAAAGTAGCAGCACCTTGCATCCTGAGTGAAGCGGGAAGTTTAATAGCAGAACAGTTGTTTCATTTCATGTCTGTAGGGAAGTTATAAATAGTTGCTTTTCCATTTTAATATTTTAAAAATAGAATGTATTTAGGGTGAGACTAGGTAAAAGAAAGGCCTAACACTTAAATTAATTCTTCCTCAGTACAATTTAGTAAAGACAGATGGATTTTTTTTGTGTTGGGGTAGGCTTTTTCACACTGAAGATGTAGGAAATGAAAGCCATTACATTAACAATATTAATCAGTGAACTTCCTGATTCTTTACGAGTTTGAAAACTGGTATAAATCCTGGACAGATAGGTAAAGTACTTCGAGTTAATCACCTGGGTACAAAAATCCGTTCTGGTACTTTAACTGTCATTGTCATAGATCACACACTGCTGGCACTGCCTTCAGAGCAGGGCACTGGCCCTGAAGGAAATGGCCCAACCTAGAAAGTTTTATGCAGATAAAAGGTCCAATAAAATCCTAACTTTAAAGTGTTAAGAAATTTGCAAAATTACTCTCACACCATAGCTAGTAAATTCCGTTACAAAAGGAAGGTCACATTTGAAAAAATTGCAAAGATTATGGATACACATGCCAAGGAAGATCTCTGACCATGGAGCAGCCATTTGATATATCATAATGTTCAAATTCATTTTTATTCCAGGGAACACATAGCAGTTTATGTCACAGAGGAATAGGTATTTGGGAATCTGAGTTAGAATGTGGGGCGATAAGTTAAGCAATCTGTTGCTAAATAGTTTGGAAATGGAACTGGAACACTGTCATATAATTTTTGAATAGTTAAGTAGTGTTTCTACTCAGTTGAAAGTTCTCTGCATTTAAGGCAAAATATATATTTAAACCATTATACTATATGTTTTTAAAATTTATAGTTTACTAATGAATAGTTGATGGTGTATTTTCTACAAATAAAGACTAATTAAATATGCTTTAGTTTGTGTGAAAATAAGCATTCTAAATGTTAAAAAACCCCAAGACATTTGGCATTAATAAGATTCAGTCGGACACAGCATGCAACAGTATTTAAAATAGATGGAGCAGTCCATATATTCTCCTGGGTTACTGAAAAAAATTGTCCTGGTGTTTAATGACAAAAGTACCATCCTTCCCAGTAGGTTTCTGACACACAGAAGAACGTGGAGTTTTTAGGAGGGCTCTTGATTGACCTGGTGCATGCTTTGAGGTTATGATGGTGAGAGAGAGAAGATTGCAGGTATAGGGGACATTTTTAAGAAAATAAGCATCCTTCTGCAGCTCAGATTATCCAAAGAAATTTTATCAGCTCCCTGGTGTTCTTTCAGCATTGATTAAAAGTGTCTCATTGGAAGTATTTTTGGACCTAGAAGATACCTAGAGAATTCTGGTTCTTCAGTCAAACTGTTTTTAGTGAAGACTCATGTCTAAGAACACTCATGGGAGGCAACATTTGTTTTTGTTCTTACAAGTTGATTTTCCTGTTTGTGAACCTTTCACCTTTCACTTCGGGATAGAAATTTTGGGCTATGTTTAAGTCAGTATGTTAAGCCTGGGGGAATTAAATTTCTTGTGAAATATTGTACTTCATTGTAACCTTTCATATTCTGAGTCCAGACTTCTTTGGAGGGTTAGTTAAGCCAGAGTACAGCTCTAAGAAGAAAAATGTTCAGTTGGAAGCAAAACTGCATTAGGTACAAGTCTTCAGATTGTTTAGTCCTGTGTTGGTTAAATATCCATTCATTATAATAAAGACTTCCTTCTTCGTATGAAATTTCATTTTTGGTTTGCCTTGGCTTATTGTAGCTCTCTGTCCTGCATGACCATCCTGCATTGTGATAGAAAAGAGCTAAATGACCCCAGACCATTGTTTCAGATGAAGCTGATCCTTGTCAGAGCACAGGACCATGTGGTCTATAGGGGTATTTGCAGAAAATAAGCCAGTTATCCAGAGGATGGCTTTGCATTCACAGAAGAAGCTGAGAAGTGTCAAAACGGACCTGTGGGAGAAGAAAGACCTGCCCACAAGCCAACTGATGGGAAAACAGGAGAATCTTGCTCCATATTTGGTTGTCTTCTGTGAGGCTGGATAGTCATAGGACAGGTGCCATTAACTCTGTGTGTCTCATGTCCTGTGTGTGTCTCTTCAGACATCTGAGGTGAAAGTAATCTCACTGAATAGAAATGTCTCAAATGCATTTAATCTAAGTGATGCATGAGCCTTTCTAGTCAATAGAAAGCTACAGGCACATCTGGAAGATAGCTAGCTCACTTCACTGCCAGGAACATACTTAAGACAAGTGATACCAAAAGCCCGCAAGAAATCTCAGGGTTTCTCCATTGACTAGGTGATATCAGGTGAGATGAATCTCATGCCAAGAGACACGATAGCAGGAGTGAGGGGCAGTCAGAGTCCCAGCAAGAGTCAGTAGAAGCAAGGAAACTTTAAGACTGCTCAAAGATCAGATTGGGCCAACAACTTCAGAGTAACTGAAAGTACGCGGGCACCACCATGCTGGAGCTCTTATTTGTCAATGATTAAATTACCAAAGGCTAAAATTAGAATATTGATAATTCTCAATATTGGGAGGAAGTTTGAAAGATACCTCCATTAATATCTGAATTTCATTCAGGGAACAAAGAAGTTTTAACTTCTATTCTTTGGTCACTGGATATGTAAGAAAGAAGACTCAAGATGACACAGACAAGAGACCTGCAAGAAAGTATTTGTAATTTACTGCTCCCTAGTTATCCCTCGAGATCAAGAAGAATTGGGCATGTTGAAAACAACAGCAAGAATGCAAATTATACTTTTCTAAACTGGTAGAACCCAAAGGGTGAAAGAGAATTGTTATGTATGTTATATATACCTGTCTGGACTTTCTGCAGGTAACTGGTACATAAACAATATGTTAAAACAGTCAGAAATTATGATTACCTGATATATAATAAGGATAGGAAAGGGCACAATATAAATATTTTTATGGGACTATGTGCATCAATCACACAATCTGAACATCTCTATTGTATTCAGATTTGATCATTGCATTTCAAGAAGAGAGCATCTAACATAGAATATTTCTTTATGTAAAGACATGACAGGATTTCAAGCAACAAGATGTTAAAATAGGAGTTCTCTTTAGTTTTGCAGTTCTCTGTTTCTAGTGAACACCTTTGGGTGTAGTATTGGAAACAGCTGGGAACAGAGACCAGTCTTATAGCAATACTTAAGCTGGCCTTTATTCTTTCTGGTTTTGAACATGCTTTTTAACCTTACTTACGCAGGACTATTATTTTCCCTTTAATTTTCTGGGCATTTCATTTTGCCCCTGCTTTTTATGATGCATTCAATTTTCTTTCCCTTCCTTTTCCCCTTCCCACCATCCCCATCCCCCTCTGAAATAATGCTGTTTGGTTTGGAAGTTCTCCTAATGACTTTAAGGATTAGAAAAGCAAAAGGGAAAGTGGATGATTTAAAGAAATGTACCAATACACCCTTTCAGGCGGGAGAGCAGCTCACAGGCAAGGATGGAGGAAAACGGTAACTGTGCAAAGGTACCTGAAACTCTAGTTCACTTAGCAGAACTCATGTGGAGATTTGTCATTGTTCCTTACAGATGCCCTCAAGTTTTTTGAAAAAACATTCATACCCAAACAGGTGTGCACCAGTCTAGATTGCTGAACATGAGGTATTCCCAGGCTGAAAGGAATGATTTATTTTGTTAATATTGTATCTGTAAGGCCTTTTGAAAACATGAGGTGCTACTTAAATATTATTGTATCCAAATAATAAAATAAGTACTTGAAGCATCAAGTATTTAACCCCCTCCTTTCCAGAGAAACACACAAATACAGTACTGTTCTAATAAATCCTTAATTTTACAGATTTCCTGCTGAAGTTTCTGACTAACGGTAAGTTATTTGTTCAGAAAGTTTTTATGGTGCTCATAAAAATTCAATCACAGTTTTAAAATAACTTGTAGTTTTTCTGTAACATGATGCTGCCATCTCAGTTCCCAGAGGGTATATTAAATTCAAGTAGCAATAACAAATCATTTAAGCAATAAATAAATAACCTGAGACTGAGTTGTTAAGAGTTAATAGTCTCCCATACACTCAATAGAGACTGAGGCTCCACTCTATTAAAGTGACCCCCGGGGCCATGGGCCAAATTGCACCCAGTTGTTTTGTGGAAGGTATTCATCCCTCACACATTCATTTCCTTCTTTATGTTGTCTCCTTTCATCAGTGAAGGCACTCTGCAGTCCCTGAGTCCAGAGAACAATTACGGTACAGTCTCAGAGAAAAGAAAGAAAACTGGGGTCATAAATATGTTAAATGGGTACGTGGGTTTAAGTGGCTTTGTAAACTAAACACGAGGGAAACCTCAGACTAATTAATGAATATGAAGCAGCATGATAGGAATGTTTGAAGGGGAAATTCACATTACACACACAGACAGCCCAAACTTAGAAACAAATTTTTTTTCTTCACATTTAAAAATTCATTCCAGCAGGATAGTCATGACGTAACACATCCTTATGTTTTGCTGAAATAGTATTAAGGTAGGAACTGGCTGCAGAGATAGCTGAACTGATAATTCATTCCTATAAGCTTACTGGAAACTAAAATCTTTCCTCCACAAAGATCAGCCATTTGTCATGATAGCGAAGCTATGGAAAAAAAAGCCAGGAAGATTTGGGACTCAAGCCAAATTAGCTGTTTAGCTTTACCTAGTATGCCATTTCTGACCTGACTTATATTCCCAACTAAAATTAAAATGGATTCATTGAGTGTCAGCAGTATCAGAATTTGGTCCTGTAATAATAACATTATGAGCCCAGAACAGCAGTCTTCATTCAGTCCTAACAGTGGGGCAATTTTTGCTCTCAAGGTCTTCTGTTCGCATGTAGAAAAACCAGCAGGAGGCAGAAGAGGGGAAAAAGAATCAGTGGGCTTTCCTTTGCTTAAACAGTTTTTTCCTTTATTTATATTAGTCCAAATTCAAGAGAATTTTCATCTTGAGATCTACTCCAGGCCTCTGCTGCCAGCCTCCAGTGCTGTCCCTAGGTCCACAGTTGATGTCTGGGTCTCACTTTAGGGGGAAAAAAAAGCCAAAACAAAACATGTTAGAAAACAAAACTATATATTTTAGCTGAAATGAAACTCTGTATAGCGAAAGACTAAAATATAGGGGAAGTATTTTTTTTTCATCAAAAATCCTCAAGAAAATTGATATTTCTGTGCACATCTTTTTTGTATGCGATGTGATGTTCCCCTACGTAATACAGGGTGGTGTCACCAGCAGGACAGTAAGACTTTGCTCTGAACTTTGCTCCATGTATCTTTGCCTTTTCCAGAGCTCCCTCAGGACATCACTCACTTGTTATGAGATTGATGCTGTCTCTGTGTTTAGTAGCTGTGCCAAATCCCAGGTTATGTAGGTGAATGCTAAGGAGGAAACAAGATCCACAGGGATGAGAGCTGCTTCTGCAGAAGTGTATCAGGCAAGCTGCATGCTCTGTTGGCACAAGAGGTGAGATGACTGGAATTGAGGAGAGATGAGTTGCTGTTACTGCTGCTGTTTGTAACCCTTTTTTAATTTCCTACAGTGTTTTTGTAAAACATAAGAACGCTGCACCCACAGCAGTTGTGGCCAGGTGCTTCTTAGGGAACAGAGACCATCTCCTCTGAAGGGAGATGGAGGAGCACAAACTGCGTTGAGGAACAATATACAGTGCCTCCTTTGCTTAAAACACAAATCTGTGGCTTTGCAGATTTTGGGTGCTCTTTGCAATCAATAACATGTCTTGGCTGGTGGGTGCTATGGGAACGTTTCTGTCTGTGAAAGGTAACTAGAGAGTAATCCGTTCTGCCCTTCAGGCAAAACAGGATAGGTACCGTAAACTGGTAGTGGAAGTAGTTTGAGCTGCTCTGACTGATCGCCCAAGGCAGGAGTGGAAACGGCTGTGAGATCTCCCCCACCTGATAGGTGGTGTTGAGTTGCTCATAGGGCTGTACTCTGACCCTCATGGACTTTAAGGACCAGGTCTGCTCATATTGTAAGCCTTTGTTCTTCCCCTAACTCCACAGGATCTGTCCATTGCACAAATTGCTGTTTCACATGGAAAGTTTCAGAATCCATTAAGAATATTTCAGATGGCTACAAATGAGCACAACAGAAACTTACTATATATGTCATTATTGCTGAAATTAATACATGAATCTTATAGCACCAATATGATTGCCCCTTTGGTTTTGTTATAATCTTCTGCTTCAATTTTTCCTAATTCTCCAGATCAGGATACCTAACAGATTTGATCAAGTCAGCTTTTAGACAATCATAAATTCCTTGGAGGTAGAGACTAGGTGGCTGCCATTGATGTGTCAGGTATGTACACACACTGTGCCTCATGTGAGGCACCAGGTTCAGCTTGTTTTCTGTAGAAAAGGTCCTGCTCCTGCACAGCTAATGTCAAGGAGAGATTTTAGTTGAGTTCAAAGGAGGGAAGTTTTAAAACCCCATTCAGAAGGAAGACAAAACTTAGTCACTGCTCCTGCTAGGCACAGAGGGGAAAACCTTTCAACAAACTCTTATCCCAGGGTTTCAGAATATGTTTTTTTTTAATTTCTCTGTTTAAACATGTTGTTGAAAAGTGACTATAGCATAGGAGGAGGGGCAATGACAAAATTAGGCTTGCCCAGTTAGCCTCTATTACTATCAGTACATTATGGAAATAGTTACACAGAAATATATCTAAAGTGTTTATTCACTAACACTCAAAATATTCCCAACTCAAAGCTTTCCATGGAAGGCAGTGAAAAGAAGTTTTCAGAAAGGAGTAAGTGAGCTGGGTAAACTCTTTTCCAGGAAAAGACCATTTTCTTTCTATCCACTTGGCCTTCTTCTCAGCTGACAAATGACCATTGTCTCCAATGCAGTGACACTGATCTATACCAGCTTTTCAGCTAATGGATAGTTCACAGGCCACTTCTGGTTTTTGTCAAGTGTAGTCAAGATTTGTAAGTATTTTCAGCTCCTTTTTTTTCTTTTTTTGTAAACTTTTCCTCAACTGTTTTACTTGCTGACCTATCAGCTCACTGGTCTGCTAGTTTAAATGATCTGAGCAGGAGGAGTAAGAGTAATTTGCATCCTATAAATGAAATTAAGGGGTGATTAATGTAAAAAAACTAAAACAAGCAGAAAGATTTCAAGATCAAAAGCCATTTTCTGTACACTAGCATGTAACAAGTGACACCACTCCAGATCCAGGACAGAAACAAAGGCAGTGCTTTCATTGGCTCATCTTTTTCATGGTTATTATTTATATATTTTTGCTATTAATTTAGCTCAAGGCTGAGCATGGGCTGAGAAAGGAATTTAGGATTTCAGCCATCCTCACAACATCAGTAAAACAATAAATAGCCTTCAGTCTTTTATCCTTTGAACACTCCAAATATCCTTGTAGTCTGCAGAAGCGTTAGGCTTGCCAAAGGAACCCAGAGTGGGGCGTTTAATGAATAGACTTTATTGTGTTTGGTGACAACACAGGTAGATGCTGACAAGGCAGACTGTCCAATCCTAACAGCAGTCTTTGTATTTGGATGATGATTCTTTCAAACCCTCTGTTCTGCTCCATCTGATCCTCGTGTGCTCTTCCTAGACAGGGTAGATGAGAACAAAACTGTGTCACCTTCCTTCCTGGCTTCAGCATGGGGGCAAGCATGACACCAACTGAACTGGGCATTCTGTTTCTATACCAGTGGTTCCTGTTCACTTTTTGTCTCCCCATCCCAGCTCCTGGCATATGGCTATGCTTTGAAACTATGCAAGCACTATAACAATTTAGTATTTTTTTTTAATTATAAAGTGAGAAATATTATCTAAATTTGCCCTCTCTGAGCGTTCCTATTCAATCCAAATAGAATGCTAAGTGTTTTCTTAGTAGGTTTTCCACTTTGGTAGCATTTCAAAGAAATGTGAAAATAAGAATAAATTTATCAACAGACCACTGTCTCTTTCCCTATTAAAATTGTCAGGAGAGTAAATCAAGTTTTTAATGGCCAGCAACAAAAAAAAAATCAGTATATATAAGAAAGTAGAAGAACATCTCTTTTGGCATCTGTAAAAATATCGTCTGGTACCACTTAGCTTGGATAGAGACCCATGTGACAAAGTTTATAGAGAAAATGTTAGTGTGCAGTTTGACTTGCAACACAGATCCTCAAAGCACACTCTTCATATTTTCAAATTTCTTCATGTGTGATATGATCTGTGGGAAGAAGGATAAGCATTGTCATCTAGTCAGTATTTACGTGGAGCTTCATAAATAACAGCATAAGTATCCAGTTGATTTTTTAAAATCTAAATATAAGCAGTTATGATTTTTAGACAAAGAGAATGATAAGGACTACATTAAAAACCCCCACAACTGAATCTGCATTTTAAATTCTGGTGCATGTAAAGAATAATGGACAAGTGAAACAAAAGAAAAAAATCTGTCTTTGAGGTGATTGATTGATCCTGCAGTCCTGACGCCACCTGAAGGGAGGTTAAAAGGAGTTTTGGCACAGGGAGGCTGGAGGCAAAGAAAGTTTATGCCCAGTAGCCTTCTTGCCTTTTTTTTTTTTTCCTGCGAAAGATCAATCTGTCAAACTAAAAGAAAAATAGATTTCCTGTCCATTACATATACAAGTCCTTGAATTATCTTTAGCGGTTGCCTTTTCACTGAACTGTGAGACAACTTAATTTGAAATTACTCTTTTTGGAAATCCTAAACCCTTGACACATTTCATTAGGCACAAAATTATTACAGTTATCAGTTAATTTGTTTGAAGACTTGGTAAACAGTTGTTACAAAGAGTTTTAGAGACATCTAGTAGTTAGCAGAAAAGGGAAGCTGTCTCCAATCCTTAGTTTATTTACTTAGCACTTATTAAGCACCACTTCTGTATCTACCAAAAAAAGAAATATTTTAAGCAAACCGTAAAAGTAGGCTTGACCCTTTCACAGGCACATCATAAATCAATTGTTAAAGCAAGGGTGAAAACTCTGAAAGAGGTCAGAGGTGGAAGAGAGGTCATCTCTGAGAAGGGACAGTGTGAAAATCCAAGAGGGGTGGAGCTTAGCTGGAGATTAAGGCTGGAAAAAGGAAATTCTAGCATTGCAAGGCTCTTACACCATTAAAGTGCCAATAAAATCATAGCTATCATAGTGCCAAACTTATTCACAGATCATTTCTAAGCCTGCAGCTCCAATTGCCAGATCAATGATGCCAGCTCATCTGCTTGGTGAAAGAAGGGCATTTTTTTAAGTGGAACATTTGCTTTTAGTCATATGCAAAGTCAGAACAATGCTACTATCCATTTCTCAAGAATTGTACTATTTCTTGTGTTAGGCATTGTTTGATCTTGCTGCCATCAAGTCTGAGAGGTTTATCTCTGTGACATAATTTCTGTGGGAAAACTTTGATAATTTGAGAGCAAGTACTCTATAAAAATGTTTGATGCTATTCCCTGACCAAGCAAGGAACTCTATGTATGTTTGACTTCAGTGGTTTGTCTTCATATGCTAACTACTAATGCACCACTGTGTTTAGGACTGAGACTCCACAGAGATTTGAGGGAACTGTATAGTGACATGAAATGGAAATAACACTCTGAATGTGTTTACAATAGCATAAATAAAACACTAATTTGCCACTTTGTCATCTCTGTGTTTCATCTCACCTTCAATCAAAAAGCATTAAATGATGCAACCATAAGATTTGTTCAGTCTTTAACTGGACTCGTTGTTTTGGGGTTTTTTATGTGGGTTTTAGCTCAAACTCAGAATTTAAATGAAGAGCTCTATTTAAGCATTTGTTTCACTCAATAGACTAAAGTTTAAATTCCCAACAATTAAAGTTATTCAGATTTAAATGGGAAGATTTCCTGATTGTTTTGTAACTGCACAATTTATAAGTCATAATGACATTCCTTCACTTTGTCCAGAATAAACAAAGGCTGATTTATTTCCTAATAACAAAGGCAAATGGTGAGGCTGTATGAAACTGCTTCCTTATTTTCAATGGGTCAGTGCCAGGCTGTTAGGTATCTTTGAACCCATCCTCCCATCTTTAGCCTTTCCCTGAAGCATAGTGCTCCAAAACATTGCCAATCTGTGGAGCACACCACCTATTGAGTTATACTGGACACCCAGATATGGTGCAGCTGATACCTGTGCAGTCTGCTGCAAGAGACCTGCTTGATATTCATTGTATCAGCATTGATTGCACCGGGCTTACTGAAACACAGCAGAGTGCATTCATCTGTCTAATGTATATACCTTCATTGATGCTGCATTGTGATGTAAACAATATCCTGTTCCTTCCTTATAGTAACCTAATTGACAGCCAGGCATTTTGAGTGCTCCAAAAGGCCATTGTTGTGGTGAATGCCGTAACAATAGGATTTCATAAAGGTTGGGGCTTAAGAAAAGTACAATGTCCTTTTTCTGATATAAAACCAGGAATTGTGTACCGCTTGAGAGCAGAATAATGGGTTCATCATGGAATTAAGGCTTTGGCTTTGTTGGGAATCAGCCACTTGATTTTTATAGATACACTTGTTTAAAAACTCTCCTTTGAATTAAATACATATATTGCCTCTGTAGTTGTATTTTTCAAAAACCATTTCTCTTACTCCCCTGAATGATAGACTCACATGATGAGAAGCTTTAAATTACATTGGTATGTGTTAGCACTTAGTGGTGAATCCTCTGGTGACTTCCACAGGCATGAGAAGGAAATCCAACGAAATCACACCTTTCATATGAAGAACAATTTTGTGACATTTGCAACAGCTCAGCCCAGAAGTGAGAGTTTTAGGCACAGGGCTTATTTCAAAATGCCCCTCAATTTTAAGTGCTTCCCATTCTTTGCCTCCCCCTGGAGACAGAATCCCTTCCCTTTCCATCTAGCAAATTGAGATACTGCCAGTCACAGGCTCTGTTTGAAGATCTGGCCCTTAACCTCTGGGGTTGTGAGAAAATATTGAAAAAGAAAGCTGAAAAAATCCTGATGTTTGGAAAGATTTCAACTAAGTAATCACTGGTTAGAACCCTCTGGTAATGAGGGCGTTACAGTGCCTTCTGGTTATTGAACTTGAAGATGTTTCTCTAATGGTCGTGCATTTCATGGCGACAGAGAACTCAAGAGGACATAGATGGGAAAATGTCTTCAAAATCTGGAATGACAACAAATCAAAGTGGACAAGGAGCTGTACCTTATTCTATTTCAAAAAAGATGCTAGCAGACCGCAGCTGGTATTGAACAGACATTCAACTCACCTGGTTCCTCTAGCCAAATTCTTGAAAGAGCATTTTGAAAGCCTCTCTTCTGCCTGGGGATGTTTGGCTTCCATAATTGAGAGGACTGTCTTGAATGGGTGGGATTTTGCCCTTGCAGAAGCCACATTTAAAGAGTGCTGAACATCCAAATCTTTAACTAAAATCAGTGGTGTTGACTCTATCTCAAGTAAGATTACCTCTTCACTTCTGATCAGTTAAAATTATTTAGGCTGAGATTCTGAAAACTGCTGAAGAAGTTTATGCATGCTTTTCCTACTGAAGAAGAATGGGGCTTGTCTTTTCAGACAGAAATTCAATGACACATGTAGATCCAGTCTCTAACATGTAGTGGTATGGCAGCATAGTCCTATACACATGGACTCTGGCAGCAGTAAAAGGCCTACAACTCGTGTTCTGCCAGGTTCCAACAGATGTAGAAAATAGTTGTAGTGTGTACCTTCAAGTGCATGGAAGTAAATCAAGCCCAGATATTGAGATCTATCTCTCTCTCTCCTATGTATGTGTTCAGGTATGTGTTTGAGTGATCTTTTCCAAAACACAGTGTATTTTAAATCAGTTTTTCCCCACACATACATTCATGTGGTGAGAATTAATCCTTATGCTGATTATTTCAATTGGTTGAATATGTTTTAAGAGGTGGGGAAGAATGAAGCTTGCAACATTTTCCTGCTTGTGAGTTCACAAGCGCAAACAACACCTTCCTTTCACGCCCTCTTTCTTGGGATTCCTGAAACACGCTCAAACAGCTTTGCAGAAATGTTTAGCCATCTCAGTGGCAGTTGGACTGTTGTGATGACAGCAGCTGCTAGGTGAAGGATGAAGAAACTTTTTTGGCACCATTGCCAAGTGCATTAGAACAAGGTATTTGCAGATGTTGAAACTTGATTTGCATGGAAGAGCAATTTCCTATTTTTATTATTACTAGGGATGGGCAGGTTCACATTGACTAGATGGGCTCAGACCCAGTACACTTGAAAATTCACTAAATATTCACATATTACTTATTTTGAGTACCTTTGGGAAAGGAGCAACAGCAGCCCGTTTTTGTCAGAAAAAAAGACAAAGTCTCAAGTGGAAATATATAATCCAGGGTGGAGGACTCAGCACAATGAAACAGAAAATAATAAATAAATCCAGGCCATATCAATCTCCTAAATCTTACCTTCTGAAATTACAGTAGGGATTTAAGGATAGGAATTGCCATCCCTCAGCTCACCTGTTATTAAATAAAGGAAATTTTTGTAAAATTATATAAAGTTATCCATTTCAGCACAAAGAAATTTTCAGTAAAGGATTCCAACACCCAAACAAACACAAACAAACAAAAAAAACTCCCAACCAACAAAAAAAAAACCCAAAACCAAAAAAACAAAACCAGCAAGAAAATAAGTAAAGGCGGGGAGGGGAAGAGGTGTCAGAAATTTAAATAAGTCATGCAATCACACTTTACTACAGACTTTTACAACTTTTGCATAGTTTGTATGGAAAGGATCAAAACTACCACCATCATATCAGTGCCTGCAGAGTCTTACTGGGCATCCATGTAGCTGTGCCATTGTGTCACTGTGGTGCCCCTTGGGAAAGGTTGCATGAGATGAGGCCCTTACAATGTCTAGCTCTTTGCCTTATGATTTGAAAACTGTGTAGTGGTTTGAAAAGCATCTAAAAATTGCAAAATTAAAAGGGAGAGTAGTTCTGAAGCAGTCCATAGTCTGTGACAGCCTCTGATTTTTGAACATGGTAATATTTTACCTACATGAAAAGTTTCTCTCCACAGGTTAACAAAGTGTGTAACAGGAGAGCATTGCAGGAGATTTGCTCTCTGGGGATGGAAAAATATTAGTGTTGCTGAGTCTGAACTGCCAGTAATGGCTGGGCCACATGTGTGGGTGTCACCAGGACCTGCAGGTTTCATTTGCAGCTGCTTATGCCCAAACGTAAGAGTACACATGTAGTGGAAGTCAAGTTTTCAAGCAAAAGGCATAGTTTAAAGGGGTAAAAGTGAGGCATAGTTTAAAGGGGTAAAAGTAAGGCATAGACTCAGTCATACTTTAGTCATTAGCTTTTAACTTGAAAGTCAGCTTTAGAGGAAAATGGTCTGAAGAAGCTGCCTTAGCAGGAAAAGGTTGAAAATGGAGCATGACATTTATAAAACAGCCTCTGAGAGAGCAGAAACTCTCCCTCAGACATACCGCAGGTTTCCACATTTCTCTCGAGCAAAGTGCAACACGAGTAGCATGCATTTTACAGTTCTAAGCATATTTAATACAATGTTTTTACAACAGCTGTTGCTTTCACAGAACTTTAACCCCACTGTGTAAATGCATCACAGGGAAAATACTCTGTTGTCTTGGAGACAGCCTTTGCTCGCTAGCCTTTTTCCAGCGAGCTGGTGTCAGCTTTCAGCTCCGGCTGCATTCCAGGCAGGCAGGCACATCCCGGCCTCCCTCCTCTGTCTTCATTATTGGCCTCGCTGAAGGACAGAGGGCTCAGGAATCCGGTACAATTATCGGAGCTTGGTACCTCTGTTTTCATCAGCACATCTGATGAGAAAATGGGAAAAAAATAAGTCCAAAATAGACAAGGGAAGGAAGGGTGGGAGTCTGTGAAAGATATTTTGACATCCAATCTTTTTTTTTTTTTCTTTTCAGTTATTTTTTGTTTCTTGCTAATCAGGCCTGGTACAGAGCCAGGTGTCTTTTTCCTGTTAAATTTAAACCAACTTCTTGTCTTAGTTGAGAAGTGTTGTGTTACAGCTGACACTTGGAAGACCATTGGAGGTATCGTGTGACAAGTGCCTCCCACTAAAGGACTCAGGAAACTTCTCTTGTCTTTGGGAAAGGTGATACTATCTAGTGACTTGACCCCTCCAGCTCTCTAGCATATGCACTCGCTGCTACAGGTAGTATGCAGCAAACACTGTCCTCGTCACATATGTTTGTGGACACAGTCCAAAAATGCGTTCTATAGCTCTGTCTTCAAAGTTGGACATGTGAAAAAGAAATAATTGGAAACTTTTCTTAAACCCCAGAATATTTGTTTTCATCTCAGTTTTAGACATATGAATGTGCTTGAAGTGGCTGTGCTCCATGCATGAATAAAAATAAAAAAATGATGCTATGAACTTCAAATATAGCTACCAAGCATCAAAGAGATTTTTCAAAATTGTGTAGCTGGACCTAAACCTGCAAAGCACTGAATGCCCATAAATGCAGTGAATGTTGGAAGGACTCACGTCTTCTAAGAAAACAGTAAATATCTTAAAGAACAAAGGCCCAAAATCTAACAACCCTTCTGAAAACACCAAGGTGTAACCATATCTTTGGCTACCCTATAGTTAACACTGCTTTCCTTCAGATGTAAACACTGCTTTTGTTAGCAGGTAATGTAGAGCTAATCTAAAACATAGTTATTGTTTGTCCCTGGACACCCTCACTAATGCTCAAACTCAGAACACATTGCTATCCAGAACAACGTTTAATTGCAATCTTTAAAGGAAACACACATTTCAGATCTCTTCATTTAAAAGACAATTCCAAAGCATATGCTTAACATTAGGACTGTCCTTTCCTGAACCAGAGCCCAGAAGCTTAGCTGAATATTTTTCCAAAAGGTTTAAAGAGTAAATATTCCCTGTGTCAGAACACTTGCGTGGGCAAAGATCTGAGAGAACCATTTGTAACTTTAACAATGCTTGACTGGAGTAAAAGAAATAAGGTCCAACATACTGTCTGTCATCTTTGAAACAGAACAGTCCTCAACAGAAGTAAAAGTTTTGGCTGCTAAACAAAATTATGATGGACCTGCAAATAAGCTCAATGCAGGTAAAGGAAAGTTGTAGTGCTAAGTAGCATTAAACCAAGGTAGGGCTCATAGAAGAGCTGTGGATCCTACAGCTTTGTAGGAAACTATTTCCTGCATTAGATTGCTTTTTAATCTTGTGTTTTGCCTTCAGCATTGCACATCACATTGGCATAAACCTCCAGTTGCTTACACAATGTTGGTTACAAAATAGGGAAAGAGGAATCATAGAATCAACTGTGTTGGAAGAGACCTCTGAGACCATCAAGGCCAACCCCTGATCCAACACCACTGTGATTACTAGATCATGGCAATAAGTGCCACTGCCAGTCTCATCTTAAAAACCTCCAGGGATGGAAAATCCACCACCATTCTAGGCAGGCCATTCCAATGCCTGATTATTCTCTCTGTAAATAATTTCTTTCTAATATCCAACCTAAATCTCCCCTGGCAGAGCTTAAGCCCATGCCCTCTTGTCCTATTGCTGGCTGCCTGGGAGAAGAGACCAACCCCCACCTGGCTACAACTTCCTTTCAGGTAGTTATAGACAATGATGAGGTCACCCCTGAGCCTCCTCTTCTCCAGACTAAACAACCCCAGCTCCCTCAGCCTCTCCTCACAGGACCTGTGTTCAAGTCCCTTCACCAGCCTCATTGTCCTTCTCTGGACCCCCTCCAACACCTCGCCATCCTTCCTGAACTGAGGGGCCCAGAACCAAACACAATACTCAAGGTGTGGCCTCACCAGTGCTGAGTACAGGGGAAGAATCACTTCCCTGGACCTACTGGCCACACTGTTTTTGATACAGGCCAGGATGCCATTGGCCTTCTTGGCTATCTGGGCATACTGCTGGAAGATGCCTTCATCACAGGTCTATCTTAACTGACACAGTCTGCAGTAATGTCTTCCTCTCATGGACAAGAGGCCCAAGAGTATAGCCAGTATAGCCAGCCCAACACAACCAAAGAGTGTGCTGCACTTCTTTTTCAACATCTGCTTGCCCCAGACTCATGAGGAACGGCCCTACAGATGGAGAGGTACATGACCCAGCAGTGCCAAAGCCTACTCTGTTGGCAAGCCAGGGATCACAGCGCTGACATGAGACTGAGCAAAGCCAACAAACTGTCACATGCAAAATTCTGCATGCAAGAAACTTACCTCCCTGGGCTGGGCAACCAGAGCAGCAAGTACTGCAAATGCTTCACAGTTCCCAGAGGATTGTCTGAACTAGGCTTTCTACACATCCCTTTGCTCCAGTCCCAAGGCAGGGTTTGAGCACACTCAGTGGGATATGTTACTTCTGTCCATCTCTGATGATTTGTCCCAGAGGTGCACCAACAAATAAAACAAAATAAGGTCATAGAATTCCATCTGCCTTAACTTTCTCTTGCTTCTTCTTATTCTGCTGACACCAACAGTGGACAATGAAGAACACTGATCATGCTCTCTCTGATGCATCTGGAGTCACAGCCTAAGACCCAAAACGTTAGGGTGTTTGCCAAGCATGGCAGCAGTTTCTTAGCACAGGAATTAAACTAGGAGAATGGAGACAAAGACACAAGGCAAATACCCAGATGGAAATGAGCAGGATTTGACCTCTTGGAAGACATGTGCAATCTAAAATAACATGCCGTATTCTGTAAGTGTCACACACCTACCCTAGACACAGAGGTTCATTAGAAAATGGAACTGAGAAATATTGTCAGGCTAAACCACACCAAGATCACTGTGATCTGATTTAGCAGGAGAATTAGCATGTACTTGGCATCTATGTGCATAGCTTTACCTTAAGGGAGAAGATATTTCTGACCTCAGGATCATAGGCATATTTAAACTGCTCCTCCTCTGTCCTGGAAAGTATAAAAACTTTCTCAGTTTTTGCTGTCAGCTGCATTTTTTTTTTAGTTCTGCACATTCAAAAGTGCACCTAAAAGATATACATTGAATAGGTAGAAGGTTGCAAAGGCAGCTGCAAAAATCAGTGTGACACTTCAGTTGCTTCCAGTGAATACTAAGCAGAGGTGAGCAATTAGAATACATAGTACCTAATCACATCCATTTTGTTTTTGTAAAAGGGAGATTCTTATCTGGGTTCAAATGAAAACATGCATGTGAAAGGTTTGCATCCCATCACAGACTATACAATGTGACATATTTCTAGTCAATATGAAGCAACCTAGCTGGAACTCTGAGGCTCTGAATGTTCCCAAATAAGCAGGGAGCCAGAACTATTAACAAATGCATTAGCAATAGGCTTGGCTCAATTCAAAGTATTATATTTCAAAATAGCTCAGAGATTTTTTTCTGATTTAAAGCTGACTGAAGTGAGATGGTTGTGATTTATGTAATGCTAACCTTGACATATATTTTTTATAGATTGCTCTCCTGCATTTTTGTGTAGTTAGAAGAAAAAATGTCCCATTATTTTCAAGTAGGAAATCCTTCAATGTCAGAGTTACATTCTTGGAATTTCATCTTGGCCTTTCAGTGTGTTTAGCTGGTGTTTTATTTATATGTGTTTGTGATCACTGATACCTCCTCTTGTCCTCTGTGTCTGCTGTCTCTCTCATTTTCTGGAGCAGCTGCAGACTCCTAATAGTCCATTATGAAAACATTAAAGATGGTTTAATTCTCTTGGAAACCGATCATCTAAACCTATACTGTTAATCAGCATTTTTTCTTTGGTTCTTTCTCTCTGGAATCCAGAAAGAAAAATGAGCATGGTAGTTCTTTATAGGAAATCACTGGTAAACAATATTGAAAAAGGTTGTTCTGTCCTCTAGCAAAATATCAAACTAGTAAGATAAAAAATTTTGAATCCTAGCACATGCTGAAGCATTTACTTAAGAAAGAAAACAGTGTTTAACACAGTAAAGTGAAAGCAAAGCTATGCTATTTTCGTGATATTTTTGGGTGAGGTAGGACAAAAAACCTGATTTTTAATACTAAAGTATGCATCAAAACTTTCCTAGCCAAATGGCTAGGTCTGAGCAACAAAAGATAAACTATAGCAGTCTGTATGTCCCATTGTAAGATCTCAAAGTGTCCTGAAGAGCAGAGCAGAGCACTGTGAAAAATGCCAGGTAACAGATGCCTCACTGCATCCTCACACCCTGGCCAGGCTCCAGCTCTGGAGTATGTCTGTGAGTGCAGTAACCTTTGCTGGTTCTTCAGCTTTGAAACAAGCACTTTGTGGTTCCACACCTCACCCAGGAGTGCAGGCTTCCTCTGTCCCCTTTCCCAGTAGGGTTGGGGAACCCCCAGGCTGCCCACCACCTCAGCACCATCCTCAAGCTCTTCAACACACTCTTGATTTCTGTTGACTGCAAAAGGGGATTGAAGAGGAGAGAGTGGCAGTGACTACCCCTCCCAGCAGGCACCAAGGTGGGAGCAACCTGTCTGTGTCAGCCACAGGAGCCTGCCTACAAAATGTCTGCTGTGAGCCTGGAGCAACAGCAGGATGTATTCAGTAGTTTTAGTCTTCTTTCCTGATGCCACTTCCGACAGACCAGTTAACTAAACTTCTACTTTGTCTGCAAGAGTCTTGCCATTTGACAGGACAGAGCTGTACATTATTAGGCATTAACAACAGATTCATTCAAAGGCATTTTCTAGGCAGGTAACTGCCACGATAAAAGCAAACAAACAAACAAAGAAAAAACCAACAAAACAAACAAACAACAAACTTTCTGGCTTGAGAAATATTACCATCATATAAGATAAAGTTCTATAAGATATATTCCAGTAAAAAGCTTTCTCTTCTGAAATCCATTAAATACTGAAAGAGAAATAAATTAATTTTCTGTGGAGAAATCATCTGCAGAACTGAAAGGTCACCAGATCTGATTTGATGCACCACTTCTGTATTTGTTGGACTCTATGATCTCAGAAGTCTTTTCCAACTTAAAAAATTCTGTGATTCTGTGAGATTCTGTGATTTATTGGACCAGTTGCTGTAATTCTTGTACCCTGTCACCTGCTAATGGTGACAAATCTATCAGCTATTGGAGATGTTTGGCAAACAGGTGGGATTTGGAATGAGGTCATTCACACCTGAAGGTTTCTAAAGACAATATTACTGATGTTGGTCAGTCTAAGGACCACAAATGTAAAGGCAAAAATGGTGTTACATGGGTGTTTTAAAAAGAGTTTTTCTTGACCTAAATGAAATGAAAAATCAGATAAGTAGAATCTGAAACAGAGATCTTTTCATGAAATGAAGCAAAACATTTTCTTATATGTTTGCTTACTTTTTAGTAATATATCAAAATACAATGTATTACCATTTAAAATTATTTAAAGAACTTCAAATGAAATATTAAACACACAAACATTCTCTCAAGTGAATTTAATGCAGAAGAATAGTTTCAAGAAACATGAATTTTTTTTTTTCAGCAAAAAGATCATTAAATCCAGCATATCCACAATAGCCAATTAAATTATTCACCAAGGGTCCAGTCAGTAACACATACTCATGGTGAGCACTTGTTAGAGCCAGTGGGATTCTTGCCAGAGCCACGACTGGAAGGCTGATCCCTCAGGGAAGAGTAGGATTGTAACAATGGTGCTCAAAGACCTTCTTGAAGGAAGAAAGAAGAACAAAAAAAAACAACCATGGGAAAGCGTCGAGGTACTTCCTGTAATTAGATACAAAGTCAGTATAATTTTCAAAAATAAAGAAAAAATTACCTTCATTGTTTCATTTGAAATGCTGAAAAAACCCCACAACATCCTATTTTTCACCAAGCTTCCTGGGTGTGCTGAGAATGTGCAATACCTACTTAGACAGTCTGGCTGGAACTACACCTAAACCACTACTGTGTCACATGCTGGCCACAGAGATGGAAAGAGAAGCTTCCACAGAAACAACACTCCACAGTTCAGGCACATATAGACTAGCCACAAGTACCTGGCAATGCCATTTATTCAGCCTGTATCTCCACCTCATCCTTTCCTGCACTGTTACAACACACTATATAGTTTTTCAGTCTTTGGAAGAAGTTGAAGTCTAGCAAAGATGGTAGCTCTAGTGAAATCACTGCCTTCAACACCTGTTCCACAAATAACTAGTGTGCCTGGTTCCCCTTCTTGGACCACCTGATACTCTCTGATCTGAACTTCCATAGAGGTACAAAGTTGTTTTAAGAAACAATTTGAATTGGAGCACATGAAATTCATGTTAAATAGTGATTCTTTTTATTTAACATATGCATTACGTAGTAAGCATATAATGATGAATGATTTCTGGTTCTGTCAATGTCTGTCACTAGAATTACACTGCCATAAAACCAGAGCAGTGAGGAGATCATCAGCCTTGTGAAACGATGTGCAACTCATGAGTTCTCATTACTCTCATTAGTTACAGCAGCATGAACTGCTGGCCCACAGAAGGAGCTGCTGCTCTAGTTCTACTGGGTAATATTAGTGTTTTGATTTGGGTAAGAGAGCACTTTTAAGGAAGTCTCCCAATCACTCTGGCTTAGCACATGAAGTTTCAGATCACTGACTGGTCTCAGGGTATACAAACTACATTCCCTTATGGTTAAACTAAGCCAGAGGGCATCACTTAGCAGCACACTGACTGTATTCCCACTGCCAATGCTCATTTAGCATAAACCAGATCAGAGCTAGTCTGAAACAAAACTGCTGAAACACATCTGTTGTGAATGTTGTCTCTAGAGTACTGCTCCTGTTGTGCTCCAGAAGTTGTTTACTTATTAAGTACACAGATGTCCAGGTCACTGACATACATTAGATTGTTACCTGCTGACTGTGTGACTTTCTGCACTTCTGTCCATCACAGAGTCAGAGTTCACACAGAAGGTGATTGTAATTACTCTAGATAAGACTATATTTACAGACCCTGTATTTTTTCTAGGAAGGTTCTCAAATCGCTTCTCAGCTCCTACCATCTCAGACTTTTGCTCTATGTGGCTTTACCTACTCTTTTGCCTCTGAATTCACTTACAGAGTGCATTCAATAACAGCTTAAAGATAGCAATCAGACAATAAAAGCAAGGATAAACAGCTGAACTTGCCATTGGATTAATAACAAATGGGAAAACACTATATAGAAAACTCCACCACCTCTTTCCTTCAGACAATCATTTCCCAGCTATCCCAGAACTGCTGACAGAACTTCTCTGTTGTGTTGGCTTAGGCAATATGTGGCCAAAGAGCCAATTAGCAACTTTTGCCTCCTGGGGACCAAAATGTTATTCTTTTAACAAAGGTTTTGTCAGGATACGGTCCTACTTTGTCTAGTAGCAGAAGGGAGCTGATTGGATACATATCTCCTTCTGAAAAGCCCAGCAAAGAGACATCCACCATCAAGGACTTGAAAGTATAAAATGTTTTCCTAAGCTAGGACTTGCTTTTTGTTAGGACACGCCATCGTGTTAGAAAGTGTTTATGACTTAAAAATATGGAGCCTTGACTTTTAAATTAGTCACTTGTAATTACAGTCCTACTTTTAACCACACATGACAGTATTAGAGAGATACTATTGTGTATTCTGACTTTGTTAACAGTTGTAAACTCTGCCTTTGATGCTGTGTTTGATATAAACTACACAGAAACTTGAAATGCACAAACATTAATGTGTATATTGCCCAAAGGACACATCTTTTGCAGACACAGGTTGTCTAATGTGCTGTAGTCATTGCTTCAGTATGAGTAGGATGCACTGTGGTAAAAACAGGTGGTATTTTTATTCAGTAGTTTATGTTCAAGGTTCAATTTCGCAGCTCAGTCTTGTAGAGATTTTCATCAGATTGTTACAAATGTTTTAGTACAAAACAATGCTTTCACAACAAACGAAATAAGCGGCTACTGAACGTTCTTTTCGTCAACAAAACAAAGAAGCAAACAGAACTTTACAAAAAGCATATTTTTACCACTGTGAAGTGACCTGGAATAAAATGGCAAACACAGGGTGGTTAATCCTGTAAGTTCATATATTTTCTTACTTTATACTTAATGTTGTTTGAAATACAGTACTATGTAGGCTTGATTTACAGCTAGAGCTAGAAATGTGCTCACATGCTACTGTTCTTTATGTACAGCTTTTGGCCTTGGCAAAAGCATCTGTTTCACGTGGCAGAAAATTGGAATTAAATTGATTTGGTTTAAATTAGTTCATTATGTGCTAAGTAGTGGTTTGAAGCTGTGGGTGTCATTGGAATGTTTTTCTCGTCTATAGAAAACTAGGAAATTACCTAAAGCAAAGGTGGAAAATATTAACTAAAGCTAACAACAATTAAAAAGAATGGCTGGAGGTGTCAGGTCTTCAGTATATGAATCATGTCAGATTATTAACTCTCTTTCCTGAAGTGCACCTGTAATGGAGGGGGTTTGATGAGAAATCAATTTTAAAAATATATGAGTGATAAATTAGAATATGAGTCATGTTTTGTGTAACCACAACATTTAACAAACACTGTTAGCTCCACAGCAAATTGTAAGTGAAGCCCACTGATTTATTGGGACTCACGAATAAACTCAAGTAAAAAGAACATTCATTAAGGAAATACTTGTTGTGATCAGCATTTCAGTGATTCTGCAAAAAATATTTGGCTGTTCTATGGGATATATGGCTTTTAATGAAAATCTGCTTTTACAAAAAGTGCACTTCAGTGGTTTGAACGAGAGTTCAGGGGTTTTTTGATAGTTTGCTTTCATACCACAATGGCTAGGAATCAGTGGAGAAATAGTGAAATACTGACTGTGGCTCTTCCCAGGAGGCTGGGAAATCTGTTTGTGAGTGATCTCACAGCATGAACACCAAGTCTCTGATCTCTGACCACTAATGGGTCATCCATCAGGACACTGCCAGACACCGAAAACTCACCCTGAACAAGCGAGCCAGCTGGCCAGCTATCTGAGAGATGTGCTGAAAAACATGTGTTGTCTCACGGCTGAAGGGAAAAAACGCAAACCCTAGCTGAAAGATTGTGGTATTTATTTTTCTTTGCTAATTTTCACCTTAAAACATTTCAGTCTGAGGCAATAAATGCTATCCACAGAAAACATGGCTACTGAGTGGTGACCCTTTGTCTAGGCCACTGTTTCTCTTCAGAAGAGACTACAAACTAATTACTTGTTTGCTTTTGGGCTACCGTGATGCAGAACAAAAGCTGTTACCAGTTTCTTCTGCCTCTCAAAGCTGTAAATTCATCATACACAAACACTTGACATAAGCCACAATTTATTTATGCCCTCACACACACCACCCATGACTCTCAGTGGCCCTCTGTTTCCGCCCCGAACATTCTCTCTGATGAGTAATTTTCTGCAGCCAAAGCCCTTAAGTCTCTGGATGCATCTTTTCTCTCTCTTCTAGTTTAGTTAAGCAAACCCTCTTGGCTGCCCAAAAAAATTTGAAAAATATGTTGGGCATCAACAAGAAGGATCCTGATGGCAGAGGATGTTATTTTGCCACCTAATAAAACCTTGTAGTGCTGCGTGCAGAGCCTATCTCTGGAGCCTGAGAGGGGTGCAATGTAGTGGGAAAACACACATAAGAGGGAAAGCAAAATGCTTTGGTTGGCGGAGCACAGCCTTAGTCTGGAAGGATTGTGCCACTAGTGCAGAAAGAAGAGAGCTGAGGGATGATATAACACAACTACAAAATCATAAAAGTAGTGAATAATTTGGATGTAAGGATCCTGTTTCGTAAATCTCACAATGCTAGAGAACATTCCATGAAATTCATAGGTCACCTTAAGGCAGACAAAAAGGTATTCATTTGCAGTGCACACAGTGAACCTCTGGAACCTACTGTCAGAGGAGAGTGAGAAGGCAGGCAGCACCAGCAAGGTCTCAAGCAAGGCATTAGAGAAATTTGTGTGCAGTATCTATAATCAATACATGGGCACTAAGAAGAAGAGGCAGAGATATAGCCTGTCACCGTTGGTGATATTGAGGAAGAAGAGGAATGGGTCCAAAGTGTTCAGGTTCACATGCTGTCCTCCAAAATAGCACCTTCAGTTACTGAAAGACAGCTTGAAAAATGTCCTGAAGCTGCAGACAGGCTGCCAACATTTAGCAGCGTCCTTGAGGTGTTTTGTCTGTAGCACAGGCAGCAACACAGAAACAAATATCAGGGGCTAGAGCTTTCTAGGGCATAGGTGGAAGTCAGTCCTTTTCCTGGTCCAAATTGTGACAAGTATTCTTGTTAACCAGTGTCTCTAGAGGAGAATTGTTGTTCTGCTTCTCTGGAGACATGGCTTTGGTCATGCTTTAGAGGTGCCATTGGTGCTAATACAGTATCATCCCTGTCATTGTACCTCTACATATCTCCTGATAGTGAAATAGTTTGAATTCAACCAATGACAGCCACATGGTTGTGAATGGGCTGCTGGCTTTTGAGGACTGAAGACAGCACTCATAGGCCAAATGAGGGTGGAGCAGCTATCAGGTTAGGTCAGCTAACTGAGTGATCTCGACAAAATAAAGGACTGGGCAATCACCAGCCATATTAAATTCAACAAGGTAAAGTGCCAGATTCTGCACGTGGGATGGGGCAACCCTGGATGTTTGTACAGACTGGAGAATGAGAGGCTGGTAAGCAGTGCCATGGAAAGGGCCCTGGAGGACCTGGTCAATGGCAAGTTGAATCTGAGTCAGCAGTGCC
>JAWWEW010000088.1:34622082-34633183 GCA_035583185.1 Anabacerthia variegaticeps
GCAGTGCAATGGGAGCTCATTTGTACAGAGCAAAACTGTCAGATTCTACTTGTATATGGGCGGTTTTATGTAAAAACTCCCATTTTTTTCTGGTTGTCTGATGGAAACCTGCATGTTCTCTAGCAACTTTCTTGTTTCCATCTTGAGTAAAGCAGTGACAAATTTTGCTATTTCTTTCTGATTTCCAAAAGCCTCTCCTGCAGCACACTCAGTACATGTCGTGAAACATTTTAACCCAAGCAGCCTGCTGCTCTTTTCCCAAAAAAACTAAGATACCTATGAAGCCTTCTCTTCATAGAGAGGGGAGGTCACTATGATATAAGAGGAAAACACGAAAGGAATACTTCTTTCATATAACCCACGCTCAGTCCCTGATGAGTTTTCCTTACTTCTTTCCTCAGGGAGCCACAACTTGGCTACAGACAAAGGGAAATACACAGGAAAAACTGTGTGTTCGGATGAGTATAACACACCTGCACTCTCTCAGGAAACATTTTAACTGTGCTGCCTTCTGGTCTGAAAATCATTTGGCAGAAGGCTTACTAACCATTTTGAGTTTTGTGTTTTGTATCTAGCTTTATAAATGATACAGGGAATAGTGAAGTCGAGACTTCAGCCTAAATGAAGAGGATCAGTAAACAAATATACATTTCTTTCCTGATACCTGCTTGAAGAATGGTGACTTTTGTCCCAACAAGTTCACAAATATGTTACTGGATCTCAAGAGTGGGCTTGCTGCCCAGGCACAATATTGTGTGCTTTCTGATCACGAGGTCAAAACCTGAAAGCTAAATATAGCTTTACAGGAATTGCATGCAACTAAGAATATTTCTAGGATGTATAGTTTTTCTTTACAAGAACTACGTGCAGTTAACTCTTTCAAGATACATAATTTTTCATTGTCCTTATACCATTCTGAAATTTACAGTATACTGAAAAAATTAAAAATTAATGCCATCTTAGCTGTAGCATTGCATTCTACAAGAATACACAGGAGCAAATTCAGCTTTCCTAAGTGTGCTTTGTGTGAACAGAAACAGAATAACCAGTGCTTCAGAGATATACCATCCCATATGGAATGAAAATAACAGAAATAATTTTTTGGCTCTGAAATTCTGTTCACTTCATCTACCTGAGTAAATTTATCAGCAAGAGATAGAATATGGGGAAAAGGGAGTGGTATAAATCAGAAAAAATCTCTGTAGCAAAGTCTTCTCTCACACAGATAGGATCTCACAAATAAACTGAACTTTTGAAAAGATATTACTAGTCCCATTCTATTCATCAGAGAGAGGAGCAGTTTTTTAAACAGCTGATCTGCAAAGAATAATGCCATTAACAAATATTTTCTTAATAAAAGCTCAATTAAGCAAAGACTTCTCAAAGCATACATTCCCTAACAAATCCTACTAAATAGTTCTAATATTTAAATTAAGGATTTTATTACTATAAGCAGATTCTACAGGTGAAACATATAATTAATTTATCCATTTATTCCACCCCATTTGGGCTCAACAAGGTACTTTATAAAATGGACATAGGTGCACAGAGATTTGCTCTTCTTGTAATACTTACTTTATGCATAGCAGTTACCATGTAAAACATTTATCTTCTGAAATGAGAGGGCATGGGGTTTATTTGTGAAATTAAGAGCCTTGCTGGAGCTTTTTTTCATATAATATTGTCTCCTTCTGTGGTGGTAATGGGTTAGTATGTTCGCATAAGGTATTGATCAATACACAAGGGTGAGCCCAAACCTGAGCTGTTGCTTGTGTTGTGCTGGATGAAACAGATTCCAGCTAAGCTTCAGTTATGATCCCTTTCTCCCTTCAAAGAGCTATACAGCAGCAGAGTTTATCACAAGCTTGGAAAAAAACCCTAGATTTTACTGGCATATGAAACCTGGGAATCAATGGGTCCTAGATTCAGTGCCCTGCATATGTGTGTGCAGCTCTGCTTTTTAGGGACAATAGGCTGCAATGTTTTAAATAATATAAGTAATTCAAGGTATGTTTCTTATTTGTAGTTACTGGGCTGTCTCTTAACTGAGAAGAGCTATTCTTCAGACAAAGTCCTGCAGAACAAAAGATTGAAGTCAAAATGCCATTCAATGGCATCTAAAATAACTGATCAATGCTTTTTCTATTCCTGTCTCTCTGACAGGTATAGTATTAAACATTCTCTAGTTGACACTGGCTACAGGAATTTCAGAAATGTAATAAAACCATAGTTTTGCAGTGAAATTACCCATGGTATGAGCTGAGTTTTGAAAAATTATGGATTACCCTGCTGTACGGAAAAGCTCCAAAAGATTTACTTTGTGGATTTTCAAATGCACAAAATATTTTTTGTTACTACCCTTTCTGCTCCGGTGTATTTTTCTAAAAATCAGTCAATTTAAAATTCGTTCAGGATGATACAAAATGCATTAGCTTCTGTATACTAGTGATTATGCATTTAAAATACAAATACACATTTCTAAGTGAGCTTCAGAATACATTGCTGTTCTTTAGCTGATATCAATTTAACCTACCAAATTACAAAAATTAATTTTTTTACTGTCTTTTTTCTGGCAGAGGAATATCTGAACATCTCCATGACAAATACATAGAGGAAAATAATATGCTACTGATTTCTTTCATTGCTTACCCTATTGTGAACATCTAGTTATCACCAGATTTCTTATGTGACTGCACAGAGAGTGCCAAGTGTAGATACCTATATGTATTTTAGGAAAAGCAGTGTCACAGACTCTGATAAGTTCATATTTATAAATTTAAAATGATTGGATACAAGGAGAATTAGTATTTTAAAGAGTTTGTGGGTTGCTTAAGGAATTTTTGTGTGCAAACATTGCCCAGTAAAGGGAGTAAAAAAATATGTGCTTTCCAACTAAATGTACCCAATAAACCCTAAATGACGCAAAACACATCTGGCTTCAGGTTTTGCAATGCACTCCATAAATGAATTTTGATTAGTCACAGGTTTGCAAATCCACAAAGCAAAGTTGTGTGCAGTGTCTCTGAATATGGAATCTACTCGTGGTATTCTGCCAGAGACCCTGCATCCACCTTTATGAACACTTATGTGACTGTATCTGAACTTCACTTTGATTTTTGTCTTGCTCAACATAAAGCACAAATCACAATTCAAAGCTAAAGATTCGGTATAGATAGAAGCAGGAGAAGATGACGATTTAAACAAATAATGGCTCCACAGTAAAATTTACATAGGACTACTCTTTTGTTTTTATTTGCCCTTCAATACATGAACGATTTGTATTTTGAAATTCACTGGAATGAGGATTTAAAGCATGAGGCTTTAAAAACAGTATCATGCATCCAAAAGCTGCTCAGATCTGTATCACTCTAGCTAGCATTTTCATTTAATTTTTCATAAGGAAATAATCTCAATCCATTATTTTGCTACTGGTCTGAGACTGTCAGAAGGTATTTTGGTCCATATCTGGAAGTAACGAGATGATCTCAGTAGAGAGTGATAGAAAATACTGTGTGGCAAGAGGGCAGCCATGAGAAAAGAGAAAGCAAGAAGACGAGGTGCTTGTAAGTAGGTCTTGCCATTACTAAGTGAGTGTCTAGTCATTCCCTTCCTGATGCTCAGTAAAGAAAGTAAACATTGTGCCCACCAGAGCCAGAACTTCAACATGACTTTCCTTTTGCTAGAAGAAAGAGAAGAAAAATTGCCCATAATGATTCGTGCACTTGAGTGCAACTGGAATAAGTAAGCAGAGGAACTTTCTGGCATACAGACTCCCAAAAGAAATAGAAATATGTAGGAAGTATGGGAAACAGAGGACGAAAATCACCCTTGGCTTCATCCTTTAGCTCATCTACTCTGATTTATCTCTCTGGATGATCTTGAAGGAATTATATGTGTAACCTGTTTTGTGATGTTGCAAACATGTCCCAGATGTCAGCCCTCAGTATCAGAGTAGGGAAGTCTGTTTATAGGGAAAGGCAATAGCTGCAATTTATGGTCTGACAAAGTCACTTTAATAACTGATTAGTGAGTTAGTGGGTTTCTGTTACTTTGCTTCTACTAACCACTTTTCTGCCATCAATTGAGATGTCTCATTTTACAACTTCAAGGATGCTCAGAACAATGCTAGAAGGCAAATGGACTAAGAACAGCCAATAGAGCTGGATTTTAATGTAAACAAAACAAGTACAAATACAGCTACTCTATATCCCAGCTAGAAATTTACCTTTCAAAATATGAAAATCCCCACTAAACTATGCTTTTGTTTCTACTATTTGGGCACATCAAAAAGTTCTTTTTATAAAAGTCAGTTCCTCTCACAAGTGGAATATATCTGTCAGAGAAGTTTAGTCAAACCAGACACTTCCACAGGCTCTGACTGCACTAGTCAGTAAAATAGCAAGGAGCAGCAGATTTTGGGCTCCTGTCTTTGCCTTTTCCAAAGCTGCAGAAACAATCAAATGAGGAGACCCAGTCATAACATGTCTAGGGAGGCTGCAATTATTTTACGCAGCTTTGTTGCATACCTGAGGCCATAAATTCGTCTCTACCTGGAATACTCTTATGCCACAGGTTTTAAGTGGCAAGGAAGGGAGTTTGAGTGGGAAAACAAGGGCAGGACTCAGACCTGAAACAATGAACATGATAGGGTTAAAGAGACAACAGGAGAGCAAAAACGAGGGGCAGGACCCTTCATGTAGGATGCCTGTCCTGCATAGATATGCAAGGGAGTGTAAATGTGGCAGCTACACAATGACTGGTTTGTCAAGGTCAACATAAGAGGTGGGAAACTCACCTGTGGCTCTGCAGAGCACACACAGAGAAGATCCAGCTGAGAGCTTAGCCTTCTGATCAAGATACAGTCACTGTGGTCACCTCTAGTGCCATTTGAGATTCACAGCCCCAGGTGTGACAGGTGTTGATCCTGTGCTGTGTCAGCAAGCATGGACCAGAAAGCCTGGATACCCCTGATGCAGGTGAACTGGGTTTCAAGGCAAGGGACTCAGAGCCCACAAGTCTCAGCAGAACTGCTCACCCCAGCAATGAAACAACTCTTCTTGAGAACTTTCTTAGACAACCTGGCTTTCTGACTGGGGAAACTGCATGGGCCTTATCACAAAGACTCTGTTTTGCTGTGTGGTAATTGCATCCAGGCTCATGCAAGGTGGGTGGGTATTCTGGAAAAAAATCCAGTCTCATCTCCCTGAGAGGGTAAGGAAAGAGAGACAGTCCGTGAGTAAAAGTGAAACAGACTGAGTCCCAGGACTTCCAAAAAGATGAGTAGATGTTAAACTATTTTTGTATACAAAGCCTGTCTAATGTAGCTTGTAAGGAAGCACAAGGGTAGATGAGATGGTGTGTGCATGTTGTGTCTAGACCCTTTGTCTTCTATTGCCCCAAACTAACTGCTGAGCAGGAGTGTTCTTGAAGGTACTTACCCACCTGCTGGCATGCATCACATGTTCCCAGATGCAAAATACAGCTGACTGCAGCACAGCTTGAACTATATGGTGATGAGTGCTGGTGATGACATGCAGGGACAAGGCAGACATCTTCATGGTTAAGAAATGACAAGTCCTCTTATGAGAATGAAAGGCTTAGAAGGTCTCTCTGATGTATGTATTTGGAGACCAGAAAACCTCAATGAGCCCTAATGCAATGCCATGATCCACCCACCAAAAAAACAAAGGATGTACCTCTAAAGATTGCAAAGGTCATCACTCTACCCTGATTAAACTGGAGAAAAGACTTTAATAACATGGTTATATAGAGACAAAGTGAATTCTGTTGTAATGTAGTCCTCAGAATGGAAGTATACTTGTGGTTCCAGTCATTCATTTTTGACAATAAAAACTTAAATTTCTGATCCCTGCTTTCTTCCTCTGGTTCACACACATGGGATGCCTGCAGCCACTCTGCATTCATAGGAAAGTTTGACTGGATCTCCAGAGAAGTGCCCAGAGGCTGAACTCTGGTCCTGGCAGAAAATTTTGTTATGAAAACCCAGAACTGGAAGTGAAGGAAACCCAGAACTGGAAATGAAGAAAACTCATGCTGCCAGCAGCATGCTGGCCTGTGAGCTTAAGCAGTCTGCTTAAGATTTCAAATAAATGTTTCAATACTGGAATAACTTCACTCCTCCTATGTCTCTTAGGAGTGGCGTGAGGAGAAATTGGATTGCAGAGATGCAGAATAGATAGAAATAACATGCAGACTCCTTTGCTCCACTGTCACAAACCCAAAGATAAGCCTGCTTTTGTTATGGTATCATGGAAGAAAGAAGCAATTAGCATTACTGCAGTTCATGGGCTGAACCATGTCCGCTGTCTCAACACTCATTTTCCTGAGATGAAAACTTTTCTGCGGCTGTGTTATTTATCCTGTCCAGACAGGCTGAGGAGAAGCCTTGTATAGCCATCTTATTCAGTGAAATAATGGAGAGCAATTTGAGGTTTTAGCTTTCTGTGAAGTATTTGTCACCTGTAGACAGGGAGATCTCTTATCTTGCCTGGGCAAACTACCTATAACTCTTGACTTTTCTGACTTAGCTCCTTCAAGCAGTCCACTTTGTGGAGAGCAGCAAATATGCCTTCAAAATTGTGGGATCTAGCATCAATACATTTCTCATGAATTCTCCACATTTCCCTACTTCACAGTAATTTTGCATCCATTTCAGATCCTTTGCATAGAGTAATCATCTCTTCAAAGGCTTAACACTGGTATTGAAAAGAAGGTGATGAAATATATCCTGAGAAGAACAAATAATAGAAAACTGTCTAGAACTGTGATCATGTCTGTTTGCAAGTCTCTGTTATTTCATTAACCCAGGTTCCCCAGACTCGCTATTATCTTTTCCCCATTTTACTGTGGATAAAAATATTTCCTGTAATGAAATATTTCCTCTAATTCAGCAACCAATATCTTGCTAGATAACAACTATTCAGCTACATAAAGTGATCCATATTCTTGGCCTGCAACTGTCTGTGTGAAATAAATGAAAACTAAAAAAATATATATTATGTTGTTTTTAAAGAAGCCTATGAGTATTTGCCAATTAGAAGGACAAAACTCAGTTTGAAACATGGGACAGACAAGACATTAATTAAAACTATTAGAAAAGAGTTATTAGCTTCCATACATATTTCTGATTGCTTGGTGGTATGATTTCTTGCAGTTGAAAGACATAAACATGGTAGACTGCATTCAGCAAAGTAATAATTTGGTTTTCCTTTTTCAGCAAAATTCTTAAGCAGTTAAATAATTTTAAGCCAAGTCTTACAGAAGTTAGTGACTGCTATATCCAAAGTTAATCACATGCTACCTTGGTTTGGGGAATGGCCCTAGTGAAATTCAAGGATAAGAGCAGATTTCATATGATAGCAGCAACCTAGATGACCATGGTAGTGGTGGTGAGAGTATAAAAGCATTTGCAGCTGTGTCATAGAAGCTCAAATCAATCCTCAAAGGGATTGTTTGTGATGTGTTGCAAACAGAAAGGTGACTAAAAACTTAGAAAAAAAAACAGAACTAAAGGCTGACCTTGCCTAACATCCTGTCTCCAGCAGTGTCCAATGCCAGATGTTAGAGGCACATTTCTCTTGAATACTTTCGTAATATCCAATGACAAGCAGTTCAGTAATTTCCTGGGCCTTCATAAGCAACAGACCCCACTAGATTTTTGTTTTCTGAATTTCTGCAATTCTTTCTTGAAACACTGCATACTTAACATTCACACTACCATGATGCCCCCACCATGGAGCACCCCAGCTTAATTGCACACTCAGTGCAGAGGTATTTTGTGTTTTGTTTTCTGCACTCCTCTGATTTTATGTCCTGATTCCTGCAACAGAGGAAACGGTGAATGCTCTTTCCCTGTTAATTTTTCCCATTGCACTGATTGCCTCATTAGGAACTACTAACAACAACCTCAATAGTCTTTTCGATAGAGCTTCAGTCTGTTTAATTGTTCTTGAACAAAAGCAGTTGATAACTCTTGTTGCTTTTCTCTTTACCTTTTCCATTTCTTTTATATCCTTAAGAGACTACACTGTATGCAAGTTATGAGAGAATAAAGGTTATTTTCTTTAAAGGCATTTTCTACTGTGCTATTTTCAGTTTATCAAATAATTCCAAGCACTCAAAGTGCCATTTTGACCAATACAGAACAGCGGATGATTTTTTCTTTTTTCCTGTGAAAACCAGGGTCCTATTAACATATAGAAACAGCCCCAGCAGGGATTCTCATAGTGTAAGTAAAGGTGAAACTTCTTTCTCTGACATGCACCAGTTTACAGCTATCTACACTGAATTTCGTCTGCCATTTCTTGTGTTATGTCTTAGTGGTGTGAGGCTTCTATGTAGTTCTTTTTAATCAGGTTTTATCTTTACCTCCTAAATAACTTAGATATAATTAGCTGAGTCTAATATCTTTTACTCCTCTTTCTGAATCTGAAATCCTTGTGACCAACCTGATGACCACCTATCACTCTGAAAAGTGATGATTAGTTCCTGCTATCTAATTTTATCCTTTGTTTTAGTCTATACAAGGCTTATCCTTCATGTCCTAAGGCTGATGAGATTGGTGAAGAACCTCTGTTGAGGAACAATGCCGCTGCCTGATGCAAGAAAAGAGCTGTGCATCCTCCTAGGCTCACTGCCAGGAAGCAATAGCAGTACCTGAAAATCCCCTTGTCAGTAACTCAGGTTTGGCCCCAGTTATTAGGACCCCATTAACACTCTCATGGACATAGCAGTTTTGTACCTCTTCGTTCAGCACAATGATAGAAGAGATGTCTGTGCTCTCTGATGCTGATAATAAACATTCCTTTCTTCTTAGATAGAGTAGGACATGCAGCAAATGCAGTAGGTGTAGCCAGGCACACTCCTCATCCTGCAACATTTCCCACTCTGAGCTTTTCTTAACTTATTATAGACCTCTCAGCCCTCCTTTTATCTGCTAGCCAAACCTGCGAGGTACTTCTATCATCCATACTCCCCTTCCACCTTTAACCTCTTGCAATTGTAAATGTATGTTAACATGACACACAGTGTAGCTCCTGTTCCAAGTGCTTGGCATAGTGGCAGGACAGTTGTTCCCTCTCTGTGGGCTGTGTGAGTGCTCAAACAATTTTTTACCCACAGGGAAATTGCTTGAGGCAAATTTAACATATTTGGACAAGTGTTAACTGGAATAACTGTGTCATCCTTCTGTTGGTTCATGGGATAGTGGTTAGGGCAGAAAAAGTATGGGCACACTTTGTTGTAGAGAACCCAGGTTCTTTATTTTCAACAGAAAAAAGTGTAAAAACAGGGTTACGAAGACATATTAACTCGTTCTTGAGGATATTTATGTGTCTTGGAACTTTTTTAACTACTTGACTGAAAAGCTTTAAGCCATAGCAGGGCACACAATGCTTGGCCTGAAAATTATGCCCTCAGGTGACTGTTTTCTTTCTTCCTTGTGTAACATCAGAAACTACCATTGCTACAGATAAGTATCTTATGCCATGAGAAAACCAAAAGTAAGCATTTTATACATTTTTAGCCTGGCTTTTCAGAGGATATTGACAATTACAACAAAGCTTGAAATAAAATGAGGGCAAACTGTATGGGAGATGGGAATTAGGCATCTTTTCTGACACCCAATTCCAGTTTGAAATAAAATTGCAATGTCTTGCCAGAGGTCAGAAAGCAAAGTTGGAAGAAGCTCAGTGGAAATGACTTAGACTTACATTTGGCAATCATAGCCATACTAATACTGTCTGGACCATTATAGTACCTAACCAAAAAAAAAATTTCTGAAAGTCTTGTTGAAAAGAGTAGATGCATCTCCAATTGTCATATTTTCTCTCCTTTTTTTGGCCCACATATTTATTAGCCTGTTGCAAATTATTTGAAGTCATACTTTGAGGGACAAGCACATTGCCAGTAAAATAATTCACTCACATAGCAGAAAATAAGAATAAAATAAGTATTTCCTTTGTGTGGAAGCATCATTCATTTGCAGAAGTAAGAGAAAATTTCATGCTGCTTTCTTCCAGAATAGCTTCTGCTTGTGTGACTGATGGAGAGGCCCTCCACTCCTTAGGTCATTGTCCTCTCTTTTAGTGTTTCTATTTGCTACAAGTTGCCTCACAACAGAGTGAGAGAGAAAAGAAGATATAGCTCTGCACTAGCTCTTCAGGTGACCAGTTACGAAAGTCTCCCCTTTGCATTTTGGCTGACTATTCAGGAAAACTTCTCCCTCTGAAAATATAAAGCATCTTGGGACCAGCACATCCTTAAAAAGAGATTCTGCTTTTCCTCTGACATATGGTTGCAAAAAGGTCTGCATTTGGTTATTTTTTTAAATACAACATGACCTGTCCTGGTAGGTCCCAGCTCAAAACCAGCATTTCCTCTCCACCTCATCCAAATTAGCTGTAATGAAGCAACTGTTCAGACTAAGACACAACAACATGACACCTGTAAAAATACAAGATAGTAAATATCATGATGTCATCATAAATATGCCTTAATTAAATAAAATTTAAAAAATTGCAGTGTCTTTATTTCACGCTATGTATCACCCAAAAGGCAATCCTGAAAGTGCAGGTGTTGAGGCAGTAAGACACTCAGTACCATGCACTGGCGAAAGCCTGAAGGGCTGAGTTTTGTTATTGCTATACCATTGCATGGTATCTGAAGTCCACGTTGCCCTTAAGTTCAGTGCACTTTGGATGCAGTCCCAAATGCACAGCCTAGAACAAATGCACAACCTAGAACATCATCTTGAATATATGCTACATTCCCCCTCTGAAATGGCTGCAGGCAGCTCTTAGGCCAAGACAGTCATGACTCCAGAGCTGTGTCATTTTCTTTCAGCTTTTGAACAAGGGACTCCAAACCCCAAATCCAATCTTTGTTTAGTCTGTAGGCTTTATCTTGCCCTGTGAAATTCACCTGGAGACCTGGAAATTAAGTTTTCTCCTCCTCTGCCTCTCAGACCAAAGCTCCAAGCCCAGGGTGTTCAGGGCCAGGATTTTAAAGGGCAAGAGCTGTGTTTGTGCACACAGTGTTTGAATGCACACTTGTTGCATGGTTAATCCTCCTCACGTGTGGG
>JAWWEW010000088.1:34635239-34664409 GCA_035583185.1 Anabacerthia variegaticeps
GACTCCCACCTGAAACTCTGCTTCTCTCTGGCCAAGCTGCTGTCACTGCATTTTATTCCTTCTAAAGCAGTGTTCTCAAAGTAGTGTAAGTGATTTAGGTGCGTGGCTGTCTTTGGAATTTTGCTGTAAACAATATGTTGAATTACTTCAAAAGGCCATGAAATTCCCTGTCAAGAAACAGTAGCTGTGAGAACACCACGCTGAATGTTTCATATACTCTAGCACTAGCAACAATACAGACCTACTGTCAGTTTTCTGTTGGCAGGGAATGAGTATAATGTAGGTCAAGACTTGAAGATTTGGCAACATATAGATGTGAACAATGGAGAAAAAACCATGAAACATTGAATGATACGTTTTTCAAGGTCTTGATTGTTCTGTCTGCAAGGAGAGTTCTGTTGTTCTGTAGCATGCGCTGTAAAGATGTGTTATATTAACTGCTCAACTTTAGATTCTATTTGATCTTTCAGCGCGTAGGAAGTTTATTTGTTAGACTCATTTCTTCTTCCTGTATCAGGTTTTCATTTAAAAGTTCCGAAAGCTCCTATCTGTCTTTTCCTTATTTAGAGCTTTTTATTGCTTGAGTCATGCCTGTTTTCATTTATTTTCCAAGATGTACATGAAGTGGACAGAAAACCAGAGGATCTTCCTAAATTAGGCACAGTAAATAGAATTGCAGACCTGAATATGATACAAGGCAAAGTTAAAGACCTTAAAAAAACCCCATCTGTATCACACAGCCACTGATTCAAATCTTAGCCAGGAAATGCACAGGATCTGGTAGAATTTTTCCTTGTGGCTCCAGAGCAAACCCTCACGCTCAATCTAAAGTTGTACCAGATAAGTTAAGGGTATGTGTGCAGTTTTCCTCATGTCCTAAATTAAAGCCAAGGAATGTGAACTACAGGGACCAGAAAAAGAGCTGTAAATGTACCTCTTATGGATAAAGTTCTGCTCACAGCACCATAGGGTGACACTTCTAAACCACTGACATCCAAACTCTCTGCACTTCTGGGTCCATGCTGAGAAAAGATCTGGGTCCGTAGCAGCCATCTATCTTGTGGTCAAGTTTCCCTAGCTGGGACCTGATTTTTAAGACATGCCACCAAGAACATCTGCCAGGATGCTGGGGGCAGTGGCCTGTATGCTCCTCATTTAAATGGAGTTTTTATAATGAAACTCTAATTTATGTATAAAACAACAGTATTTCTTTGCATTCCTGAAGTTCAGCCACCTCAGCTAAAGTTAATATGAGCCACTGTTAACCTACACTTCTGTTGGCATTTTAGAGAGGGAAAGAAAATAGGCTTTGACCCTCCTTGCTTCTATATGGGTCGGTTCTAATAATTTGTGCCCAGGATTTTAAATAGGTGTACGAAGAGAATGATTGCACCTCCTTGTGCAGGTAAAGCAGTACAAAATATCACATCTACTTTCTAGGATTTTTTACTTAAATAAAATTCTGAAGCAGTTGAGTAAAAGTTTACTCCTATGATGTATGAATGGTGCTGTCAAAGGCCTGTGAAGGATTATAGCATTTATTTTTTAATCTGTACAACTGTCATTGGTATGTGGCCACAATAATGAAAAAAAAGTCCCCATGCAAAGTAACAACTGAAACACAAGCTTTTCTATCTTGTATAAAAAATCTCAGTGATTGCAGTTCAGTCAGTGACTTAAATGGAGAGTGCAATTCTCTGTTTGGTGTTCTATGGGAAACAGACTGCACTGCCAAAACCTTTGACACATAATTTGGTGCAGTTGACCAGTCTGCTGCAGTGAGAAGAGACTGGAGCAGCCCGGAGACCAGATTGACTCACAGTGACAGGGAAAACAATTGCTCTTTTGAGAAAAGTTTGGTGTTTGCCTGGCAGCCTGTTCATACTGTCAGAGTCCTATTATTATTACTCAGGAAATAATACTTTACCAAGTTTAAGGGAATACATGTTAGGAACTTCTGGTTTTATCCATGGCAGAGATTCCTTGCAACACTAGGTACTAGGTAAAGGGGTACTTCTTAGCCACACTCTTCATCAATACAGCATCCTCAGGCAACTACCATGTTTTTAATTTAGCCTCTTCAAATTGTTGTGTAGCATTACTCACTGCTTTCCCAATGCAGTCTGTATATCTTGGCTTGGAGTTCATCTATCTCACCACAAGAATGAAGAGTTAAGATCTGCCACCACTCACGGTGGTGTAAATGCTGAGAAAGTACTCGAGGCCAGTGTAGTCATACCGGATTTATGTAGATGTAAGTGACAGCAGAATTATTGTCTGTTTAATACCAGCAAAATTCTACCTTGTTTTATGATTCAGTCTCTAGTTCTCAATCCTTTGCATTGGACAAGTTAAAACAGTATTTGACACATTCTTAAACAGCAGGGTATAATTTATTACAATTCAATTACAAAAGCGTCACAAGGGAAAGGAATCAATTGGTTAGACTGGGAGGGCATAAAGAGCCACTGGTAAGGTACACAAAGCCAAAAAGGAAAAGGAAAAAACCTCCGAGGGTCAAATACAGGAAGATCTTGCCTCTTCATGAAACTTATCTTTTTTCTTCAGTTGACAAATGTTCATAAATTTGTGAGTGCTGAAGGAGCACTTGCCTCTCTCCAGGTTTTGGGATGGATGCAGTATGTGCTGACTGTCTAAGTCTGCCTGAAGGTAGAACAGGCCTAGACTGTTTTTGGAGGGGTATATTGACACTGATTTATGTCTGGTATGACAGACATGACAGAGAAGGCAGACTTCTTGTCAAAAGGAAGCTCCTATGGAACAGCATGTTCTGTGTAACCCTCTCCTACAAGAGAGCTTGAGGATACAGTGTGTGCAATCAAAACAGAGCTGCAGGCAACACGTGTAATCAGTGAAGGCATGTTGAGTACGGGCCAATCTCAGAAAGCTGTAGGTAGTATTTTCTCTGCATATAAATGAGGTCTGCCAGTGATAACTTGTGTCTTGAACAAATTTCCTGTTCAGGATTGTATGCTCATAAATTGTTCAGAAATAATAAATTGTTCCTGGAATAGCACCTTCTTCTCATGAAGAACTGCTTAAAATTATGGTTGTGAGAATTTAAAAATTCTCAAAATCTCTTCACATGGTTTGTGCTTCTCTGTCACAATGAGAACATGAGTTCACCATGGAAGACTTTCTGGAGCCAATGTAAATTGTCCTAAATGTGCTAAAAGCAATATGACTGTTCATGTCACACACCAGTGGAGTATTACTTGTGTCTCTCAAGAAAAACAGAGCTTCTCAGTTTGCTGCTGCAGCTAACACATTAGCCTGGAAATGAAGAATCATCTCATCGTGTGTGTCACCTCATCCAGGCACACCTTAAAAAGGCGATGGAAGAAAAGATTCTGAGGTGCATCAGAAAGCCTCTACTTTAACACACACTGTAAATTATTTTTCATATCCTTTGCATCTCCTTGTTTTTCTCTTACTCATGTGAATCTGCATGGTATTCCAAACACCAAAACGTTCTGCAACTCTAAGTAAAAGAGACGAATTTTTCAGCTTAATGGTATGAGACCATTGCTCAGTTGGCTGTGATGGAGTTTTCAAGAAAGATCTTGCAAAAACATGTCAACAGGACAGCCTCTTCCCTGCGGAGTCAAATTTGAAATTTTTTGGCTTGCTGATGTGACAGAAAACCTTCATAATAAAGCTTGTGCTTGGTTTGTATTTCATACTGTAGTATTGGAAAGAAGTATAACACAAAGCAGAAAAGACCAACATTCAAAGGAAATGTGGTGCAGTCAGATTACTCAAGAAAAGAAAGAGAACATCAGCAGAACTTATGATCATCTTCTTATTGAGACAGAACTCAAGATAACTTTCAAGTAATATCTTTCATTATCCTAACTGTGAAACACCTCTACGTTCTTTAAAATATCTTTTTGGGAGTAACCGAAAAGTGAAAGTGTTTTTTTTTAAGCTGGTTTCTTGTGAGTGTCTTGTGATAGTCAAACAATCACATGCTTTGAGTGAATCTGCATAAATACACATTAAGAAAATACATGAATGAGCAAAGGAAGGTAGACTTTATTAGTGCCCTGAGCTGAGGAAACTTTCAGACTTCTTCTTGGAAACTCACTTTCAGAGTACCAAATCAGAAGATAGCCCACTGTGGTATTTATTTTCTTTTTATGCTAGAATCAAAACTGGAAGAAAGGGCTAATTTTAGTTAGATTAAGCTGCATGATTCAACCAAAAGCCCCCAAATATTAAGTATTCCTTCGTTCTGCCAGGGTTATCTTCTAACTTGCATTTCTATTGTGTGGTACACCAGAAAACAATCAACACCTGAATCCCCTCCTTAGGGGCCTTCTTGTCATCTCCCATACATCAGCTATGTCAGTTGAAATGCATAGGTGGGATAACAGCAAAAGATGCTTCAACAGAGTCTGCTATATGAGACAAAATTAATATTATGTTCATGGCCTAAATCTGAATTCTGTGGCATCTCTACCCTTAACATAATTTATTTGTTCCTAGTCAATATAAGATAATGTAAACTACTTCGGAAATTCTAGCAGCAAACACACCAATTCCTAGTCCAGTTCTGCTTCTCTCAAAAAACTGAAAAAATTATAAAACAACAAAATCATGGGGTCAAGATAGAAAAGCAACATACAGATGTGACAAACCAAAGATGATAAGGCAAAGTTTAGGGGATGTGACAGTGCCCATCCCTTTCACATTAGGTACAAAGAATATAAGGTTTGGTTTTCTGTCCCACAAAATTGCCAAAGGGAAAAGACTTCTTCAGTATGCCCCATAATTTGTCAATGTGGTATTTTCCCAAATTTCTTTGCAGAAAGTGCTACAAGTCATAGAATCTCTTGCAGTGAATCAAAATGCATAAAAGGCAAATGTTCTCCAAGACAGACATTCATACTTCTCCTTAGTAATAATTACATCATTAGAAACAATTAAATATTGATGAAGCATTATTTGATTGGCAGAGAAAGAATCTCTGTTAAGAGATCTAATGACATAGCAGTATTGGCTGGTATAATTCAAAGAACCATTTTTCCAAATGTTTCTACACTTACTTGTTCTGAAACTTAGTGCTGTGTATGTAGGACCACTTGTAAAAATTCTCTAATTTATATTCAAACTAACAAGAAAATTCTGTAATCAGTTGAAGAATGAAAGAAGTGCCTTTAGACAGTGATGAGATAGTTTGATTTTTAATACCTTACCTAAGAGAAATTAATTTCACACTTTCCTATATGAAGTTTAGAAGACATTTTTTGTGTATCCATTGTTACATCAATAATCAAGCATGATAATAAAAGCATAATGTGGATATTGATTTTACTTCATCTCATTTTGGCAAGATAAGGTGATGGTCTTTCCTATTGTGTCTTCTTTAATCCCCACTACATCACCCTGAAGTCATGTTTTCCTTATCCTGTTCCTCCTTATGTTCCTCATGATTTTTAGAAGAGGCTTTCACTGACAAAATTTCTGGGGAAATTACTCAGGCGTGACTCCTACCTTTGGTTGGCAGTTTGCCCTTTTACATTTTGTGAAGCTCATGGCAAGAAGTAGTGACACCAACACCAGAAATGCCAGCTCATCTCCCCATTTTTCTCCTTAGGCCTCCCTGTGCTTTTGCCAGAACCTTACTCATTAATGATCCATTTGATAGGCAGTCCTAAAGACAGAATACCATGGAATTGCCACATATCTGATTGGCAGTCTTGCTCACTTGTATAAGGAGATCTTTAACAGTGAGTCTTTCCGTTCCAAGGCAGTCACTTCTTACCCTTAAAAACGTGACCATATAAGCCAGATATAGATCACAGTATTTTACCAAATAAATGCAATAAAATTAATGAAGCTACTAGTCTGCTGAAGATTTCTTGGTGAGAAAGAGGATTGCACTTCTTTCAACCTAACTTCCCATGAAAGTTCTTGCTATGGCAATGTACTCACTACCACCTAGTCCACTCCTCCATCTCAGAGAGCAGCCAATTACCATTGCCCAAGAAAGTAGGGATTAGGCAAGTACCCGCAGTTCAGGGTGTTGCAGTTCAGTTCTGAATATGGTGGTTTTGCTTAAAACGAGACATAAAATTAGGACCCAGTAAGGACAACATACTCTGTACCTGCTGGCAGTGCCCTTGTACTTCCACAGAATGGAGCTGATTCACTGGGACTTCAGCTGCAAAAGGGAAGATTATTCTGTGCAACTACCACATCAGTTTATCCATATTGCTTTCTGGGGAGAAAAAAACCCAGAGTAGTGCCCATATTTCAATGCCAGTTTAGATGTTGACAGTGTAATTGTTCTTGAAAGATTGAAAGTATATCCTTAGATACAACAATGTCAAACAAAGCACAAATCCTTTGATACTCAGTGAATACATAGGGCCAAATATACTTTTCAGCCAGGTTTTTTTCAAATTTGCTGTCTTCAGTAAGCCTACACAAGTATGACTGGAAAGAAAATTGGATCTCAAATGCTGGTCTGCAATAAAGCTCTAGTGAATGTTCACTTATGTCGAAAATGCCTATGTTGGTTTATTCTTTTCTCCAGCATATCTGGTTGTAGAAATATTTTACCTATTGATTATTTTACAGGTGAAGCATCCATGTAATTCTTTTTCAAAACCCTGGGTAATACTGGGAAACCAAAAGTTCAAGATGAAACTTTACAGGAAAATACCAACATTAGTATCCTTCTTCTTTGCTCAGAAATTGTGTTAACATCAGTACTATCTCCATCTACAAAATGATGCGAGTTGATAGATCAAGGAATATGCCAGATGATGACAAATAATAGAAAGTTGGAAGAAGCACACTGCAGTTTATTTTTATTTTTGTTCTGTCTGATCTCTGAAATGTTTTGGAGCATATCTGAAATGATTAAGATGGACAGTGCACATCCTGTTTCCTAAAAAGATTTTAACATTTGTGGGGGTTGTTATTTCATCTTGACAGACTACTACCTGTGTCACAGGTCTGATAGAGTTGTGTCAGTTACTTATACAGGCTGAATCAGTATTTCTGTTGGTGGTAGTCATCTGCTTCACTAATTTTTCCACAACCAAACTTGCTTAAAAGACAATAGAGTGAATGAACTTCTAGTGGTGTTTTATTGTACATTCTGTCAGAGACAAAAAGGGATGAATGGGAGAAATTGCTAACACTGCATACTTTCAGGCAATGAATAAATGAGTCAATTAACTAGTTGTGCCTGGAGTCATTTCTATAGAAGGTTTAGTTGCCAAGGTTTATAGCAATCATAGAATGGAGGGAACAAAACCAAGAAAAATTATCACGTTGTAACTCAAGAAAGCCAGAGCTCAGCTGTCAAATACATATATTTACAAATACATTTGGAGCTCTTTTCCAGTTTGAAACATGTTTGTTAGACAAAATATGCATCTTGAACAACGTCAAGACTAATTTCTCATTAAATTTTGTTTCTGACATTGAGGCTTTCTGGGCTGACTATTACCAGCCAGTATGAGCAGTCAGTAATACTGAGTTCTCTTGTCCTGAATTGCAATGGGACTGGATAATTGCTGTGGATTTTCTCCATTGGGAATGTCTCTGTGCCATTAGCTGATGTGCCATTTTCTGTGGTGTATGCAGAATATTGAGACAGATAGACATCCTTAGGGAGCTGTTACCATTTAGGTTCATCTTAATCCCCTAGGTGCAATCTCAAGGACAGTGAGAGAGAATGTTACTTGGCTGATTTTGCCCTCACTCTGTCTGCCATCCAAAGCAAAACTGAGGATCAGCACTGTTTCGGTCTCAGAGAGAAATGTATGCTGAAGATTTGTGTTGAGAAGCATATTGAAACACCCATGACAGAATCATAAAGAATAAAGAAATTTATTACACTAATTCACCGTAATTACAGTGTTTTAACCATGAAGTGTGATAAAAACGTCTACTCGTAACTGCTGAGAAATGCTGCATCAAGGCATGTTTGTGCCTTCAGGGAAAGAAGTTAAGAAATTTTCTTCTTTATTCCTAGTTTTCCTCATCTAGGCGTAATGCCTCCTCATAACTGGACCTAAGAAAGAATATACTGGAATTTTGTCTATACCTTAAACCCACAGATCTGTAGGTCAAAGCCAAAATGTACCAAATACAGGCTAGCCTAGTATGAGCTCCTATGAAACAGTTGCCAGAGAAGAGCACCCAGGACCTATAGGCTATGTTTTCCTACCTTCCTTTCAGAACAGCCAATAAAGCGACTTCACACTGCTGTAAGCTCATCACTGTGAAAATGATGTGGAAGAGCTGTTACAATTCAAATCTACCAGAAATCAAATATATACATATTTTTATTTTTTTCTTAATAAGGAAAGAATGCCCTCCCACCTTACAAGGGAATGAGAATACGGCAATTTCCCTATTGACAATGAGGTTAATAAAAGGCATCCTGTTGCATTTCTGCTTAAATCCTAGTGACATTGTCAAAGAAGAAGCTCTGCCTCCCAGGTATTTGGTACCTCTCTACTTTGGGGGTTAAAGTACAGAGGTGCCATCTCAGTTTGTGATTCCCCCGACTGACAAGTGTAAAGTCAGACCAGCACATTCAGTCGGTACCTCACAGAAGAAAGCAGGACTTCAACAAACGTTTAGTGGCTGAAGATTGTGACTTTGCAACAAAGGCTTATGTCAATTCAGAAATCGATTAATCAATGTTTCTACAGCTCAGCTTCTCTCACAAACTATAGATCTCCCACATTTATCCCTCATTTGCTTAACTTTGGCCATCCTTGACTGCAGTTGTATACTCCTCTTCTTCCTTCACGATTTGTTTCCAAGCTAGCAGAAAAGCCTCATTCTTCATTTTTGCCCATGACAGTTTCTACTTGAGTTGCTGCTGCCCCAAATGTTTCTCCTGTTTGTAACTGCAGCTTTGATTTAGCAGTAGTGATAAGCCACAGGCTTTATGCTTTGATAGATCTCATACTGGTTGGGTTGTAATGTTAAGGATTTGGGTAAGTCTCCAGCCAGCCCCTCAGACTGCAATTAATTTGAGTGCTAAGAAGGATTGTGAAGAGTTCTGTGGCTGTTTCAGACCCAGTAGGCTCTGTAGCAAGAAGGACCTTTGGGGATTTAGCAAGGAATCTAGAGTAGTTCAGAGTTTCCTAGTTAATAAAATCTAAAACAAAATATTGGTTATCATCATTATAATTATATAGTTACACAAGTTAACTGAATCTGATTAGAAACAGCCCTATGAAGAAACCGCATGTTTTACTTCTTTTTAAATGGTTACAGTGCAACAACTTCTCACAGCTTCTATCTGGGGAGGAGAAAAAAAAATAGCTAAAACCAAAGAAAAACACTGATTCAGACTTTCAACTTGCTCCTCCATGTGATGTGGGGAAGCAGCGAATAGAGAGAAAAGGGTCTTGCTTTCCCCCTTTTCCTCATTTATTAGATTTTAATATTTCTAGCTACAAGAAGGACTAAATAAAAACCAGGCACATATTATCTGTGGTTTTTAACATTAGATCAGCTGAAAACTGTCCTCCTTTACTAGGAAGTGCCTGTATTTGCCAACAATTCTTTGTGTCTGACTCATTTCCTTATTACTTCTCTCCCCTTCTCTGTTTTCCCTTAAGGGGTTGACTTTCACCCACCTCAAACAAAAATAATTTCTTTGGCATATGAAGGTCAAGGACAGATTTTCTAATGTCTGCCTGCTTGCATGCCTATCTCTCTGTCCCTCTCTCTCCTTCTATCTGTATACTTCTCTGTTCTTGTAGGCTTCTGGACCACATAAAACAGGTATTGCTCTGCATTAATGCACTTCTTTTCTTTTTTTACAGAAGACAAACCCAGATGTGCACCTTAAGATTTCCATATTTAGGGATATGACCAAGAAGCCTGCCTGTGGTCTCAAATCTGACTCAGCAGTCATAAAGTAACTTGAAGCAATGCATGTAACAGCAGGAAGGATTTATTTGGAGACCTTTCTCAGCTCCAAGTTGTGTATCAAAACAAAGAAAGAGTGGATTCAATGGGCTAGTCTCTCTCCACTCCAACAATACATCAGGACCAAGAGAAAGGCAACTTGTCCATTGTTCTTTATTTTGATGATATCCAAATCTTGGAGGATGCTCTCTATGCATTAAGTGGATACTGAAATGATTAAACACTGCCCTTTGACTTCCTTTTTATTTTTACACAGGAGGCAATTTTATAGCATATGATAGACAGAAGGTAAAGCACAGAAGAAAAACAGCTGCAACATGCATAGGGAATGCAAGCATGCTTTCAGCCTTGCGTTTTTATGATTTAACCAACAAGGGAGCAAAGGGTGGAACACAAAAATGGCAATGTTACTGCCAGCTAAAGAAATAGATGCCAAGGCAATTAGTCAATCCAGAACAAGGAAAAGCCAAGAGTAGTTCTTCTTAGGCAAGCAACAAACCTTTAACAACTTCAAATCCCATTGCTCACTAGTGACTTTTTGTTTCCACTCTGAGAGGACATTCTCTCTCTCTCCATTTATGTTTTCATTTACTAAATAATCTACTGCTGAATTACTAAGTAATCTGCAATTTTCAGACTATTTTTTTCTGGCACTGTGTGTTGTCTCAGAGATAAGTATTGTAGATAAATTGGTTGATCAGATGAGGATTGAAAGCAATACAGTTGTAGAGCAAAAGAGTGCCCAGAGAAGAACTCTGGAATTGCTATATCCTATAGAAGACCACTAGGCTAAGAGCACGTTTTATCTTTTAGAACCAGAGCTCAAATAGAAGGCAAACCTCAAACGTGAGCAGTTATTTTGGATATTCATCCTTAGATATTGTAATAGAGCCTGTCCTTCAGGGAACACTAGACCTTCTTCCTGAAGGTCACATGGCCTCTCAGCATCTCAAACTGGGAATAAAAAATGAAAACGTTAACCATCTTTAATTGCTTTTCTGAATTGAACTCCTGGTGTGCAGGATGGCAGCCTAAAGATGCATTTTTTTCTGAACTCTGGCCTTGCAAATGCTACTGTCAGTGCTGCTACGGACAGTAAAGGAACCACTTAAAATGTAAACTTTACAGAATTTATAGAAAGAGATAACAAAATTATAGACTGTGTGTCTTCTAACAGCAGTGTCAAATCTAAGTGTAATGCTTGTTCAATTTGGAATGATAAACATGACTACTTTCAAAACATACCTCCTGCCAGTACTAACCGTGCAGGGGTTTATTTATTACTCCTAGAGGGTTATTCACACCATCAAATTTGGACATCTCACTTAGGTATGATTCAGAGGATCAACACTACATTCCTTAAAGAGTCAACAGAGAGAGATGTAGGCACTTCCCAGGCACATGGTATTCTGTGTAATTAGGTCAGATGCCTAATGCTATATAAAGTATATGGTTTGTGTGCTTCCTGAAAGGGCCTTGCTGGTCTTGCTAATTCTATGATAGCTTCCCTGGATAGGATTTCCTTGGGGTGACAAATGTTTCCATTTCTTCTTTCCCTGCCACCTCAGTCTCAGCCCATCAAAACCCATGCTTTCATTTTTGCTTCTTACTGCTGTGACCATTCTGTACTTTTCTTCCTTCCCATGAAAATCATGAATATCTGTATGAGAATGAGGGTGGTGGAGAGAGTGGAAGTGGTTCAGATGGCAAAGTTAGGGACAGGCACAAGCATTAGGGGTGCAGACAACCATGCAGAGGTGTAATGAATGTTGTGAATACAAACAGCAGCTGCCCATGATACAGCCTTCAGTAGCCCTGACCAGCAGTCTTGGCTTTCCCTGTTCCCTGTTTTGCTGTACCTGTCAGCTCCTGAGGTGCTTTTTAAGTGCTCATAAACTCTGTAGGAAAGGTAGAGGAAGAAATATATAGTTATAACCTACTGTGTTCAATATATGAGCTGAATCAAATGTCTCTGTGTGGCACAAAAGCACACTACAGGCACAACCTTTCCATGCATTTCAAGCATTTTGATAACTGGTACCACAAACTATTCAGAAAACATTACCTCTTCCAGAGAAAGTTTAGACAAGAGCGGCAAACAGGAGTTTCAATGTCGAAAAAAAGAAACATCTCCACAGACCAACTGTGACTATTATTCTTCATACAGACTGAATAAATAAGGTGAAGAAGCAGACCATGAAATACCATAATTAAAATTACAGATGTTTGACTAGCCACAAATGCTAGGTCTGATACTCATAGCTGAAGCTGAGAGTACCTGAAAGTGTGCAAATATTTAGTTGTAAAGGCAGCAATAATAAAAGCATAAGCTATCTGGCTATTGGCGTAATTCCAGTTCTAAGAGGGCTGTTTTGTAGATTGCTATACCTTTAAAATTGTTAATATAAGTTCAGCAAAAGATATTGCCCCAGGTATGATCAATTTTAAATGCTGTATTTGCATTCACTACATTTTAAAATAACAGCCTGGATAAATTAGTCCCATTTGGACAATATCTGCTATTTCTCAGTTCCCTGGTCTCTGTTGTATCAGAAATGAATGTCAATAGAAGACTTTGAAGTAGCCTTAGTCTCCAGAAAAATCATTTTACCCCACTTTAAATAAGATACATGATAATAATGCTTTGGAAGTGTAATTTTAGATGGTAAAGGTTTAGAGAGTTTTCTTCTGACTATTGCACCGTGTGGTCTGGATATAAAGCTGGCTTTGGTTACCAGTAGCGTTAAATGGGAAAACAAAACTTCACAACTCAATGATGCTTGAAAATGGTTTAATCAACTCCACAATAACATTTTACAATTCAATTCCATACATTTTCTTAAGTTGATCTTGCTTTCATTAGGGCAGTGGTAAAGAAGCAGCACTGGAAGGAGTTTATGGGCACAGTGGGCCAAATAGCCTCACTCAGGGCAGGGCACGGCATATGTTACCATGAGGGGCAGCACTGCCCTAAGAGCACTGGAAGGTGATGGGGTCCTACAGCTTTTTAGTACTGGCACACTCCCAGTACATCATACTGGGACAACTGGAGTGCAGTGGTGGTGGTGGGAACTTCATGATCCTGGCAACACAAAGTTGATGGGAAATAGTTTGTGGAGGCCCAGAGGAGGCAGGTGAAGTGCCTGCTCCTGTCAAGTAGTTGTCTCACCATCAGTTTCTTAGTGTTTAAACATGACTAAATATCTCCACCGCCTGCACATCCTTTCCAGCATGTCAGGAGCAATCATAATTTGGCTTTTCCTCTGGAAAACAGTATTTTAGTAAAGGTTAGGTGCAGTAGACAAAAGCCTGGTGACTCATGCTGTGAATATCTCTTATGATATGAATATATGTTATGAATATGAAGAAATGGATACACGAGTTCCTTTCTTCTTGGTTTTCTCCTTCATGACTCAGCAAATACAACAGCAAGTACAGCAATTGTGGTAACAGCTCTGGGTTCTGCTTTCTTGTCTTGAACTGAAGAAAACTCAGTGAAAGTTCAGACAAGCACAGACCAGATGCCATTATCTGAATGCTGTGAAATCTTGCAACCTCATCTAAAACAAAGACTTCAGAGTAAATGAAATATAAGAAGGAAGGAGCTTTCCTCATCTTCAAGATCAGTCTTGAAGTCTTTTGCACTCTCTCACTGTGCAGAGCTGCTTGCTGTATCATCATCTTGGCAAAAGTTAAACATGAAACCAGGACATTTAGAGCAAAAGATAGTTGTGCTTTCACATCCACAGACACAGAGTTCATTCTTGAAAAGGACTTGGACACAGACCACATTGTGCAGAGAACAGAATGCCAGAGTGCCAGAAAAGGAAACAAAATTCACCAAGAAGTGATGGCAGAGTACTTTTGGTCATAGAGCTGATAATTCTAGATGATAGTCATTTTGGCTCTCCCTTCAAAGTCTCCAGCAACAGAAAATTGAAATCAAAACAGGAAAGACAAAGGGAGATGAAAGAGAGAAGTATTAATGATAGGTTGAAAAATGATACACATGAAACAATTTAATCCATGACTAAAGACAAAATGATTGCCAAGTAATATTTTAGTCAATCAGTATGTCTCCCTGCCTTTTACATTTACACAAATGCCAGTGATTAAAGTAACTCATTCCTACTTAGATGCAGTACATTTTCATATATACTTCAGAGGAGAAAGAGACAATTAATAACTCAAAGACATCTATTTCCTGAAGATTCAAATACTTTGTATGAATCTTAATTTCCAGTAAAAAAAACAAAGACACAAGAAAGAATCTGGACATTGTTTACAGAGGGAAATTTTGGATCATGTGCATGAAGGTTTCAAAGCCTTGAATATGTATATTGGCATATTTTAGAAATTAAATCAGACTTGCTAGCTGCAGAAAACTGATGAAAAGAACTCAAAAGAGCAAAATGACAAACAACTGTTGAAAGGGAGCAGAAGGCAGAAAGCAAGTGCCTATTAGAATCATAGAATCATACGATAGTTTGAGTTGGAAGGGACCTTAGAGATCATCTAGCTCCAACCACTCTGCCATGGGCAGGGATGCCACTCACTAGATTAGGTTGCTCAGGGCCTCATCCAGCCTGGCCTTGAACACTTCCAGAGGTGGGGCATCCTCAGTTTCTCTGGGCTTCACCACTCTTTTTTTGAGTAAAGAATTTCTTCCTACTATCTAATCTAAACATGCACTCTTTCTGTTTAAAACCATTTCCCCTTGTCATGTCACTATGTGCCCAGATAAAAGGTCCCTCTCCCTCCTTTTTATAAGCTCACTTAAGGTACTGGAAAGCTGGTCTAAGGTCTTTCCAGAGCCTTCCCTTGTCCAGGCTGAACAATCTCTCTCAGCCTGTCTTGTGAGATAGGAGAGTCTTTTCATTCTCTGATCATTCATCATAGTCCATAATAGTTTGTTAAATTGAATGAGTATTGATGTTTTGACTGAAACAATAATGCCTGGAGCAAGGGAACAATCAGGACCATTAAATAAAAGGCTTTGTTCTTGCTTTTTTTTTTTTCCCTGTATTTCATTTAATTACTGTTAGAGTTCTGGCAGCAACCTTGTGACCTAGAAAATGCTGGAAACCTCTGCTCTTCAGCAAGTGGAATGGCAGCTGTGACAAAAAGACTGGACTTCCTGTTGTTTCATTTCATCCACTGCAGAGGGGAAGAAGGTGCAGGCTTCAAGGTCAGTTGGTCTGAATGCTGGGCCCATGTATATTCTGGATCACAGCATGTGGCTCTTGGCATTCGCCTTTAGATGGGAGCCTACTGCAACATCAGAAACTCTGCATTACCCTCCAAGACACAAATCAGGACCTTCTGCAGGTCCTCTGAACCTTTTGTGAGCCTTGCAAGGATGTCTCAGGGGCTGAATGGTGTCTCAGGTGGAACCAGGTGCCTATATCTCACCTGTGCTGTCCTTGCTGTCTGGTGGTAGATATCACATTCAGGTGGAGAAAGAAAATAACTGGGCCTTACTTTTGTAGGCTAGATCTGTTTCATGCATGCTTTTCTTTTTTAAAGAAATACTGGAAATATTTTTTGACAGTATATATAACAAACATTTTGAAAAAGAGTAGTAAAATACTGAAGGAGATATGCTGTTCTTAATGTGTGGTAATACAGATGATTAAACATTAAAAATTCAGTGTATGAGATGATTTTTGAAGTGTTTTTGTGATTTCATTAAAATCACTTTAGAGCAAATCCAGGTCTGAATCTTGCATTGACTTTCTTCAAAGATAGTTTTAAAATAGGTCAAAAGCTACTTTAACTCATCAAGAAATTAATATTTTTTAGTAAATTCTAAGAAAATTCATTTTTACTTAAAAAGCATGTCTCATCTTTGAGCCTGATCCATTGAATTTTTCATGGACAATAGAAGGGATTGTTTTCTTCCCCTTCAGTACAAAGCTTGACACACCCATAGGTATGGTAGATCCATAATTTATGTCCTTAAGACTAGTGATTGTACGTTGGCAGTTGGACTCTTAGACAAACTTTGAGGTACAAAAGAGCATTTTTTTTTCATTCTTTATAATGTAGAGATGAAGTTAACACAACTCTGCCAGTAGCAAATACTTAAGCCTCTGTGTACTAATAGTGGGGAGGGAGGTAACACATATTTTGGCTTGTCAGATTGTTTCACTTTCTAAAAGCAGGAATTTGAAAAATGGAAAAATTTATTAATGGAAGTTAACTCTTCCACAATATGTACCAAAAGTCTCTTTAAATACAGACCTGAAACATTTTTCTTTAATCTTGTTAGGGGTTTTGCCTTCTTTTCTCTTTCCTTTCCTTCCTCTTCTTTCCTCTGAAAATTGCAGAATTATCACCTATTGTCATCTCCATGTATGTTCATACTTGTTTGAATGTGAGTCAAACATTAGTCTGTAATTTAATTGGAGGCTGTAAGGTTTATGTTGGGTTGAGTGCTAAGCAGCTGCATGTTGTGCCTGTAGCCTTGAAACAGAAATAAAAAAAGGGGGGGCAGCTTTTCAAGTGATTTTAAAGCTATATTTTTTTTTGTGAAATACAGAAAGTTAGTTCTCTTCACTACCCAAAGTTCCATGTTGTATGTGGGAAGACTTTGTCCACCTTGTTTTCTCTATGAATTGGTTAGGAAAAGTTCTAAATTTTCAACGCCTGAGAAGCTAATGTACTCTGCTTACATAAAGTCAGGAAACCAATGTGTTAAAGACACTTCCACAATTACAGTTGTTCATAGAGTCCAAAACATGCATTTGAAGCACTAGAAATATAATATTGATCACCATGCAAGTCTATTATCTTTCTTATCCTTTAATAGCACCAAAGAAAAGGGTCATATAGTAATGATTTAATTCATCTCAAAAATCCCAGTTATCTGTTTGCATTCTTTATTGTTACACTTGATAAACTATAAATGTATTATCCTATGTTTTACCATAAATACTGAAATGGTTTTCAACTGAATGGTATTTCAACTGAGTATACCTGCTCATGTCTCTGTGGCCAATACACAAATAGTCAGCAAAAAAATATTACATTTTAGGATCTCAGTTCCCCATTAATTCAGGCTACACAATGCCAAATCCTGCAGGATTTTTGCTTTGGCTTGTGTTTAGGATCTTAGCTGTAAAGAACAATAAGGTTCTTCTCCCAAAAGTGGGTGGGAGTGTTGTCCCTGTGTGGAGAAATGGAAGGACTCTCAGTCAAAATTCAGTGTCTTTCAATTGACTGCCATAAGGGTATAGCTACTGAAAAGGAGACCCCACTGCCACCTGGGATGCTGTCCCCATGGCCCTTTCAGTTCTTGGCAGGAGCACCCTCTGAAGAACCAAGAGTACTTCCACTCAAGACTTCAGAAAGATTTCCAAAATGGTGCTGATTAGTTTATCAGTATTTGGAAAGACTTATTAGAGGCTATTGTATTATACACTATTGTAGTACACCTGTGGCTGCTCCAAAACCACCATCAGCAGAGGTCATTGCCCAGATACATGCCCAGGCAAATGAAACAGCTTGGAAATTAATAGCAACAACTGGAAATGAACAGCCAAGAGCATGAAAAACAGCTACAACAGCAATGATCAATCCTGCTTGTAAGTGGTTCATGTTCCAAAAACTGGTGAAACCATGAAACACAAATAAACTATGGAAGTGCACGCTTACCCAAAATGTCCTGGTTTTCAAGTGGCAGGCACCCAACAGTAGATTTAAATAAATAAGTTTATACTTCCATGTATTAGCACAGCTATTTTATTACTTGGCAAAGTACTGAAACAATTGTGTTTGCTTATTTTGCTTTTACAATTATTTCCTAATTACAAACTATTACTGATGTATTTTAAGAACAATTTGCTTTGTCGCCGAATGCTAAAGGCAAGTAAAATACTTTGCTAAGAGAGAGTTGGAAATTGCTTTATTTCTTCTGTCTTGGGAATTACAAATGGTTCAGTGTTCTTCGTGCTTAATTTACAAGCATTGGCCTTTAACATATGAATTATTTTAGCCCAGGGATTAGAAAAAAAAAAAAATAGAAAAAAAAAAGCAGCTCCTGCTTCTTGCCAAACATCAGTGCATCCTTGGTTTTGGGGAACAGCCTTGTTTTACAGGGAAAAAAAAATTAAGAATATGCTGGTACCAGTTAGGAACATATTAGTACAACACTAATTATAAACTGGAATGTGTCAGAATGAAATGAGTTATGATCTGGCGAGGACCTGCAAATTATAGTCAGATACTTAATAAAGTTTAGACATGCAGCTGTGAATACTTCTGGATCATTGCCACCTTTTATTAGAGTGGCGCCCAGCAATGCTGCTGTAGTTAAGGGTCTGTCAGCATTTCCATTATAAAATCCCACTTTTTTAGGGCTTTGTAACTTGCCCGTTTTAAATCACATCAAGCTGAAACTTGTCATTAAAATTGTCAGAAATTATTTCTTTTAATACACAAATTTTATTTAGAGTTTTGATCTGTCTTAGTTTTGGATTCGGAGAGGTAAAGGAAATTAAGTGAGGTCATGTCATATTTTATTAGAAATTTATTTTTGACATACTTAAAAAAAAAGCCCTCAAAAAACTAACAAAACAACAAAGCAGGGCTTGAGTTCAAAAAAATAAATGTTTTTACCCCCTTAGGGCTACTTCAAGGTTTCTCACCAAAGCATAAGCAGTGAATACAAAAATGGCATTACATTTTAGTGTCTCAATCTACTGCCTTGAATCTGACCTGCAATTTTATATGAAGGTTTGAATAAAACACCATCTGATTACAAACATTGTGCATTGTGGTTTCTCTTGTTTCTTTTTGTTTTGTTTGGTTTAGATTTTACAGTAGACTTTTCATTTCATTTCCTACTTATTTTCTATCAAAGCCTCAGGTATTTTAGTCTGATGTTTATACAGCCCCAGAGCAATGCACGTTTACAGCACTGAGGACCTGATGTTCAGCTGGTTAAACATTTTAAAATTATTCCTTATCACTCTTACCTCCCTACTTCTACCTTCTTTCATGAAAAGAAAGTAAGGAAAATTACTTGGACAGGTTAGTGTTTTTACATTCTTAGTCCCTGGTGCAATGTAACACATGTAAACTCTCAGAGACATGCAGTTCTAGCCAGGCTTCCTGTGAGCTGATTGCATTTCGTTTCTGCACTGTGTGTGCTGTGCAGGTGGTCAGAATAGGAATAAGCGAATGAACTTTCTTAGGGATCCTTCACTTTTGTTCCCTTCTCTTATATTTTTCTCCTAATGTTTGGTGGGGGCAGGGGGGGGAGTTATTCAGAGTGAAATTTACCACTGGTTTATGGTGATCATATAACAGGAAAAAAACAAGAGTTTTCAGTCTAGGTGAGCCTGAAAATCAAAGCAGAAATTGAGGGAGGAAGGGCTTCTAGGGATCAAGAATTTTTTTTTTCATTGCTGTATTTGATCTGAGGAACAAAGAGCAGCTTTGTTATGTACTGGAAGCTTCTCAATAACTCTGGAAATTATTCTTTCCAAGATACCATAAGTGACAGGCACCTGCACATATTGTCAAGCCATCACCTGTTCTTCCCTTTCCAAGTCATGAAGACAAACTGAAAAAAATGAAACATAATGAAAGCAGTGGTGCCTACAGCTTTTGGTATTGGCAGTACATGTCAGCCCCCATCCAGTCCAACAGTTGTAGCCCCAGCCCAGCCAGGGCTGCTGCACACCAGATCAGGGTATTCTGGGCAGCCTGGGGTCAGAACATGAAGCAAGTTCAGCTACTTGAACTGACATTCCCTATCGATTGACTCATGTCTTGCTTCTGTGTCCTTAGAGATGGCCTTTCATCTCTTTTATTGCAGCCCTGTTTATAGTGCTAAATTTGGCACATCTCTTGGTTCCTCTGCATGTCATGTTTGATACCCATACTATGCCCTCAAACTTCAGCTAAGGCTGAGCATGACTGTCCATATCCTGTCTGAAAATCAGAGAGAGTGATCATTCAGGATTGACTTTGTGTTTTAAAATGGCAAATTAAAGGTCATGTCAGTGGTCTTAGTAAAACAGTTAGCTAATGTGTTTAGCTTTAGTTTGTGCTGTGCTAACATGAATTCAGAATTCATTACCACAGCTCATCTGATGCACAATAACTGGTTAATCCGCTTGTTACCTGATAGTGCATCTGTGATCTAGCTTTAAAAATCAAGTCTCAGGTAAGCCCTCCTCCTCCTCCTACCCTCAATGAGCAACTCCCCCCTTCTCTCCCTCCCAGCTCCCATCCCTCCTACCCCCACCACTTCCCACCACTCACTCTCAGTTTCCAAATGCTCTGAGAGGTAAGCATGGTCATTAGTTCCTTCAATGACACATCAGAAACAGACCAAGTGTCTGTAAAACTCTGTGACTTTCTAACAATCAAAAGTAATGACTTGGACAGTATCCAACCTGAAGTACTGCAGCACATGCAATGTGAGGTGTTACAAGCAGAAATGAAAGGGCTCTAGGCTGAAGCTGAGGTTTTAGAGAACCTTCATTCCCAATCAGTCCAAAGTTTCATGATCAGAATTTGTTAAGTCAGAGAGCTCAGAACACCTGGGTGTCTCAAGGAGCAGTAGAGTGGTGCATAACTTCTGCCCTTTGCCATGTTCAGTTTTATTAGCCAGTGACCCTTGTTCTTTTCCTACAAGAGCTACACTGTCATCCTTTAAATCACCCTTTTTATTAAGGGGTTCATTCCCACCTTCCCTAGTCCAAATGGAGCAGCTTATTGGCATTTTTACTCAAGGTATGAAATCAAGGTGTGGATTTTCAATGTGCTGAGCACTGGGTTGTTATTCAAAGCAGTAGAGGAGAATGCGTGAGGCAACTCTTAAAGATGGAATAGGTTGGTAGAATGGCCTAAAATATGAAACCATGAAGGTGGCACTCTAGCCTCCAGATCCTGGCCATGCCTCAGGGAGTGCTCCAACATCCAAGGCATATTGACACAAACAACCATACCATGGTTGCCCCTGCTTACTTGATTCCCCAGGAGGGAAAGAACTCCAGCAGTGCCAAAATCACAGCAAAAGGCACCCCAACTTTCAGATCATTAAAGCCTGGGGAAAGCCTCTCTTTGGTCTGTATGCTGCGTGTTCACACTTCACCTTCAGACAGAGGGGCATTTTCTTGCCAGGTTCAGAAGGAGCTGATTAAAAATTTTTTGGCCTGGTAGAAAATAAGAACTTAGGCTGGCTTAAGCTGCAACAAAAGCGTCTGCATTTTTTCTGTATTCATAGTTCAAGAAGTAGCTTAAAGTATTAACATCCAAACATTTCTAGCCCCTGAAAAGCCACAGATAGAAGAACGCTAGAGCAAATCATTGGAACGAGAGTGTTCTTAAAACTGTAATGCTGACTGACCAGGTCAGCAGGAGCAGCTGCAGTGGAAAAGTGTGGTGTCGTGCTGGCAGCTGACTCTTAGGATCCTTCTCTTGGACCACATCTCCTCATGCTCTCTGCTCAGCACTAATGCAACAGACAGGCCCATGGCTGGCACAACCTCAGGTGGAAGCCTGGCATGTCTGAGGGCCCAAAGAAGCAGGCAACCTCCCAGGGGGCCCTGGCCAGCCACCCAGGAGCAGAACCACTGGTGAGGTGTGAACCTTTCATCTCGCTCTAGTCACTCATTTCCAAAAGACTCTGTGAGACATTTTGTGGTTTCCCTGTCCAGAGCTGCTGCACAAACTGACCTCTCACTAATGTCATGACAATTCTGCCATTCTCAAACAGAACCAATCCTTTGTGGAGATGTGGTGAAACTGAGTGCAGAGATTCCTTGCTACAGAGGAAACCAGACATGAGACAGACAGCGTTGGGGGACTTGACAAGAGTTACATTCCAGGTCACTGCATGCAGCAGCAACCTGCAAACACAAGCCTAGTTTCCACCAAGAAACAATTTCATCAGGATCAGTCTATCTGTACACAGCAAGTCAGTACATGGAGCATAAAAGTCAACCTCTAGGAAATATAATAGCACAGGAAAGGTCATAATGAGGCAGACTAAAATCTACCCACTTTCCTATGAATGATAAAAGAGAAAAGAATTCTGATGTCTTGAGGAAGGTCTAAAGCACAGACTGACACAGAGATAGTTATTAGGAAATATTAGGTGCAAGGGCCTGTTCAGACAGGCACACTATTCCACATGGAAAACACAGTCAAAGGCAAAAAAGAAGCCACCTCTGTGAACACCAACTGCTGCTATCAGTATCGTGGGGAATATTTTACTACCATGAATAGCTAATTCTTGTTTTAAATTAATATGGTCAGCTTCATCTGCTATATAAAGTCATTGACTTTGGTTTAGAGAACCATAGGGAAGGGTACAAATAACAAGACTTAACACTGCTTAACTCTTGTGCAATGAACAGCTGAAAAACCAAATTCCCTGGATCACATCACTGCATATGTCAAAATCTAGGAAATCAATGGCATTGGAAGGCCCAGTGTAAAAAAGCTGGTGAAGTTGAAAATCCTGACACTTTGAATGCACAAACATGAGCCTGTAGAAAGCCAACAAGTCACCAAGATAAGTTCAGGTAACATTTTCTAGCAATCTGCCCTATACTGATGCTTTCTGGGGAAAGGAGAAATGAAGAAGTCAGGAGAACTGATCTGTTACAGGCCATCAGTTATTCCAGTATTTTAGTCTTTCATGGTCCGTTGAAGCTTTAATAAGAGATGGTTCTGTCTCTGCTGAGCAAAAACATCCCAGGGAAGCAAATAAACAACTTTACAGAGACTCAATTCATATTTACATCAGGGCCCACTTAAACAGCCTCATTAATGCAAAGACAGTTAAATAGAAATGATTGTCACTAGAACCCTGTAACTATTCACCCATTCTCCTTCGCTGCGTCATGCTGAGTGTCTGTAATAGCAGAACAAATAGGTGGGAGATACCAAAGAGTCAGCCTGGCTTCTCCCATTTAAGGACCCTGCATTCAGCACTTTGAGATCACTTGTGATTCCCACTTGCAGCTCTCTACACCACTCTGGTGGTTTAGAGGGACTTTGCTCTTCAAAGCTGCCTCCAATGCTCCCGGCATGTCTAAATGCCTCACTGCACCATGATCCCTTTTCTGCCAGTGCGTTCCTGAGCAACCCAGGGCTGCTAGCTTCTCCAAATGTCTGAACATCTTCATCTGGAACTGGAAGGGTTCAGCGTCCCTGAAGAGGACCACAGTGTTGCAAGACTGAGCTCATTTGTGTGCTGTTTCTAACTGTCATGTAGGTCTGCAGAAAGAGAAACAACACTGTCACATTCTTGGATGGATCCCATTTAAGGGAAGAATTCAGACTTTTAAGAACAACCACAGCTCGGACATGTGGCTAATTGAAAGACAGCCATTTTCTATTAGGGAAGGTTGGAACTACAAAAGATGGACATGTTTGGTTTTAATTTCATAGATCCTTTTTTAGGGATTTAATATGACTACAGTACATGCTTAGGGCAGACTGCAGATTTGAAGAATTTTGTTGTTGACTTTTGTAATGTTCACAAATTAAATGAGTCGTTGATTTCTGCCCCAGTTCGTTAGTAGCAGAGCAGTACATCCATCAGTGTGCTGACCCTCTCTTTCTAAACCCTCTGACCTGTCTTGAGGGTGGGATCTGGTGACAACTGAAGAACAACAAAAAGAAAAAGCATCTGTAATCTGTAGATTAGAGAAAACTCAGATCTTTACGAGCTGATGTTTAGGAAACAGTGCACATCACTAATATCTCCCTTTCCCAGCAGTTGCTACCATGCTTTCCTGGAAGCACAAAGAAGTCTGACTGGATCTGTAGTCTCTGGCAGAAGCCTTTGAAAGATGCAATGAGAACAGCTCAGTAACACAACCAGCTCCACCTGCCTTGGTGCAAGTTTCTTGAAAGTGCAGCTGGAACATTTAAGGGCTTAATAAGCATTTCATCAGCTACACAAAACATTGGGGGTTTTGGCTTTCTCTTTACAGTGGCTGGTAAGTCATAAGGTCTAACAAGTTTAATGATATATCTAATAAAGGGACATTGTTATCTATGCAAAACTCAGGGCAGACATATGAAGAAACAGAAGGCAGTGATGTGCTTCTCTTGTTGCCCTAGTAATCCTTGTGAGCCTGAGCTGTTTCAACACCTCACCTACCACATTGCTGTGGCTGTGGTAGTCCTACTGAAACAAACCTTGTATAGCAAGAAATAATAAGGTGGTAATGAACAGTGAAAAGGCCCCTAGATGTATCAGCTGCAACATATAGCCCTGGCAGGCTGCCTGTTTTACGATATTCATGGAGGGAGGCATTTCTCTATAAAACTTGAGAATGTGAACATCATTGCCATCTGCAACTGCAGGGACAAGGAAATTGGTGCTTTTTTCCGTTGTCTGAACATGCGGATAGTTTTACTTGCTTTTACTGAATGGGTGGGGCTGTTCTCTTCACAGATCTTACATGGAACTGCAATAAAAGGTGCTGGAAATATAATCTGGTTCTGGACAATAACTAACAAAAAGTCATCTTGCTTCTCTACTATACTGCTGTTCCTGGAAACAGAGCCAAATATATGTTTTCAAGAAATAACAAAACTACCTACTTGCTATCCATTTTGAGAGATTCTAGACCACAGAACACCAGCAGCTGGCAAGTCATAATGTAAGGCCTAACATTGTCATTCACAAAATAAAATTCAGCTCCAAAATGCAGATAACACTAGAATGGTGTATAGGATACCTCTAAACTACATACTGTTTTCAGTCATCTGAAATAGGTGAATGGAAAAGACTCAGCAAGGACTGAGTAAAATCGAAAATGAGAAAATAGGAAAAAACTCTGTAAGAGTTTTTCTTTTAACCAGGTTTAGAAGTCTCTCCTGAGTGTGTCAAGTGCAGATTCATCCAGAAAACAAGATATGACCTCAGACACTAAGAATAATAAAGAACATTTCCTGTATGTTTAAATATTTCAGCTTCTATATCTGCAATACTGATAGGCTTCATCAGGAGTTTGTGGGTGCTCAGCAGGTGCTCATTTTTCAGGCTTTTGCCTTGTGTGTTTAATCATAAAAGCAGTGGAAGAGTTTTGTATATAGAAGCAGCAGGTAACTCACATTAGAATAACTTAGTCCTAAAGATGTTTTAGGATAACTGACAGCTAGGACACAACAGCGCTACCTCAAGCAGCTGATGTGAAAGGGCTTTGTTATTGAACAGCATCCTTACACCAGCTAGTGTAAAAAGAAGAGAATTAGCTAGTCACAAAATGGTGTAAACACTGAAATAAATGCAGTGAAAATGATAAGGAAATCTGAGAAGTCTGCCAGTATAATGCTGGTCAAATTGGCTAGTAAGAACATAATTAATCCTTGGGACACTCTTCAGTGACCAGAATTAGTTTGGATCTATGAAGCCCTGAAATATTCATTGTTTCTGCTAAAGCTGTCTTATGGAACAATTACCTAGAGTCCCTGTAATCCACTAACACATTCACTTGCTATATGCTTTTATTACACTCCCCTGCAGATGTTGCTGTTTCCAATTAGAGATGTAACTCCCACCACTGGCTGTTAATAACTATTTTGCCTTGAGACATATCTTACTTGCTAACTGAAAAAGGCAGGTTAATGGTGTCTGCACTATAGTATATTATTAGAAGTGAGTTTGTGAAGTAAACTCCCAGTGACTCTAATCTCAGGAATGCTGACTCCTCCTGAGGTCAGTAATTGGGTATTTTGGAATTTGCCATAGCAGCAGGCCTAAGCCTGTCTTCAGCTTTCTTTGAAATTTGGACCCTGAGGTCAGCAAAATAATTGGTTCATTTGAACAGAAAATCAGAAAGGAAAGGGTCCATTTTCCCCCTATATCTAACTTCCAATTCACCAAACACCTTTTGAGATCTTACTCTCTTCTTTAGGTAACACAACAAAGTTACGCATTGTTCAGTTTCATTTCCACTTTTCTCTCCCTGTCTGAAACTCTAAGTTTTTGGTTTGTCATGAATCCTAGATGGCAAGTGGAGCAAAGCATGGTTACTCTCAATATGTATGCTAGAAACAACTTTTGCTTTCAGTGTTTGACCATACAGTAAGACAAGATCTGAGTTTTTTCTTTCCAGTTTAAAGTTAGAAGTTCTTTCTTATGTTCTCAAAGTGTAGCTTTGACTGCTTCAAGGGATTGCTTTTGAACCACCCTATGGCTTTGGTCTCAAGATCTTTATTATGAAGGAATTTGGCTATCATTATTGATCAGTAGTCATCCTGTTTCTCCAAACAGTGTTTGAAATGAAAGTTCTCTTATGAATATGGAAATATCCATATTCATTGTCCAGTGGGATTTGGCATTTGTTTATCAAGTAAATCTTGGGAAGGTTAGGGGTTTGCGATGTCAACAAAATAGTAGAATGAGACCAGAAGAACAAGTGAAGACATCAGTGTATAGTAGAATCGCAGAATGGTTTTGATTGGAAGGGACCTTAAAAATCATCTGGTTCCAATCCCATGCCACAGGCAGGGTATGGTTCCAATCCCATGCCACTAGACCAGCTCCATCCAGCCCGGCCTTGAACACCTCCAGGGATGAGGTGTCTCAAACAACAGGGATGAGGTATTTCTCTAACAACCTGTTTCAGTGCCTTACCACCCTCACTGCAAAGAACTTTTTCATAATACCTAATTTAAACCTATTCTCTTTCAGTGTGAATCCATTCCCTCTTGTCCTGTCACTACCTGCTCTTGTAAAAAGTCCCTCTCCATCTTTATTGTAGGCTCCCTTCAGGGACTGGAAGGCTACAATTAGGTGACCCCCAAAGCTTTCTCATTTTCTGACTGACCAATCTCAGTTCTCTTAGCCTTTCGCTATGAGAAAGGTGCTCTACCCCTCTGATCATCCTGATGACCATCCTCTGGACTTGCTCCAAGTCCACATCTTGTGCCAAAGGCCCCAGAGCTGGATGCAGCACTGCAGTTGGGGTCTCACCAGAGCAGAGGAGAAAGTCAGAATCACTGTCCTCACCCTGCTGGCCAAGCTGCTTTTGATGCAGCCCAGAATACAGCTGGCTTTCTGGGCTGCAAGTGCACATTGCTGGGTCATGTCCAGCACCTCAAGTCCTTCTTGGCAGAGCTGCTCTCAATCTGTTCATCCCCTTGCCTGTATGATACTGAGGGTTGAACTGACCCAGGTGCAGCACCTTGTGCTTGGTCTTGCTAAAGCTCATGACATTTCCATTGACCCACTTCTTGAGCTTGTCCAGGTCCCGCTGGATGCCATCCCATTTTTCCAGTATGTATCCTTCCCTAAGGAAAACACTAAATACAGTTGTGTTTGCTTTGAACAACACAACCTAAGTGAGCCGTAATAATTGTGTATCTCAAACAGAACAAAACAAAACAACAACAACCACAAAAAAAAAAAAAAAAAGGCAAAAAAGCACAGGATGAACAATGCAGAGTGCTAAACACACAGCATTTTGGATACTGTTTCTGCAAAGCTAAAAATATGTGACCTTCCCATCAGTAATTCAGCGCACATGGCTGCTTTGCAGTTTCAAACATGTAACAATTGGATCAAAAGCAGCAGATTTGGTTCTTTCCAAAGGTCTTCTAAGGAAGAAAAGTGATACATGCCACAAGTAGATGTCAGATCGGGTTCCCACTGACATCCAGGCTGTGCTTCAAAGGGTTGGAAAGCGTTAGGAAAGAGTTCTGCATCCTTGATCCTGAATGTCAGCCTGGTACTGCCTTGATGTGGGTTAAATCAGAACACTAGTTTGTTTATGCAGCTTGTTTGGACTAATGTTAATAAAGCAATGATAATAATAATAATAGTTTATGCTTGTAAAGATACAGTTTTAAATTCTGGCATGATTTTTACTCAGATCTCTTTGAAGAAAAAGATTTCTTTTTTTTTGTTTTCTGTGCCTTAGTTATTTTCACTGTTTCTCCCCCAATTCTTTTTACTTTTTTTGACTTAAGATGATTTTCATAACTAGTGTAAGCTTTGTAGGCTCTAAATGCTTCTCTGCTGAAAGGAATGAAAAATGGTTTTGCAAGTGGGAATGCCACGAGCAGGAACAGACACTGGAATTTCTCCCATATTTTTCTCATTTGCCATTTTTGTGTGTTTGTTTTTGTTTTCTCTGTGTTACTTATGATTTGAGCTTTCATTTTCCAAGAAGTTCTGAAAGTTTTTATTCCTGCCAGATTCTGTTATGGTCAACAATGGAGTCAGAATCAGAGTTGAGGATTCTCTGCTGTCTTCACCACCCACATTTTGTATACTTTGTGATAATGACAATGTCTATTTTGAATTGCTGGACACCTCAAATTATACAAAATACAAGAGTAGTGTGATGGAGCCTTTGCATACTTCTTAAGTAGTTTTAAGAAGACTATTAAAATACAGCCTATTCCTAAAAGTAATAAAAAAATAAGTTCAAGTATTACTACTAATAAAGTAAGGTATTACAATGTATCCATAATACCAGTTGCTATTTCTGTCACTATGATTACTGTCTCACTATACTCTACTGCACATTTCTTCTTTGAAGCCTAGTAATTCAATCAAAAAGGAGTCAGATTGTGAATCTATGAAGAAGAAAGCAACGCCACAGCAGGTGAGGTTTTCACAGGAATGCCTATAAAATCCTCTCTATTGAAAGCAACGACAGGATACCCAAATTGTCCAGTGCTGGAGGTTTGTTATTGCAGTCAGTTTTCTGTTGATACAACAGGGAATTGGCTACATAACAGAAACAAAAATTCAGAGGATTTTGTTAAGCATCAAACTTCCAAGTTACTGTTTCTACCATTGTGGTACCTGTAACTTCTGACTCTGCAAATGAATTGCATCTGGCACAATTTGGGGGTGTTGGGGACAATAGTGCTGCTACAATATACTGCTCCCCAATATACTGCGCCAGTACAGTGCCCAGGCTGGCCCACACCACACAAATTAACTGAAAGCTGATTGATTTTGTGCTGGCTGGCAAGGAGTTGCTTTGACAGCCTGGAATTGCTGAGAAATAATAGGGCCTGAAAACACCCATCTCTCTCAGACAAATTCCCTCTGTGGGTGACTGGGTAGGGGCTGATATGGTGACAGTATCATGGAGGGACCAAATTCTGGGGTCAGTGCTATTGCTTTTCTGCTGGTTTTGTGCCTTGGGAGCTGCATGAATCAGCCAAAGAGAAGGTAGGATCTGCCTCACGGGACAAATAACCACTGAAAATGGCCTGAAGAAAAGATGACTTTGACACCTGG
>JAWWEW010000088.1:34687659-34700301 GCA_035583185.1 Anabacerthia variegaticeps
TTCCACAGTCTTTAAAGCCATTTGACTGTAAGTGTACTGAAAGCACTGATATACGTGTCAGTAATGTAGCTGTAGACAAGGACCAGATCCACCTCCAGAGCATTTTTTGACAGTTTCCAGGCTTTGCTATTGAAATGCAAGTAGATGCTGAATGTGGGAAAGGCTAAAGCTATGCTGCTTGGCTCAGATCCCAGGACTGAAAGACTTGGATTCACTTTTCCAGCTGAAAAATGTACTTCCTCACAGAACTTCAAGGGATTTCATGCTCAGCTAGGGAGAGCAGGGATAGCTCCAGTGAAGTCAATGGAACTGTAGACATAAACTGTAACTTTGGATTTGACATGTATTATCTCTTAGTAAGCATTAACTTATTATAGATGGATCAGAAACAACAATCACAAGAAATTATTTTTATTATTTACTTTGTCTTATATTAATCATCATCAAATATTGAAGATATAAACTTAAACCAGTTCCCTCAGCAAACTGTATAGAGATAACCTTTCTGCTAGTGCACAAAAATTGTATGGGAAATCTGGGCAAAGAAATTGTTGGCCTGGAAACTCTTGAAGCAATTATCAGAGTTTCCTTTGCTGTTACTTGTCTTGAATTTTCTCAGATTATAAAATCAATGTGTTGAGTCAACATATTCCATACATTGTGCTATTGTGAAATTATCAGAATTATGCTACTACTACGCACAATCACATATGTATACCTCAGTCCAAGCATTCTTTTTTTCACTAATGGCTTTGGCCATGCAGACGATGGGGGTGTTCTGATGGAGCACTTTGGTCAGCAGATCTGCGTTGGTTTATTTTTGTGCTTTCCATTTGCAAGTGCTTTGGAGAAAAGTCAGGCCCCATGGCCCAAATATGCACCCCCAGCACTCTGTGTGAATGGATCTAGTATCCCAGGTTATTCCACTAATCCAGGTCAGCATTTGTCCCAGACATAGACCTTTATCCAGCAAGTCTCTGTGAGGATGTACAGCAGGAAGTGCCAAGTTACTATCCTCCTTTACAACTCTGAGCTAAATCTACAAAGAATGCAATAGTTAATTACAAGGCATTGTCTTTCATTTGGAGACAAATCTGTGGCTTCTTGAGGCTTGCTTCTTTACTCAAGGGGTAAAAAATAGAAGAACTATCAGGCACTAAGTATATCTATCAAAACAAGGACTGGCATTCATCCAAGTGGAGACCTGAATTATACAGAATCATGGAATCACAGAGTCATTTAGGCTGGAAAAGACCCTTAAGGTAGGTGAGTCAAACCATTAACTTGACAATGCCAATTATGTGACCTTTTTATCTTTCTCTTCATGACTGCACAAGAGCAACTTGATGAAAGAGTAGAGTGACCTCTGGCACACAGTATCAGAGTCTTGTGAACTTTCTGGTCACTTTGTGCCTTTCATTTATCATAGAACCATACAATGATTTGGAGATGGAGGAGACCTTAAAGATCATATATTTCCAACCCTGCTGCCATTGACAGATACACCTTTCACTAGAACAAGTTGCCCAGAGCCTCATCCAACCTGGCCTTGAACATTTCCCAGAAAAGTATTAGCACATAATGTATAGCACTTTACAGTATCACAAGTAATGTTGGAATTTCAACTCCATGCCCAAAGCAAGAAGTGGAAAGCTTTCATAGGTCCTCCTAAAGCCCCTCCTCCCCTTTCTTTTTTTCCCTTCTTACTCTTCTTGCCTTGTCACTAGCTTTGTTACAAGTCCTCCAATTCACACATTCTATGGCTCTCTATGTTTCTTCTATGTTTTGCCTGTCATCTTGGATGTAGGCATAGGTCACATCCTAGTGAGTGACCCATTAGCAGTTCTGGATCAAGTGTGCAAAGTCTGTGAAGTCCCCAAGGATCTGTTATTTTCTGAAGGGAGACTGAGCAGGGATAACTGCTTAAGCAGGAAAGTTTTTCTCAGTCCTGGCAAAGGTTCCAGTGTCAGCAAAGCAACATTTCTCCAACATCAGCAGCCTTGCCCAGTTATGTCCTTTTCTTAGGTGTTTAAACAAAGAGAAAGGAAAGAACAGGACTTTGCTCTCTCCCCTTCTGCCACAACAGCCTCAATAAGTCAAGTAAATGCAAAAAAACTCTCACAGATCTTGATTTGCAGGTGTCATGGATGGAAAGTTCAATATCATCTCCCCTTGGCCAAAGACAAGCACCCAGCTCATTGTGGAAAGACATACAACAAATCCAGAGAGAGGAATTAAAAATACAAAGTTCAGTTTTCAGCTTAGTACATTTAGATACATTGGAAAGGAGAAAGAGGAAAGAGGGCAGGAAAAAGGAGAAGCATCTATAGGAAGAGTTGCTCTTATCACTAAGTGTATGCTAGAGTCAGAAAAGAGATACCATTCTCAGCAGAGCTTGGCCCATGGACTGGTCTATTGAAGAACTGGTGATGGAATGCAATATCCTTTCCTCTTAGCCATTTCAGACTTTCCTAGTTGCAATCACTGATGAGCAATTCTAAGATTTCTTGCAGGTTTTACCCAGAGAAATGGTAAAAAACAAATTCCCAACATCAAAGATTTGCCAATATTGCTATTTTATAGTATTTGAGGGTTCTTGAAAATGGTTGGCTCTAACTTGTCTGGAAATACCCCAGAAGCAGTTTGTCTTTTGATCCTTTAGAGTTGAAATTTTCTCTGTCTAATCATGGGAAGCATCTCCTTGATAGTCCCTGCTGGAAATTTACCAAGTGCAAGACTTAGCCAACCAGCTAATTTCCTTTGTTTCCTTTTACAGTCAATGTAGAGAAAGAGTTAAACTTGGAGGGAGAGGAGTAAAAATGTAGCTGAGCTAAGCAATTTAATGCTGGAGCTGTACATTCATGAAGCTAAAGTCAGGTCAGTAGCTATTAGTAAATATTATCATGCTATTGTGGTTTACTAGTCTACATGAAATGAGTCTGATAAAAAAACAATGAGAACTTATACTATAAAAGTATCTTCCTGTTTGCCATTTCAATTTTTATTGACTCACCAGAGAGCCCAGAGACTTTTGAGCTAAAATATCAGTAGAAGTCTGTGGTCCATCCTAGGTCTTTCTGTACTTATTGTGCCACTTACAAAACAAACAGAAGGTGAGTCTCTGAGAAAAAAAAATCAAGAGGGTGATCTTCAATCAGTGGAATAGGAAAGGAAAATAGAAAATTACATATAACTTTAATTTGACCTATTAATTATTTGGTTAATGTTATTTACCAATAAGACAACGAAGTGCCAGGGTACTTTAATTTTGACTAATGTGAAATGTGATTTAAACTGAATATGATGACTGAAGAAGATTTATTTCTTCAAGAAATATGATTGGATGTTTGATCCTAAAAATACAAGTAGTAATGAAATTATATAAGTTGATTCCTGCTTATTACAGCAGTGAAGTATCCTAGTTGCATTATCAAACATGAGACATTTTATAGCTGGAGATTCAATTGTAAATTAGATTATCAAAGTTAAAAACTACATTTGAGGAGGAGTTCTTGAAATATTTCTCTAACATGGTACCTTAAAATGCCAGGCTACAAAGACTATGAATATTAATGGCTAACAAAGTTTTGGGAAGGGCTCTTGGACTGTCTTTGGAAGAGTGGGGTTTTTTACTATTATATTAGTAATCAAAATGCTAGTGCAAAGTTTCTTCTGGGTGATGTCTACTTATAGCCAGTGGCATAACCCTGCAGGGAAGGAGGGAGCTGTAACTCCCACCCTGGTTAACTCTCTGCTGTCTGCAAGATGCAGACACTCCTTGGCTCTCATTTGAGGAGTACTTCGCACAAACATCTGCACCTGCCCTGACATAGGAAGGGCTTTTCTTACATATTTCATTAGCATTAGAGAAAGAATTTATCCTGGTGGACTTCCACTCTTAGCAAGGAAGAGTATTCCCTTGCCACTGATATAATTTAGGTTGGGGTGAGAAGGACCACCTTTCATAACAAAAAGATTGTTTTTCACTGCTGTGCAATCCAATGAACAGTCAGACAAAAGATGGACTGCAGATCCACAGTTACCTGCAATAGTTTGACTTGCAATTTATGTGGTTCCCAATAGAAAAGTATCTGTATTCTAATAGAGTTTTTCTAATATTTCTGTTATTTTTCAGCCCAAAGAGGCAGCACTTCACATTTCACACAATATGTTATAGGACTGGAGAAGGAAAGAGGGACATTTCCTATTTTTCTTGTCAATAAAATTTTTTAACATTATGAAAGAGAAAATTTGGTGTGTGTGTAGAAAACAAGAATGCACTTGTCCATAAGACTAACACAGTCATTATGTGCAGAATGCATATAATAGTCTTGATTTCCACACATGACAAGTTTTCTATAACCATTACTTCATCATTAGGTCATTCACTTCAACAAGTAGGAATTTTTATTAATAACTAACATAAAGAAATATCTGACATACACTCATACCTGTATAATTTTCCGCCCTTTTAACCACCATTTGCACATTCATTTCTTGTTCAGCATGATACATATGCAAGTATACCATTATACATTTAATGTTTGGTTGTTAGACCTTAGTAATTTCTTTGACAAGTTAACATAAAGTATAATATTATTATAAATACAACACAAATCCAAACATAAGAATAATAGCTATTATTAAAGGCCTTGAAGTCAAACATACATCAGTCTTTGTACAGGGAAACTACCAACATAAACTGTTTATTTTGTTACCTCAGGAGTCAAAAATAAAAAATGTCTGCCAAATTCTAAACCCCAGCATTGTTTTAACTACCACACTTGCATTGTTTGTGTTGATGTTCTGAACAGCCACAGATCACAGCAGTGGACTCTGGCACCTAATTATTAATTATAAGTAATTTGAGATCTGTCTAACAGACCTGCGTTTGTCCTGGGCAGATGTAACACGCCATGAACTCTTCACAGACAACCTGGTAATCAGTCAAAAACACTGGGCAATAGGTTAAAATAATAACAATGCTGCTCTAGAAACCAGAGATGCAATATTGGCTAGTATCATCTATCTTTTGTCCATATGTGCCCCTTTGACTATTTTTCTCCTTTACTTTTTTTTTTATGTAAAAAAACACTTGCTGTTAGACACCTCCAGTCCCTAACCAATATGAAAAGGAAAGCTTTAGGAAGGATATATACACTTTTTTGATCAACATGAAGATCTTAAGAGCAGCACTTCTGGCATATACTGTTGGCAGGATTAGCAACACAAAACCAGAGTATTTTAGAAGAGTAGTCCTAGACACAGGAGGTACTAAATTCTTAGAAGTGCAGCACTGAGGGCTATCTACAAGACAGGATGGTGACACAGGAAAAGAAAATATGATGGGAATGGCAGAGAAACAGAGGAGGAACTTCATTCAGCTGTTACAGGAGAGCTGAGAAACCAGATATGATGAACTGTCCCCACTTCTGTGGCTGCAGGCATGTAATTCAATCCCTCATACTACTTCTCAGTTGGATAGTTCATCCAGAAGGGGCCCAGCAAATAGCATGGGTCTGCAGAGCAGCTATCACAAATGGCCCTGATTTCATTTTATGATCCTAAAATACATTTAAATTATGCATCCACACAAAGAACTAGCCCAGAGCATGTTGCTGCTCTTCCTACATATATACCCAAAAATTAATTTGAGATATGTTTTATAATTTATAATATTAACATAATACATCTCTCCTCAAAATATAAGTACATATTTCCAATATTTGTTCCCTTCTGTTTATAATTTTTTAATTTAAATTTCTTAATATACTTCCTAGACCTTTACAAGCCTAAAAATGAAAAATATTTACTGAAAAGCATAAAAAAAAAAAAAAAGGAGTGTTCTCATTTGAGGTTTTTTTGAAGCTGTATATTAAAAATATCTCCTCTCATTTATAAGCCTCTTGTTTGTCTGTAAAATTCAAAGTTTTTTAGGATAAGGAGAATGCTGAAGTGGATTTGACTGCGATTACTACAATGTATGATTATCTTATTCTGTGTAGCACACAAGGCAAATACTAGGTGAGAAGGATTTACATGTGTAGTTTCAGGCTAGTGCAAGATTGCTATTCCTTTAAGAAACTAAAATCCAAAAATCATGGGATTTGCATAAGGAATATGAGTGTTAAAGAAAGCAATCAATACCTTCCGGTGCTCTTTCACATTTTGTTTCTTCTAGGAAGTGCTCAGGTAACATTTTTGATCTTTTCTCTGAACCTCTAAAGACTAGAAAGCTACACTCGAAAGAGTGAAATATGAGCTTCTTGCCTTAAAACATCTCTGAGGTTTGGATTTTAAGAAACACAGCAGCATAGCATAAGACTTAGGACAAATCCATGAGAGTTATCCAGACTGTACTCGGACAGCCTGGCCTTTTTTTGCAGAAGTCATCTGGCAGAGCAAGCACGGCTGGAAGAGCTAAATAAAATAGTGAGAACACTGAAGGCGTAAAGATGGAAACCTGGGAATGTGGGGGTGGGGTGTTTCTGAGTTAAGCACTTGCTAGGGAAGGCTAATGGGAAGTAATGAGAAGGAAAGTGGGGGAGTGGAGCAGAAGTTGTGGAATGAGTGAACTGATTCTTGTTAAGTTTATGGCCAATTAATGTTTGCCATACTTGGGAATCAAAAGTTTAGCAAGGGTTTCTCTATATTAAAGGCAGTTCTTTGAACAATAGAGCCTTTTTTCTGCAATTCACAGCTGTCAGAGATCATTTCACTCCCTGTATAATTCAAAAAAGTGTTGCCTTTAATTGGCAGCATAAACACTGTTGGGCTAGTGTGTATTGAGCTTGATTTAGATGCTCAGTGTATGGCACAGTTTACATCTGTCAGGATTTGTAAGGAAAAGCTGCCTAAATAATTCTGGACTCACATTTGAAAACTGGGAGGAGAAAACAGAATTCCAAAAAGTCACATACACAGGCTGGAGACAAGAAAGCAGTAATTAAACGTGAAACTCTGTCCAGAAGACCCTTTCACAATGGTCACTTCCCAGGTGAAGTGCCACTATAGCCAGCAGCATTTTCTGCCCCTTTTCAGATTGACTTTACCCTTAACATTTTAACACAGTTTTAGTTTAATTTACTAGTTGTGTTGACAGTTTGCCTGTTTGTCTGATTATACTGCTTGTCACAAACATTTAGCAGATAGAAGCAGAGGCCTCTGTGTTACTCCTCCCATGCTCTTTCGTATTTGTAATTTTTTCAGCATTCCAGAGGTGTATCTGGGCCATTCACTCTGTGAGGACTTCACAGCAGAGACACAAAAAACAATTAGTAAAACATCATGGAGTGGTTGAACATACTGCACCTAGCTCTACTCCAGATGAGGTTCATTCCAGATGATTGTTCATTTCAGGAACAATCTGGAGATGTCCAGGTACAATCTGGAGATGTCCAAGCTCCAAAACAGCAAGATTGCCATGAAACCCCTGAGGGAGAAAACTAAGATATACACAGACTGAGTTTTGTTCGTGAAACAAGCTATATTTCAAATAGAAGGTAATGTTCAAAAATAGCAATGTCATGTAAGGGACAAATGCTTGTTGTTTATTCTTCCTTTTCTGTTGCAGTGGGTTCCTATAGCAAGCACCTGTCCTTCCTCTGGCACAGATCAATATGGCAAAGTAAAAATTCACTGAACAGGGACAGTTTGCCTCCCAGAAAAAACTCATTCATTAATCCAACACACTGTAGCTGCTTATGTAAGCTGTAAGAATAGTCTATCAAAATCAAAATACACAGCAATGTTTCAACAGCTTTAGGCATCATTAAATCTCAACTTTGCTCCTGAAATTGAATCTCTCAGCTGCTGGATTTTCTTCATTCTCCTTTGCTTCACTTCTGAAAGGCATGATACACTGAAGGATACAGAGGAAGTAACTTTTAGCAGAACATCCTCGTTTTGGGGGGGAAATGGTGAGAAAATATAATAAAAATCTGATAAAAATTGACTTTCATCCATGGAATTTGATCAGTGTTGACTTTGTTGCCCCAAACTAATGGCAAAACCTGAAACACTGCCATTATTAATGTTGCTGTTATTGCTGTTGTTATTATTTGTTAATTTATTTATTTATTTAAATTTTAAACAGTGATTCAAGCTCTTATATAACCTCTCCACTAAAGAAAATTTAGCAGCTCAGCAATCGCATCCAGGAAATACTGTCTGTATATGAAAAGCTTGTAATTATATAAATATATATATAAAGTAATTCTGTATTTGATTTCAACTGTCAGTGTAAATAACATATGTTAGAATCTGGCATTGCAATTTGAAGAATGTTCCCAGATTAAATAGTGATTCAAATCTAACCTGAAATGGGGGCATGAGCTAGAAAAGCCTGTTCCATTCTTTATTTCCACAAATTTCACAAATTTCCACTAATCTGTACAGACTCCTACATGTCTGTGATCTATGTTGGCATGAAAGCCCAGTCCATAAAGTGTTGAAGCAAACAGGCTAGTATCAGTTTTGTACACTTTTCATGCCCTTTTAAAACCGTAACTGTATGGCAAGGGCAGGAGTAGTGAGATATTAGTTGTTTACAGGAACATTCTTGACATAAGGCCATCAGGCTTTTTCACATGGAAGAGTCAGGAATGTGCTCTGTGAGTGACAAATCATATGACTGTGGAACTCCTCTTTCAACCCAAAAAAACAATATCCTAAAAGTGAAACATGCTGAAATTTCTTCAGGTTCACATGTAGCTCAAGACACTTACTGGTTGCAGAGAATTGTACCCTTTAAATCCATTACTGTTTCTAAAGTGCTTGTCACCCAGCTGAAGTGCACTGAACACTGGAACCTTTGTCCAACCAGAAGTGTGGGGTACAGTTACCTGAACCAACACCTTATTGACAGGGGTAAGAGATGCACACCAGCCACGTCTCCCTGAAGTGCTAAATACCTTCTGAAAAATGTTCAATAATATTTGCACAATTCAAAAGAAGTGTTCAGCATCTCACAGGAGTGAGCAACAGGAAGCCCCAGAAAGTAAAATGGAAAGTTCCTCCAGCTTTGAATAGGATATCAAGTTGGTGCAAAAAAATAAGGAAATACTGGTGCTAACTTTTCCAAAGCAAGGTAACTAATTTAACCCTACAAATATGAACTGAAGTCAAGCTAACTGCACTGCATAGCCCTCACATGAGGGAATTCCAAACAATGCTGCTTCGGCAGCTGATCAGCCTCACAGCACCTCTATCCTGCCGTGAAATACAGGGGAACTCTTTTGTGCCCTACAGACCCTGCTCTCAATTAAGCTAATGTCAGTTCGTAACAGTCCCATTGTTATCTATTATGTCAGTCCAGATTTGCAAGAGCGAGACTGTGAACAGAGTGGGACCCATGCCTGAGGAAGTTTTATGATCTTATTGTTTTGAACTTTCCGGTGTCAAGAGTGACAGACGCAGATTCCTCAAATGATTGCGCAGGTGGTGTTAAATAGCCATTAGCAGGCTACAGGCATGGTTTAAAAGTGATTACTTGTTCAAAGGAGTGGTTTCAAAATAAATAACTGACAAGGAAGTATTACACCTTGTTTGGAAAAGAGGAATGTGATGGGGAAAAATTGCAGCCTTAGTGTGTATCTCATTATAGTATGCATATGGAGTATCAGCTATACCACCACAGCACATTTCTGCATTCTTAATTTTGTGACCCTAGTCTCTTTTCCTAATTATTTAACAATAAAAATTAATGTTTAGCTACATTTTTTTAAATTTTTTATCAACTAGATCAATTAACTCTCCGGTCCCTGTGCTAAAGAGCTACAGAAAATGTCTTATAGATGTTTGGCACTGAAATTCGAGCAGATGCTAAATCTCACAGTAACATCATGATGGAAAAAAGCCCTATGAAAATGTCTGACTCCCCAACATCCCACAGTCTCGTATTTGGCAGCTCTTGTTCCCACACCCAAACAAGTATATCAAACAAGTAGGATCATCCTGAAGAGCAGTTTTGCTTTGATGGGGTTAAAGAAACCTCTATCACAAGAATTAAGGTGTCCTGAAAAAAGGACTAGGAACAAGTGGAAAGCAAATGAAGTCTGGTGCTGCCACTCATCACTTCTGCCAGTAGAAGAGAGTTGGCTTACTTATATAAGCTTCTTGGTTGCAAGTAATTTTCTTAAATCTGATTAGGATCATTTAGGCTTTTTTAGTTACAGCAATCTCTAAAAGTTGTACCCACTACCTGTTTACCTAGGAGCATTCTTTCCTCCTTACCTGCCCCCCTCTCCCCCTACCCCAGTAAAAAATTAAGTTCTTATATGGCTAAAAAAGGAAGAGGCTTATTTTACATCCATGAGAAACACCAGTATAAGTTTGATTACAGAATTGTGTAGGCACCACACTGCCAGTTTTCAGACCAGAGCGCTGTACCCTAGAGAAGGCAGGCCCATTAATATCAAATCTCTATCTCAGTGAGGCCAAATGACAATGATGCCACCAGAGCTAACCCAGGGCCTTTTGAACCCTAGGATGCCTCAAACTTTGCTCAGACTTTTCAGATTAGAGCTTTATGTGTTTTTGTCCCTGGTTAAGATGATCCTTGTGGTATTACTTTGTTTTTATAATGCATTCCTCAATCAGCAGTTTCCAAATTTAGCTTTATTTTACCTATATTCTCTGGCCTCAGGGAGATAATTCTATTCTGTTGTCAGAAGCTGGGCACGATGAAAACACAAAACTCCCAAAATCTTTTTCTTCTTTAGGTTTACAAGTGTGAAAGGTGCGTTTGCAGCTTGGCATGTGAAGTAGGTACATGATTCTGGTAGAGATTCACTGAGAAACAATGAAATCCCATGTAAGGACAAAGAAGATAGTGTATATCTTTGCTCATAAATCTGTTTTGAAACAAAGCATGGCTTAGCCTTTCAGCAAAAAAGAATTAATTCTGTGTCCTTTTCTTCTGGCACATGAGCTAGGGAATTGAATAAAAAATTTCACATTTAAAATTTTGAATATTTTTTGAACATTTTTACAAAACTGTAGTCTGCTATCTTACTGATCAGAAATAGAATGTGGTTTGAGAGGGTGATTCAGTACTCATCTCTCTCAATCAGCGTTGAACTATTTCCATGAAGAAGAATGCTACAGCCGGGAGCATTTCTCAAGCAGCAACTTACATCTAAGCTATCCATTGTAGTAAAAATGCTACTAAAATACAATCACAAAGTGCTCCCAGTAAGTTTCATGCTTGATAAAAACCCTAAAAAAATAGGTCAGTTAAATATTAAAAGGCACCTTTTTTTTTTTTTTAGCAAAGAAAGGGAAAATAGAAAACAGCTGGAATCTTAATAAGTATTCTGCACAAAATGTCAGGTCCATCAGAGGCAAAGAAGCTCTGCCATGCTTTATTGAACAGAGGTAACTGATTGAGGGCTCTCAGCTGGCTGAGGTAACTGATAATAGTGATAATGATAAGTTTGGTGATGCAGGTGATTCAGTTTTAGTTACTCACTCACCAAGTCACAGGAAGCAGCTGGGCATAGTCACCACTGCTTGCCATGATCAGTCACATGTATGGGGAAAGGTTTCAAGAAATTAAAGGACCAGGATGGTTTTGGTCTGCATTGTTTTTTAAGACATCCTGGAGTGAAAGATGTAGTAGGGTAGAGCCCAAGCATTGCAAAAGCTCCACTAGTCGTACCTCAGAGCCCAAACAGAACAGGAGGGTGGTGAAGCTCAGATATTTCTGCAATTCACAACTGGAGCCAGTCAGAGAAGGCAGATTTGCATACCCCAGGACCAGTCATGTCATCTCTTCTTCTATCTACCAGATAGGGATTGTTTTGCAGTCAGGATAAAAGAGTTTTCCTAGATCCTAATGATGGATATTTTCTGACAAATGGATGGATATGGTGTCATTTGCTAAAAGAAATACTTTCTCTATAGAGTAGTTCAATAAGTCAGTTGGCAACTCTTTGGTCACATCACAGCAGTCCACATTTCTTATGCAGATGCTCTCTTGAGTTCCGAGGGAAAGGCTGGAATGTCCACAACTGCTGGGGGGAGAGATGAGTGAGTGACCAAACACACCACCTTAATACTGTATATCTCATGGATGCACAGAAAGAGGTTGTTCCTTCAACAGAAAGTTCAGCTTTTATCTCCTATTGGTGAGAAATTTGTGGGAGAGATTATCAAGAGGTTTTGCACCAGAAGTATCTTCCCAAATTACTGTCTGTAACTGGCAACCTTTGTGTGGCCAAGGGCTTGTGGCATAACTTAGGTAATAAATACTTCTTTCCTCTCTGTTTTTACTGGTTTTCCTCTCTGTTTTTCTGTTTGTATCCATAAACTGCTGGAAAGCCTCTTCTCAGCAATATCAGATATCTCTCAGGTTTTTAGTATTATCATTATGGGTTTTAGCCATTCTTGCTGAGTATCCTTTTTGACATTCAAATTTCAAGATTTATTCAGGGCTCCTTCAGTCCCATCATCAATCTCATTGCAAGTTCTTGATTTCTCAATGTAATTTGCTTAAAAGGTTAAGGTATAACACTTATTCTGTAATGAAGCATTTTACTTTCCATGTTGCTTCCTGAAATTCAGAGGTCAGTAAGGACAAGGAATCCGTAAATACAAGTAACACCAGTATGAGAATGAGTCAGATATTCCTATTGTTAAAAT
>JAWWEW010000088.1:34700593-34714395 GCA_035583185.1 Anabacerthia variegaticeps
CTGGATGAAGTGTTTTGGACCTCATATTTGAGCACCAAATTTGTATTTAATCTGGAAGATATTAGACACCACTCTTTAGGCAGCATTAAATGAAAACTATGTCCAAGACAACTTTCCTGTACAGCTCTTAGTAAGACATTTTATTAAGGTGAAGAGACGGAAATCTGAAAGGGTTTCAGGACTTGTGTACAAATTCAAACCAATTTTCTGTAGTATCTCTCAAAGGTTCACCTTTCCTCAGAAATACCTACCTACAGTTAGGCCAGCTGACTGTACAATTCACCCTGTTGATGTGTGTTCACCAGCACTCTCATTTAAAGCTATTATGAATCCTAGCCTTTCCTTACCTAGCAGTGTGAGAGATTGCTAGCAACATATTTAAGGTATCATATGTTCTGTTAGAAAGTTCTGGACTTGCTGGAAGCCTTTCTAAGATTTGCATAGCTTTGGGATCCTTGTTGCAGCTGAAGTTTGGATCATGCAGAGACAGTTAAGATCATAACCAGCTGAAATGTGTTTTCAGCAGAATCGCAAGAACATTGACAGGAATTCCCAAGACATGAAACCTGCAAAGAAAATAATAATAATTAAAAAGATATATTGACAAACAAAACACTTTTCAGCTTTTCAACATTTCTAATTATTTCCTCAATTAGTATTTTTAAGTTATTTACTTATTTTAAGTTATCCATTTGCTCAAGTAAAATCCTGATTCATGAAGCAGTTACAAGTTATGTATTTGAGTCTGTATTTGTGTATTTGAACTGGCAAACTCCTAGTCACTTCAATGGCATTGTACCAAGGTGTTTCAGCTGACATATCCACACAGGTTTTGGAGAATTCACTGATAAAACTGCATATTAAACAGAAATAAATCCAAGCCACAAAGTTTGATCTCTCCTATTGTTGCAACCTTCTTAAAATATAAATGTGGTTGAACCTGGAAACTTGGCCAATTCCTTTATACAACTGTGCTCCAGCAGCCAACCTTACATCTGTAATTCTGCTGCATTCACAAGTTGCAGCTCAAGAATTTGGCTCAATCTTTCAATTTCTCTCCAGCAGTCACATGAAACAATCTGTGAAAATCCTGATCCATTTCAGTGCAACCTCAGTGTATTTAAAAGCATCTTGGGACTGATTTTTTGCTCTCTCATCCTGGTTTTACATTGATGCTGTTTTATTGAATACTGTGTAGTTCTTTTGGATTTTCATTAGTGTAAGTGAGAGGAGAATAGGGACAATTTTAAGTTTTAACATGTATTCTTCTTTGTCTTTTTTTTTTTTCCTTTCAATCCTCCCCAAAGCTCAAAACATCCAAGAAGGATGAACAGAGAAAGTCTGTAAAACAGAAGATCTTTCTTTAGATAGCTTATCACCAAGACAGTGGGAGTTTTTTATTCCTTCCACTCTGTCAGTAGGAACTGGCTCCAAGAAACGTGAAATTAGCAGAGTTTTAATGACAAAGAAACACAAACAAAAACAATGAGAAGAAAACAAGAATATTTGTCCAGATCATGTTGATGTTAGTTTTCTTGTATCTTCAATTTTGTTACAAAAAAGCCTTTTAAAAGCCCATATCCAATAGATTGTTAAGTGAATCCAACCTGTTGTACAGTTAATGGCAATATTTGCTACCTTATCATTAGTTTCTCATAACCTGTTTAAAAACTACCTGGTTTCTTCATAGCTAAAACAAGATGTCAGAGACAATTTGCTGTTGTTTTCCCTTCTACTTTTCCAAGGATGAACCATCAGGCAGCAGCTGAGGACTGCAACTAGTACTTTATAATCGGCAAGGGTTATTTTTAAACATGGTATGTGTTAAAATTTCCGATTATTGTTCAGTTAATCAGGCCATTGCTTTTGTATTCAAGTGAGGGACAGATAGCATAGTGCAGTGAGTACTCACCTAGTGTTTCTGACCAACACATAATTTAAATAACTATAACACAGTAATTCTCTCACCAAAACAATACATCAGGAAATGCAGCATCTCAGAGCAGCTGCTGGGCTGCCTCACTAAACAGACATTTGATAGAAAGAAGCCAGATGGATCCTAACACTTGCCCTCGCAGGCAGTGACAGTTCTGCATAGACAAAGGACTTGAGCTCAAAAGCCTTACAAAAACACTAACTTAATTTAAGAAGCAGAGTTCACCTTAGATCCATAATGAGTGCCTCATTCTTTGATAGTCTGACATGCTACTGAGTTCTTCTGAGGGAATGCTGATGATGCCAATAGTTTCTGTGTGGAAATTAGGAATCGCTTGCGGACTCTGATACTTGAGCTGGTAAACACAACTGACCCCATCAATTTAAATACCATTGTCTGACCAGGAAATAGAGACATATTGTATGGCATGATTATGCATGATTTACGTGTGACCACATGATCTCTTTCAACAAAAACAAAAAAAACACTCCAAAAACAAAACCAAAATGCTGATGAACATAGCTTAGATTTTAAACATTGAAGAATCACTAGCAGCAGTTTGTAAATTACAAGGAGGCAAAGAATTATCCATATGAGTTACTGGTAAGTATATGAAATAGTAAATAATTTTAAACACTGAGAATGCATATAAATTGTTTAGGTGTTCATTAGTCTACTCAGTATTTGTTGACTGTTTACACCATTCCTTCTGATTAAAAAAAATTCCCTTCTAATTATCATCCAGCTCAGAAAGGGCTTAGAGGTCATATGTCCTACATAGGAACATAGAGTTGAGGATATCTCTGGAACAGCCTTTCTAGATTAAAAAGTAGCTTTCCTGCACCCACTGCTGAGTCAGGCTTTCCACAGCACACACCTAGCACCCAGAGTTTTGGGAGCATTTGCACAGCCTCAAGACCAGCTCCCACTCATACAAGCCATGATGCGAACTTCCAGTTATTAACAGAACTGACTACATTTCACATCTGGAAAAACCCAGTTTTGCCTGCATAAGCCATTTTAGGGGTGACTAAAGGGGAGGGTTAGCTGTCAGAGCTTCCTTGAGATAGGCAGCCTGAGCAACATGGAGGAAAAAGGCTTAGTGCCTGCCCCATCCAGCCCACATCAGTGTCACTGCACTGATGAACCTTTGGGGTCAGGTTCTCCCAACAAGTCATCTCAAGTGATGGAAAGGGTACTGATGGCAAGGGCCTGGGCAGGGTCACTGATGAAACCCCAAGGCCATAAGCTCAACAAGGCTAAACTGTCACTCCAGGAGATGTAGAAACCAGCCCTGTGCATTGGCTGGATCAATGGTCCCCTAAAGGTGCAGCTCAGTCTCCCACCAACAGCACCGTCTCACTGAGGCCCGGCTATGATATTTGAAGGACAGGGATCTTCAACCTGAGCACAGCCAAGAGCCTGGATTGTAATTGAGGTCACATCTGGCAAGAAAAGTTGAAACCAAACTTCTGAACCCAGGGAATGGCTACTCTGGAGCTGAGAACCAGAATTTTCTTTGCTGATGCTGCAGCAGAGAAGACCCAAAATTTACAGCTGTTTTTCTGGGTCTTTTGTATTAGGCAAGAAAGGCCAGAAACAAAACAATGTAAAATTACCTTCTGGACCATCTTGGTGCATACTTGAAACTATAACAACTTTGTTTTAAACCCAAGAATTGCCTCACTCACCAATTGTGGTGGTGTGAGACCATGGGCAGCCCCTAGCAGGAAGGGGACCAGCAGGGGAGCCTAGTGTCTCACAGAGACAGCCTGGTATCACCATTTTCAGATGCAGATCAGGCCTCCTGAGCTGAGCCTCAGGAAATCACAGGTAGGAAAATACTGAGGCAGCTTTGAAGAACACAGCAGTTCACTGCACAAGCTCGTTTAAGATTTTTCCCCGTGCTCCAGCTCATGGGTGTCTCAGCAATCAAGGAAGCTTGAAGGTTAATTTTGAACGAAGAAAGTACTATAATTGGATGCAAAGGTCCAGACACTCAAGGAATAAAAACCACTGTTCATTCCAGGAACATTTTAGCAACTGTTGACTGGTAGAAAGTAAACAGATTTCAAAAAGTGTCAGCATGCCATACCACTGCATGCCATTCCAAGATGAACATTGTTCCTAAATATATTTCCTGTGAGTGAAGGAGGAAAACAAATCTAATTTTAAAGACATAAAACCAAACCAGATGTGCACAAGAGTATGCTTTAGGCCTTTCTTTTTTTTTTTAATACAGCTTTTTCATTACTTTAGAGGTACCAAGTCAATAAATGTAACCCGAGAGCTGGTATGGCATTTGTTATCACCCTATTTAGTACTCCTGGTATCCTTTAAAGCTGTACCCATGTGCCAGTTTTTCAGAACACATAAATGAGTGTGGGAATGCAGCAAATACTTAAAACTGATGAAGGTGTTTTAGACTTACCAAAACCTCTTGTGCTTTCATGTTTGTGCAAGGTGTGATGTTGAGCTTTGGCATATTATGAAAAATAGCTGACGGTACATGTAACTCATTAGACTATTGCCAAGAAACACACACTAAATGATCTGTACATTGAAGGCCCTCTGTCGGTTCAATTCACTGCTAATAGACAGTACTGGAGTGTTTTAACCTGCAATTAAAACTCCTGATTGACGGATCTTCTGTTTCTTAATGGTCACTGCCATTATACATAATAATCTATCATATCCAGTATTGAAATATGAGTGACTCTAAGTCAGAAAGCATTATTGCTGGTCTCTCTAATTGAAAAACAAAGACTTCTTTTAAACAGGAAAAAGCTTTAGGTAAGGGTGAACATTTGCTAAAATTCTCTCATTTTTTTACAGGTGAGAACAAACATGTCAATTCTTGAAGGTTGTCTTCTCATTGCTCACTTTGTTTGGACGGACTTTGGGGATAGGGTACTGTGATGCTGAAGGTATTTGTCCCAGAGGAGATCTTAATTGACTTTCAAATGCCAAAAACTGGTCAAATCAAACCACATGACACATTGAGGGAATTTCCAGATGTTAGCATGGAAACAGGTATGTCAAGGCCACCAGAGGAATCAAAAGGAAATGCAGAGTAATTCTCTTGATGATCCACTCATAAGAGTCATACAATACTTACTTCTAATTTTGCCTTCTTTCCCACAAGGCAGGTCATGTGCATTGAGATGCATGTCATAATGCAGATATGTGTACATGTGCACGCACACACTCACAACACAGCTTGTTACAGTTACCATAACCATACACCCAGCCTTTGCAATTGCCCATATAAATGACTGTAGTAAAAAGGCAGCTGTGAATTGTAATTTTGCATAAAATCTCCTGCAAATTTTAGAAATTCATGTTTTTGAAGTTTTGGTTCTCTGTACATCCATTCAGGTTAGAGATCAGGCTGTGAGAGTAGAATATGGAAATTCCTTTTTAAGATATTACTGTCTTTAGTAACTATCAGCAGATAGGCAAGAAATGTTTCAGATGGTGCTATGACGTTCTGATTAATGTTATACTGGGAAGAAAGATAGGGAAATTTTTACCATGACGGTACTTCAGTAGACTGAGTTGGGAATACCAGAATAATGAATTTCATTAGCACAAGTCTGTAATTTCTTTAAAGTAAGAAAAGTACTCCCTAATAAAGCACATGACAAACCATGAAGTTGCTGATACCATAGTCATTAGACAAAAGGTCAAGAATCCATTAGTAGCTGCCACTGCAAAGCCATAGGGGCAGTAGCTGAGCAACACAGCAGACCTAGAGAGCCCTGTAGATGACACAGGGCATCTGATAAAAATCAGGCTTTGCAAATTCTAATCCCATATCCCATGATGGATAACATAACCTTGCTTTTGATTAATGTTTCCCAAGGCCTGGCTCATGTCAGATGGCAATGGATCAATAGCTTTCTAGCTTTCAATGGGGCAGCAAAACTCGTCATTGAGATTTGCACACATTGGCAATAGAAATAAGTTCCTGTTCCTGTGCTTTCGGATTATTCCCCTTGATGGTTATATTACCAAGTTCTGACCTCCACTGCGTCTTCAATTAAAACTGGCAGAATACTGGCTGCTGTTAGACAGGCAGCACATTGCAGCTATTTAATGATCGCTTTGTCCTCCCCAAGCTTTTCTTTCTAGTGTACAAGAAGTACCTATACTGAGTTAGAAGCTCATTTCTCTTTTCCTACCCCTTTCCTATCTTACTCCCTCCCATCAGATGGCACATTTCAAGATGAAAAAGCAAGCTGGTATCCCTGTATGAACAAACAAATAACGCTTCATTCAATACCACAACAATTAATGGTGCAAGGTACTGAATCCCAGCAACTCTCTTCACCTGTATATCAAATAAACCTAAGAGCAAGTGGAGAAACAACACCTTCTTTAAAAGAAAAACTATACAAAGTGCTAACAAAGAGTTAAGGAAATTTGCATTACTGTACTCATGTGCAAGTCTAGTGTGACTGCAGGCCGCCCCTGAGCTGTGCTTGGGTGGTCCTCTACAAATTCGTATGCAGCAATCTATCAGTGGTATCTAGCAGTGATTTATGCAGCTGTCAAGCTGCCTTCATCAGTAAAAGTGAATTGTGGGCACCATCAACTAATGTGGACTCCTTCGTAGTGTCTAAAGTAAATGAGGGCCAAATTAAAAGAAAAACAGGCCAAGGTACCACCCACTCATCTTCTCAGTTCTTTAATGACAAGTTCTCTCTACAGAAAAAACATACAGCTGCTCATATGAGACCACACTTACAGAGACCCCACTGTCTAATCACAGACAGTCTGTGAAAGTCAGCTTTCAGGGGCTTGGTTGGAGCAAGGAGAACAGGAAAAGTTGGCAGAGTTCCACCAAAAACTAAAACAGTATTGATGGCAAATAAAATTGACACAGAACCAAATCAGTTAGTTTTCATAATAAATAATGATGCATTATTTTGTCAGGGAATAATATGAACCACCTGATGATGATGTAATGCATCCTTGTAGCATGTGCCTGTGTCTGTGTTTTAAACAGGAACCAGTGCTGTAGTGTGTCTTGGTCCAGCCACAAGTGCTCGTCCTAGCTGGTGGCTGATTGCATCCAACAATCTCAGTTTTGCTACGCTAGGTACACAAACATGTTGATGCTTTGCAAAGGGGCAGAACAGCACCCTTGAGTTATGTGCAAGTGAAATTCAGTCCTCGTGGTCATTTTTTACTAACTTACATGAAAATGAAGTGAGTTGTTCTTCTTGACCAAAATGCTATCAATTAGCAAATGAATCAGAAAAGCAGATATAATCACACATGCACTCTCACACTTTTTTGGGAAAGAAGTTTATCATTCCTCCAAATCTGAGAAAGAGTTGTTTCTGGAAAGACAAGAAATGTGACCACTTTGAGGCATAATTAATCATCACTGATTCTGACATAACAGAAAATAACACTTTCTGCATAAAATTACAGTCTCTCTTCATAATTATACACGAATTTTTCAAGAGGTTTGCACTTTCTTGAATTAGCAGAATGGAAAGCGCTTGTGAAAATAGGATCAACAACTGAGCTTTACAGAGAACATGTCTAATATTACACATTTCAAGAAAGAAGAATGAAGGAATCACTTGTGGACACTGGCAGGGGAAAAAGAAAGTTGTCCATAAGCAAAATGTGTATTAACAGCCCAATTCTGCACAAAATTATCTAGGTCTAGGCAATCTGGCTGAAGACTAATATGTGCTTGACTAAAATAAGTGTAATAATCCCCAGTGGTTCCAGCTGGTAACATCTCCCAACCACAGCCGCTTAAGAAGATGCCATTCACCTAAACTTCAAACATATACTGAGTTGTTCTTTTTCTCACCCTTTTTAACAATTTGCTCCAAAGTCTAGAGGCGAGTTATTATGTCACAGTGGTCTGAGCTTCCCTCCCAAGGCAGTTGCCATGGGAAGGACCAGCACAGGACACTGAAATCAAGAAAGTGATCTTTCAGCTGAAGTCCTGTCCTGGATAGATGGAGACAGTTGACTTTATATTCATTTTACCAGCACTGAACTACCTTGCTGTCAAAGGCAGAAAGTAGACAGAAATTAAGATTTCTTGAATTAAGGAATTAAGAATTCCTAAATTGTCTAAATAGTCATGCCAGAGTTGTAAGAATTTTGTGTGTACCACATTCAGACTATGAGATTTTGCCGCCAATTACAAAAATACTTAAAATTCTATACCCTGTGCTAATACCATGTCCAGTGGGACATTTTCTTTATCGCTGGCACTGAGCATGGTGTGAACAGCTGCAGGAGCCATAATAATGATTGTGGCCAACTTTCTGTTTTGTGATTGTCCCCTTTTTCACATTGTTTAGTCCTTAATTACTGAGCTTTGTCCTAGCCTGAATATTGTAAGTATTTTTTTTCTCTTCCTGATGGGTCTTGGATGTAATGGCACAAAAGAAATTTCCAAGCCATCCTAATTTTAGAAGGTGGTCTTTTGCTGGACAGTTCCCCAGTGACCTAACACTGAAAGCAAAAACAATCTGGAAGAGGCACTTGCTGCTGTGTATAAGCAGGCAGAAGCACTGAAAGGTCCTGCTTTTGTGCATTTTGTGTGCTGCTAGAGATGGTGAGGGAGTGAGGCACGTGCAAACACCAATAGCCAAAGTACCCCAGAGCATGGCCCACAAATGCCTTTTTTTCATTATTATTGAGACTATCGGCAAAGCTGAGTAATGGCAAAGGGCAGTTTTTGCCTTTGAATTAAAAAGTCAAAAAAATTCTTCCAGTCAAAGAAATTCTCATGAAGATATTTTCTGTTTTTGTGTTGGGTGTGCTTTATTTATTATCAGATGTGTCAATTATAACTCATGAACTGAAAATAGCACTCATCCCATTACCATGACGATGCTTTTGGGGTTGGCCAGATGTTGGTAGTTTCTACACCAAAATAAAAAAGGGGATGTCTATGATGTGGATCTTGCAGAATGATAAAAACTCTGTCTCCAGGCTGCAAATAAATCCTTAGGAGCATAACCCTCTGACTGAATGGTGTTTGCATTAGGAGAGACTATTTCTTGTCAGTCGTGATGGGTTCTTATTAAGACTGGTGTCTTGTGTTTCCATTCAAAAACCCAGAAAAAGTGAGACCCTCTCAGAGTGTCTCTTATAGGCAGAATACTAAAACACATTCGTAACACAGCTATATGAAGAACAAGCTAAAACAGTAAAACATCTCTTCCCTTTGGCAAAAGTTGATTAACTTCATTCTGGATGTACCAGAGTAAATACAGAGTAACCAAATATTTTTCTACTACAGCATTTTCACATTCCCCAACCATTATTGTATTTGTAAGTGCTTAGTAAATCTAATTTCAAGAAGTGGAATTTTACTGAATCAGTCTGACTCGTGACTAACCACTGCAGAAGTCAACTTAGAAGCAGCAGTGCCCACAGGACCCTGTAGTAGCTGAGGGATATATTCTGTGGAGCACCTTTCCAGTGCATCCAGCAATTGGTAATAAAAAGAAGGCTATCACTAACATGCACACAGTCTTGCTGCTGTCTCCTGGGACATCCACAAAGGTCCTTTGCTGCAAGAAATGAAAGAATGTAGCTTGCATGATTTCCACAGTGTCACGTATACATGATGGGATGTATAATTTTAGGATTCATTGTTCATAGCTACCAGATCTGCAATACAGCAGAGATTTAAGAATACATCCAAAAATATGAGAAGCATCATGGAAGATGAAGTCATGTATTAACTTCATTTTACCTTTCTTGGAGTGCCATGTTATTTGTCGTCATTGTATTTCTTCAGGTGTTCATTCTTCTCCATTAAATGAGAAACATTTGCCTGATGTGGATGTTGCAAGTGCTATAAATTGCACTTAGTGAATTTTAAGCATGTTCTTAGGTATCTTGACAGGTCAGATTTTTGAGAAACCCTGATTCAAATTTTAATGATTATGTAAATCTCTTTATGAATGAAGAAAAGTATAAAATGTGTGCATCAGTATGTGTGAGTCTTTGTATGAAGAGGAATCTGGGAGTTCAGGAACATGTTCACATTGCAGAGCAGAGAACAACATAGAGGTCCCTGTAGTACCAGCAATGGTACTACATCCCAGATGCAAGAAGAGCATAACCATGCCAGTAGAGAGCCATGCCTGGGTTACCTAGTCTTGCTAAATATGACTATTTAGCTTGGATGTCCAACTGTGCTAACGTAGCAGTACTGCCTGCAAAAAAATACAAAGTTCAAGCTCATTTGGAAGAGATTCACAGGTCTGTACTGCGACTCTGCACTGGGTGGTGTGATAGCTTGGGTCAAGTAGATAACATTCACAGCAATGTGAATGAGCATGTCCTAAATAAGGGTGTCCATGTTAGAACACAGAAAGAAAAGAGTAATTTGTAGAGACAGAGTGATACCGTGGGACTCCTTGAACTCTCATCTGGAGCATTAAATGGTGCCAATGGTCCTGAAGCAGATATGACTGGAGCTAATATATGCCCAAAAATTAGATGATTTTAAACAGGAGCTAAACTACTTAAACAGATGAAGTAAAAGGAAAAGAATTTCCAAGAGCTGTGATAAAAAAAGGAAAAATGATTTAGAACACAGGAGGAAAAGCCATACTCTTGGAAAGAAGAAAATATTTTGGCGACAAAAGCAAATATAATGGCTGAAAGTCTAATTCACCCATGTTGAAAAGATCAAACTCAGCAGCAGCAAAAGCAAAGGAGGAATAAAGATAACTGAATTCAGCCTTAAGTATATTTTCAGGAGACAGAGAAAGATGCCTAATGAAAAAAGTAAGGCCAGAAAAGTTTGTCAAAGTTTCCATACCAAACAATTTGTTCAGCCAGCAGTACTGTAAATCAGAGACTATTTTATTTTTGGCACAGATATAAATGAAACCTTCTAGTCAGGAAAACATTTTTCATTGTGTGCTTAGTAACCTCCCATTCGTAGAGACATGTAATATTCAGGAGTAAAAATGTGACTAGAATGTTCTGTAAATCAGTCTAATTTTACCCACAATCTCCTAGCAGCTATATGGGTATCTCAACTTCCAAAGCTTCTCTTCTTCATGTTTGTTTCCCACAACATCATATTGAAATCAGGCAAGAGGTTCTGGCAGCTTTCCATCAAATTAGGTCCATAAAAATATATTTTGCATGACTTAAAAATGGTTTGTACTGTCACACTAAAGGCAGACAGACAGATAGATGATTTAATCTGTTAAAGGGGCAGAAATAAACTTGGACTTCTGAATTTACATCTGAATACAGAACACTTTTTTCTAAGAACTAATTGTACCTCAAAAAGGCAAATAAAATAAAAAGAGGCTCCTATGAAACTGTTTTATGATTGGATTCAAGAGCAGCAGCAGGGTGAGAAAACCAAAAATAGTCAGGACTCCAAGTACTTTGTTAAGCAGCACTCTAAGTCTTCAATGGGTTTATTCTTTGCACCACACCATACTCTCATTAAATAAACAGACAACCCTTCATTTAAAACATTTTTTTCTTATTGGAGTAGCTCTCATCCATGTAAATATGTGCAAATATTTTTCTCCAAAAGCCCAATTCACTAGAGATGCTGTCATATTTTGACAAACAAATGCAATTTGTGTTCAATTTCACATTCCTTCCTATAGTGACAATGTTACCATGACCTGAACTCACAAGGACTTAGTCCTGGACTTTGGGCTGCTCATACCTGTCACACTAAACACAAGGTAGATACAGCCAGCCTCTGCCTCAAACTCCCTTGTAACCCAGCTCAGGCATTTTCAGGCAAATTGCAACATAACCCTTGACCTCAGATGTGCTACCTAGGTGGAGCTTGATTCCCTAGCAAACCTGTGTTGATTCCTCATCCCATTGCATCTGGTGAGCCAGATGCAGTCTCAACCCCATCCTCCTATGCCAAAGGTCTTATGATCTAGCATATATGAAACTTGATAGGCAGGTTCTTATGGGAATAAGTTTTCATTTCTGTTTCAGCTTGTCACTACTGATATCTGGACACTTCTCTCACCTTCCTTCCCTGAAAGCAGGCACAGCATCCCTCAGAGGTTTCTGTGATGCCCTTCAGCTCTCTCACATAGCTCTGGTGGCACAGAACCACTTAATTCTGGAAGGATTCCAGCAGCACCCTGAAGTGTTACCTGAAAATAAGTTATATTGCTACAACTTACCCTAAATAATCAACTTTGAACCAAGATCTACCTTTCTGCTACTTTACTTTCTCAAGAGTGTAACTACCTCCTCATTCTGGTAGACATCATAGTGCCTGCAAAGATTACGGAATCACAGAATATGCTGAGCTGGAAGGGACCCACAAGGATTATTGAGTCCAACCCTTAGCCCTGCACAGGACCATGCCCAAGAGTCACACCATGTACCTGAGAGCATTGTCCAGAGGCTTCTTGAACTGTGTCAGGCTTGCTGCTGTGACCACTTTCCTGGGGAGTGACAACAAAACCGAGCAAAGCTTGAGAGCTTGAAGTGGGAGTCACCTTCCCAGTCAAGTCTCCAGCTCCCTGCTGGTGTGGTCCTTTCTCCTGTTTGAGGTTAATGTCTGGGGCTGCGTGCTCGTGGGCAGGTCATCACTGCCAGGTGGGTCTCACACACCTCTGGGTAGGAGGTAAAAAGCTCCAGAACAAAGAGAAAAAATTGAAATTTGGTGTCTGCAGACCTTGTTTTACTTTCATGAGGTGGAGGGGAGATCACTGAAGAGTCACAACCTACTTTTAAAACCTGATGATCAGCCTTGATGTTCTGTGAAAAGTGGAAAGAGGAAAGGATGAAAAATGTACATTAAAACCCATAATTCAGATGGCCTATTCAGGGCTTATCAAATTCTATTGTTGATATTTGTCATTTGGAAATGGTGCAGTACTGAATCAGCATAGTCTGCTTCTCTAGGATGCTATGGATAAGATGGGGATTGTTTTGTGTGAAGAACAAACCAGTATTTACTAAAAACAAAATTCAAAAGCAAGGTTATTTTATGTTCCTGTGGAGCCTTCTTTCCCCCAAGATGGACAGTCCCACTGCACTCAGCCTCTTCTCATATCAGAGGTATGCCAGTTCCTTAGCCATCTTTGTTGTCCTCTGCTGGACTCACTCCAGCATCTCCCCATCATTCTTGTGCTGAGGAGCCCGGAACTGGGCCCAGCACTCCAGATGTATCTCACCAGTGTCGAACAGAGGGAAAGGATCTCCTCACTCAACCTTCTGGCAGTGTTCTTCCCAGGAACCTGTTGTTTGCTGCAAGGGTGTATTGTTGGCTCACAGTCAATTTGGTATCTATCTCCAAGTCCTTTTCTACGGAATTGCTTTCTAAATTGTCAACTAGCAGTGTATGTCTGGGGTAGTTCCTTCCCTGGGGAAGGACCTTGCATTTTCCTTTACTGAACTCCATGAGATTCTTTTGAAACCATTTCTCTAGCCTGTTCAGGTCTCTCTGAATGGCAGCATGGCCATCTGGTTTGTCAATTACTTCTCCCTATTGTACGTCATCTACAAATTTGCTGAGGGTTCAGCCTGTGCCAGTTGTTAAGCAAAGGTTTTAGCCAGCATTGATTCCAGTGTCAATGCCTGGAATACACCACTAGAAACTGGCCTACAATTGGATTTTCTGCCACCAATCAAAATCTTTAGAGCCCAGATGTTCAGTCAGATTTCAATCCACCTTAGCATTCACTTATCTAACCCATATTTCAGCAATAGTGTATTAGAATGCTATGAGAGACAGCATCAAAAGCCTCTTTCACATCAAGAAGAACAACAACCACTAGTCTGCCTTTGTCCACTGAGCCAGTCATTTCATCACAGAAGGCTATCCAGTTGGTCAGGAGTGACTTCCCTTTCCTAAGTCCAT